>JAFMSR010000003.1:22278158-22878158 GCA_022818135.1 Saxidomus purpurata | reverse complement strand
ATTGTTTCCTCAGGTGTAGATGTTAATGGTTGACACATACTTTGAGTTTCAAGTCAATACCTTTGATAGTATTCAAGATATTTGACTTTATAAAATCTTTTACCAAAAATTCTAAGTTAAAAAGGGATATAAATCTGTCAAAAATCAAAACAGAGTTATGGGGATTGTTTCCTTAGGTGTAGATGTTGATGGTAAACATATATTTTGAGTTTCAAGTCAATACCTTATATAGTATTCAAGATATTTGAATTTACAAAAAAAAATTAACAAACATTCTAAGTTAAAAAGGGGCATAAATCTGTCAAAAAACAAAACAGAGTTATGGGAATTGTTTCCTCAGGTGTATATGTTGATGGTAGACACATACTTTGAGTTTCAAGTCAATACCTTTGATAGTATTCAAGATATTTGAATTTATAAAAAAACTTTAACCAAAAATTCTAAGTTAAAAAGGGGCATAAATCTGTCAAAACAGAGTTATGGGGATTGTTTCCCCAGGTGTAGATGTTGATGGTAAACATATAGTTTGAGTTTCAAGTCAATACCTTTGATAGTATTCAAGATATTTGAATTTATAAAAAAATTTAACCAACGCAGACGCCGACGCCGACGCCGACGCCGACGCCGACGCCGACGCCGACGCCGACGCCGACGCCGACGCCGACACCGGGGCGAGTGCAATAGCCTCCTTATTCTTCGAATAGTCGAGCTAAAAATGATACATGCCAAATATCTCAGCCTTGTGGTTTCAGAGATGAAGATTTTTTCCGATATAAGCCTACCGTGGTTTCAGAGGTGATATATTGTAGGCCGGACGGTGAACGATCCTAATAGCTCACTCTGGCACTTAGTGGTCACAGAGCCACTTGCATCGGTGAATGTTTTTGATGTTTACCAAAAGTTTACTCAGGAAATCTGAGAGTAGGCACTCGTCGACATCATACCAAGACTTCACTACCCGATGCTAACTATGAAAGGGGCGACGATAAAACATACATGTACTTCAATGTCCTACACGCAACATAAGGATATTTGGTCAATAAATTTAACAGACAAACCCTCGTACTAAGCTAGTTTCATGAAAGTCAAATGAAAATTGTGACCTAAAGAGAGTTATCAAGTAAAAGCTAACGGACCTTCACATTTGAGTCACTGATCAAAACAAACAGTAGGGAGCCTCTACTCAGTAAGACCAATCATCCAATGAAGTTTAAAGTGTGGGTCATAAAGATCCCAAGACATTAAACAGAAAATATTTTTGAGGTTTGGGTCACTATGATCATGACCTTTGACCCAATGACCCCAAAACAAAAGGGGTCATGTACAGACTGCAGGCAACATCCTGAACAAGTCTGATGAAGTTGTATGAAAATTTTGACCTCTAAAAATTTATAAAAGGAATATCTTATGAAGATCATTGTGACCTTGACCTTTGATCCACTGACCCAAAGAACAATAGGGAGAAAAGATGATGCAGGCAACCTTCTGAGTAAGTTTGATGACTATGACCTGTAGAGTGTTATCAAGGGAAAGCTATTGAAGGTCACTGTAACATTGGCCCTAGACCAACTAAACACACTAAATCTACAGGTTACAGAGATCCTTATGAGCAATTTTCTTGAAATGGAAATGAAAATTGTGAATTGAAGAGTGTTATCAAATAATGTTTTACGGACCGATGGACAAACCAGCATGACATAATGTGTGCTGGACTTGTGAACAAAGTAGAATCCACTTTTTGTACTCAATAATCATTAACAAAAGACCCAAAAGTACCACCATCGCTCTACTGGCACTACTGTATTGAGTAAGTCTTGTGAAAATGTTTTGGAATCTTATCAAACAATATGCATGGAGGCAACTGCCCCCAAAAAAAAGTCATATAAAGGTAATATGTCACAGAGATAGTGATAAAACTACTATTAACAGACACTAAAAACATGCACATAAAATATACTTACTTTTAATTTAGAGATCATACTTTTTACTAATCTAACTGATGTGCACTGCTTCTACCGTTGTTAGGCGTTTTCACCAAAAAAAGTGAAGACAACTCACTAATTACTGTTTAAATTTCCCGATGTAATCTATCGAATATTTATGTCCGTCTCACACAACCAGTTTACATCGATGTTTAATCGAATATCTACTCAAAGTGTTAAACATACAGGTACTACCAAATAATGACTGTTTACAGAAAGGTTTTTGTTTTTTGATCACACATTTTTTAATCAAAATTGCAAATTGCTCTATAGTGACGTTACGCTGCTTTTCGGGAATGGCGGCGCTAATGATGACGTTATCGAGGGAGTAGACGACGTCAGTATCGCAAATACCTCACATGATGTGAATACGTTCGAGCTTGAAAAATTTTTATTCACCAAATTATCACGTTTTTTCTGCTTCCAGTTATAAATATAAAACAAATAACTTAAACACAAATCATTAAACAAAAATTGCAAATACAAGTATTGCATTAAATTTTAATTTAAGTTGCAAATGACGAATTTTAGGGAAATGCATAAAATAAAATTTAAGTTTCATTCTTAACAACTAGCATTTTCTTATTTTTTTATTTCAATCCAATTTAATGGCACGACTGTAAGGAGCGTTAACCGTAAGAAACGAAACGACCACCGGTCTAGTAATCTGCACCTTACCAAAACAACTAAAGCGCCCCATCGCAATAATTTTATTCGCGGGGAAGTAGAAATATACGTACTGGGGTGTAAGAAAGAACGTGGCATGGTTATATCGACGTTCCTTCTGCTTCCAGTTATAACCAATCTTCAGAAACATTTAAAATATAACCAAAAATCATGATAACTCAAAATGGTGCAAATACTAAATTTTTTATTAAATTGCAAATTGCGGCATTAAAACAAAATGCATACAATGAAATATATGATATTGATTTTGAATCACAAAATGCGTTATCTTTTCTATTTCATTTACAAAGAATTTTCATTCTTAAAAACTAGCATAATCCGATTTAATGGTGTTCGAACCCGCGACCACTGAAATACGATTGTAACCGGCGTTAACTCCAGTAATCCTACGCCCTACAAAAACAACGAAAGCGCCTCCCTACAGAAATTTAATTTTCGAACTGCGATGAAAGCAAGGACGTGCCATGAATCATTATTACATGTGTCATGTAAGTCTAGGCGGGTAATATATCCCCATATCACGTCAAAAAATAAGTAACAATTTATTTACCCTTCCCTTTCTTAAATATTGAAAGATTCCTATTATGTTTTATTGATTAACGGTTGAATGTAAGCCACTTATAATAATTCAATGCCACTGCGTGACGTCACAAATCGGGACGGACTTATACATTGACGTACTGTACACGGCTAACAAGCTCACTTTTAGCATGGGATACAGTAACGAGGTTATGTCAAGTGCATATTACCGGCTTGCCCATGAATATCTATATCTATTTTCGGATGGTTGACCAATCAGAAGACCGCAAATTTATAACGCAGAATAACAATATATTCAAAAGGCAGTCTATATAGACTACAATAAATTATTATGGTATCTACAATTTGGTAAAACGATAAATCAATGATAAAGCCTTGTTTAAACAAATTATCAAGGTACGTGTTTATGTTTATGTTTGCCATAGTCAAATCGTAAATAAAATGCAAGTATGATATCTAATATATTGTAAACATGTTTATTGAACATGTCTATTTATAAACAAACGTAACGGTTCATAAATCGAATAAAATTGTCAATGTCATTCTTTAGATCAAGAAGAAATGCGCACTTTAGTTAAACAATGAAAGATAATTACAGTCATTGACTTGCTATTTACAATGAATTCCGATTAGGTAATCTGACGAACTTACAACTAGATTTAAACAAAAATACCCAAGTAAACAGTAATTAATTGAATATATTAGTACGAATGTACTGACAATATAGCAAGTGTCCTGACTGCTGCTTACAAAATACTCGCATTGCTGTTACAGTCCGAGTGCGTTTTACGCACCTCTCGCTGAAAATGCGCATCGAAAAGTGATGAATGTATTTTTCTTTATTTATGCTTATTGCAATGTATTATAAAAGACAGTCAGCAGTATATGCTTGTATAAAGTGTATGTGTCTCCAAAACACAATTGGTGTTATTCTATGTCTTAAAGTAAGGACATTTTAAAATACATTATTTTTTTTATGCTCAATTTATTCATTCTAAGACACGTGCAGATACTACGATTACTTCATAGACAGAAATATTATACCTGGAACGTGACTGAAGCAATACTAAACTATTTGAGTAAAATCGATTAACAATCACTCCTCAATTGACTATTCATATAATTGAAACAGGATTTTACCGAAACTAGGAAGATAATATAATATATAAGGTCAAGAGTAGTTTTGCCTTGTTTAATGTCTAACCGATGGCAAAGAGGTTTTGTTACGTCTATGCATGATAAAAATGTACCATGTATTACACCTTTTAATAAACTCCAAAATAAAGCTAATCGAAGCTCTAGGCAATACCATTACACGACAAAACAAACAACGAAAAATGAAATTGAAATTCATTTGGAGTCAGAAGAGTCATGACCTTATGCATTTCCTATTCTTTCGAAACGATTGTTCGAGGCCCGAATGAATGTGCAGTTGCAATGCTGATTAAGGTTATAAACAACTGTATATTATACAAAACAAGTTAACAAGAATATTGAAATCCTTAGATATAACACTAGACAAATATAGAATGATAAGTAAACTTTAAAGATATTATATTTTCATCTAAACGTGGGACGTTACACCAATGTTGGCCTTATTGTAATGTTTACGCATATTTCTTCGTATTTTTAGCAATGTTGTGATGCCTGACACGTTTCTAAATTATCCGTTTACTTATAAAAGAACTGTTGACAGTTTCAAGCATTTATCGTTGTAAGTTTGATAGCAAACTACTTAGAGAAAACAAATATAAAACATAAGCCAAATACGGTTTAAATGGGAGTATACATTCAATTCTGTTTGCTTGTGGTTGTATCGGTACTTTCATGTAAGTTGAATTGTAAGTTGATATCTGTTTCATTTCTTTTGAATTGGATCTCTCCTGTCTGTGATAAATCTTTCGATTTTTTAAAAAGAAAATTGGGGAATTTTTTACCAAGTGAGGTCGAGGTTAAAAACAAAATTAACGCTTAATAATCTACTTAATAATGGGTATGACGTTTTCGCGTAGGTGGGAAAAAATGCTAATGCTACATAATAATTTCTCAATTTACTGATTTGTTGTTTCTTCGCCTCGACGGATGGCGGGGCGAAAACGCAAAAGTCAGTAATTTCTCAAAATTTGGTCTGCGCATTATCGCCACACCACTCGAAAACTCGACATCGCAGAAATAAGCTTCCATAGTTATATGTGTGTCTCGTCGGCATTAGTGGGGCATTGTTTTTCTTCAGTGAAATTCAGTTAATAAAAAAACAGTTAATACTGACCCAGCAAATATTGTGCAATACATAGCATTTGCCTAACAATTTATGAGCAAAGCTATTTACTCAATAAATATTTGAAGAGTCGATTGCACTTCAAACTGAGACATTTGTAATGCCTTTTTTTCATTTGAAAGTTGTTCACGTTTTTCATCGCTTTTGTTTTCACTAAACGACGTAGGGGTAATAAATGCACTTAATGCAATAAAAGTACTTTTCGGAAAACGTACGTTTTTCCAATAACCCTTTGAATTCCAAGTACACGAGCTTGGTAAATGCGGGTCAAGTTAAAACCTGACCTATAATACAAAGAAAATGCTATATAAGTACAAAAGATTAAATCACTAGTTTTTTCTGGTCTTTTTGTAAACTTTATTATACAGATATCTGTGTAAAATGAGATGGCTTGGGTAGATTTCTTTACAGTGGAAAAGCACAACCATGTGACTACTAATATAACTGAAATTGTGAATTCAAGCATGCAATACAAAATAGCTTGCTACGGAATAGCTCAAAATATTTTATTTTCCTAAAGTTATTTATCATGATTATATGCTACTAATATAAATGCTTCCTCACTCACAAAGCCCACGTAAGACATCCGACATACGTTTTTCTCATTTCTTTGTCACCCGAGCATAACTTACGTTCTCAAAGATGAGCTATTACGATCTGATGTCCGTCGTCTGTCTGTCTTTCCATGCAGACGCCCTAGAAGCTACATTTAAATACAATCATCATGAAAATTGATCAGAATGATTAATATAAATAACATGGGCTTAAAATGGCACCAGGTCAAATGAAAGAATAAGACCTTTCGGAAACTCTAGATGCTACATTTGGCACCCGTTCATCATGAAAATTGGTCAGAACTTTCATCTCGATAACCTTTTTTTGCACTCATCCATTTTTCGAATAGGACATTTATTTCAGCTGTGATAATTCTTTTCTTTTAATACTCCTTTGAAAATGAGAACGGAAATTCGTGATTTCTCGGCACTTTGTAATCATGTAGCTGCGTTCCAACCCTACTAATCTGATAACACAAAGAAGGGAAACATATTGTTTAAGTTATATCAAACCCTGAAACCCTGAAGGACAGTCCAGTGAGAAAATGATTATGGTCGATGTTACATGAAAATATGAAGTCTGCACGGGTCAAATTAAAGCCGATTCAAAGCATTTACACATTTTATAGTCATGCACCCTATGCTGTGCTTGCAGCATGTCTTCAAACGTGATACTTTTACTATGTGTATTCTAACTCTTCATGTATGTTGAAAATGGTACATGTTTAATTCATTCAAGAGTGTTCTGCTTTGAATAACTAGTAACGAAATTTGTTGTCATTGTTGTTCTCTGCTTCTTATCTCATACAATCTGATTAAAATCACTCTCCAAAAACGTTACGCTAGACGGCCGATACGTGACGTTCAGACGACGTTAAGTATATAATTTCCTACAGCCAATCAGATCAATATAAGGATCGAGAAGACAAGCGCTCGAGAAGCGTTCGAGAAACGATCTAGTACTGGTCGAGTAGAGGTCGAATTGATCCGGAAAAGATCGTGTAGAGATCGAGTTGTTTGAGCTGACGGAGTAGCATGATACAAAATGTATCGTGTAGGGATTGTGTATGGGTCGAGATGATCGAGTAGAGATCGGAGTGATTATTGGCTTGATGTTGTGTGGAGGAGTCGTATATGGTCGTAAGGGGTCGTGTATGATCGAGTAGGGGTAGAGAAGAAGTCGTGTGCAAATGATCGGGTTTTGGTCGAGTAGAGGTCGAGTTGATCAGAAAATGATCGTGTATAGATCGAGCAGAGGTGTAGCTGGTTGGGCTGATCGAGTTGATATCGTGTAAAGATCGTGAAAGGGTCAGGATGATCGAGTAGCGACCGAAGTGGTTGTCGGGTTAAATTCGTTGAAGAGTCGCGAATGGTCGTGTGTGTGTCATGTACGATCGAATAGTGAAAGTGAAGAAGTCGGGGCAGTTAGTCGAACTTGGTTGGGGGAATTTGGGCGATCTGGACGATCGAGTTGATCTGATCGGCAGTGGGAACCTTCCATTTGCTTTGTTATAAAAGTGTTTGAATCACTACGAGAAAAGAAAAGAAAATCAGAATCTTTTATCTTTCTATTTTGATGTATCATCAATGAAGTTAATATTCAGGTAAAAAATGAACAAATATCTTGCGAAAAAGTCAGAATCTGAAAAACTTGTATTCCTATTCACTAATACATTACTTTTAAGACCTTGTGCCGAAACCTGTTTTCTTATTCTTAGTTGACGTAAATCTTACCTTTGTACACAATGTCCTATATATAGTTTTATACCGTACCATAGAATTCTTTAATGGATATCTAAGTAGCAGCCGCTAATCAGTTCATTTTCGATCTGATAGAGGTGATATTTGATCTTTTAAGCCATTTCATAATTTGCGCATCAGTGCTTATATAAGCGTTCAGAGCTTTATTCAAAGTTTCTTTTAACTTAATTCTATTACAAGAATAGCAACTGCTACTAAGTTTTATAATGTTACATACCGTTAGTATTTCTTGTGTTAATCTTGAAATATATGATATAGCATATGTTTAATATGTGATATAGTCTTAGGTAATTCTTTTTTGGAATGGGCATATAACATGTTGTTATATTGTGTACCTGTATGTCTGCCGTCTGTCTGTTTGTATGTGTGTCTCTGTGTGTGTGTGTCTGTGTGCCTGTCGGGCATGTGGGCCTGTCTGTCTGCCTGCCTGTCTGCCTGCCTGCCTGTGGCATGAGACTGAAATGAAAATATATATTTATGTGTAAAAATAACTAGGAAAATAGGAAAAAGAAAATACCAAAATAGAAAAACATGTTTGTAAATTGTATCGGAATACTTTTTACTATGTTAATCCGTTCAAACACGACCTGTAACGACACCGAAATTTCGCGTTTTTTGTCTAATTTTGACGTTTTAAATAATTCGCGTATTTTTGAATTCGCGAAGTTCAACATCCTGGAAATCGAAAGTGACCTCTTCATTGAATAAACTTGGTTTTCAACTTAGTATACATTTGCGTCGTATAAATTAACCCAAAACCAAAATTGCCGTTCCCTGTAAAAATGTTTAATCCTACTTGTATGTTTGTTGAATTAATCACTCGTACTACATATCACTCGCCTGACATGCACAAACTATAACAGGTTTGTAATTGATTGATTTAAGTTCAGGTAGCCACCAACCAAAGATGTGCAAACAAATTTCAATTCACGCGATTTACAAGTTATTGTCAAACAAACATAGAGATGAGCTTGTAAAAACCTTCTTGACAACTGTCATCAGTAATTGTTTTAACACGTCAGACTCTGTGTTAATAGACGCTTAGACAATGATCAATTTACAACCTGCCATGTTGTTAATTTACGTTTTCGAACATGGGACTCACAAAACGAATTGGGAGTAAAGGGGGAAACATCTACCTTGCATACGTCAAGGTACGATCAGTTAACTTCATAACATACAAAAGGTACGTTTGTAAGTTCCACAAATTCGGATGAAATTTAATTCGGATTATGAATTTTTCACGACATTCTTAAATTCACGAATATTAGCGAAAATTAAACGATCGCGAATAAAACCTGTTTTACAGTATTTATTTGTCGACTGTCTTCATTGTAATATCTCTGTACGGTAAAGGTAAAGTGTTTGTTTATTAAAGTGTCATCCCTACTTAAAGGGCCAGCCATATCTTATTTATGAGACACCTTCTTTTTGAGAACATATACCTCTCAAATCCTATCCTTTTTAATGTCAGGCACAAGGTAGGTAGGCATACGGGAACCATTATTTAACTCGCTGGCGGCTCTCCAACCGGCCATATCAGAACGGACCGAACCTACGACCTCCCGCTCACAAGGCTGATATCTAAACCGATGGAGGCAGTAGACAGTAGACTGTATTTAATGTAGCAAATAATTTAGGAATGCATAAAACAGTATTGTATATACAGTTAATGGTTAAAGCGATTGATATACGTTTGCGCTAACAAAGGATTTTGACAGTTTTACAATTAACATGTATTCACAATCAAACCAGCTGAAATGAGTTTATCAAAAGAGTTAACTAGCCACTGGGCATGACATTCTTTTATTGTTGACTGTCTCAAATCCGATATATTCACTAAATTACACTTCGATCCTAATTTCAACAGTGTATTAGTATAAAATGTAAATACATGTACCTGTATCAGCGTTTGAGTATCATAGATTGGTCGCCTATATTAGCTTAAATTGCGAACTTTGAGGGAATACCATATTTCAAACAAGTACACTTTTTAAAGTATGAACTTCTGCGAAAATTACAATTAATATTGTCGATTTGTTTTTATGCGTTCCACGTGACGAAAGAAATATTGTATCAATATGACGTACGAAAACAGATTTTTTTAAATGACTATTTTCAAATATAGCTTTTGCAGGGAAAAACTATTCATAAAATGAACGCAAACAAATTTGCATGTTTCTTTTAACGCGACCATTTGACTGGTAAGGGAAGTAACTTCTGCAAGAACTTTAAATATTAATATGGCGTGTAAAAATTACACAAAGTCCATAACTGATGACAAGTGGTAGGCACAGACTATTTTCTTTGAGAAGATCACAAACTTCAGTGGTATGATTAGAGACTGTATTACGTCTGACCAGTAACATATATACATATTAAAAATGTATAATATGTCAAACGTTTTGATAAACTCCAAACCTGATCAAAAAAAGAGAGAAACTAAACAAAACTCTAGACAACGGCATTACACGACGAACCAAACAGAACACAATAAAAAATTAAACTTCATTTGGAGCCAGAAGCGACATAAACTTATGCGTCTGAGGCCCAAGTGATGTGAAATGTTCATTAAGGTTATACATTTGTTGTAAACTACAGCAAACTATACAAAATAAAATAACAAGAATATTAAGATTATTCGCTACAACAACAGACCAATGTGAAATCATTGGGAAACTGTGCACATATTTTGTTTTCGTTTCACTTTGGGACATTACACCAATATTGGCCTTGTCGTAAACTTCATGCAAACATCATCGCGTTTTCAGAAAATTTCTGATACTTGATACGTTTAAAATGTGTCCATTTACATATTTAAGGTTTCTTTACGGTTTACACGCATTTTTCGTTGCCAGTTGACGGTAAACTATTGAGGATACAATAAAACGCTTTAAAATATGGGAGTTAAAATACCAACAGTTCAAATTTGTTTGCTTGTGGTTGCATCGCTACTTTCACGTAAGTTGAACAATAGGTTGTTATATTTATTATTTACTTTTTATTGTTGCTTTTCTTTTCTCGATGAAAATAAAATATATCGCCTAAGCCACTTTTCATTTTTCTAAAATTCTATTTTTGAATAACAGAGAAAAACGGAAATACAAAGAACGTAAATTTTGTGTTATTTTGTGTACTAATAGATAAACATGTTTCAGATTACAAAAAAAAGCGCGCATACAGGAAAAGCATTAAACAGATTATAAGAATATTTTTTTACAATTTTTTTTTTACATTACCGTTTAGGATAACATTGATTTCAAGATTTTATTGACTAAATGTTTTAAATGGATATGTGGAAAACATGACAAAACTAATGCTAATATAATTTCAGAAAAAGTTATTTAACCGCTAGTTTTTACATAATTATTTTTAAATGTCATTGTTTTGATGTTTCGTAAAAAATTACAGATTTCTCTGATATGTTTACATGCTTTTAAGTCAAGGTGATGAGGCGTGTGTTTTTTGGTCCGATCTTTTATTTTTGAGGAATATCTTGTACCCTTTTCAGGGTCACTTGTTTACTGCTTACTAATATAATTGAACTTTATTAGTATTCGGAAAGTTTGCTTTGACTGTTCGGTTTTTGTAGAAATACAAAATACACTTTATAACGATTGCTTAATCTTTAGAAAAGAATACACTTTCATTTTATCAATCATCTGAATAAAAAGAGAAAACAATCTTATCTGATACGTAAGTAGAATCATGTCATTTTAGCGCATTGTGGCACCAGTTAAAACTGTTAAAATTATGGTGGCTGATGTCTGCCACGTCGCGTTTTCGCATGGCGGGGCGAAAATGCGAAGGCAAAATTGCGACAATAACCGAAAAATCAGTAATATGGTTATCGGGTTTTCGCCTTGCGTGCTCCTGTAGGCATGCACAAAAGAACAAAACGAAGGCGAAATCCCAATAAATAATTTCGCTTGGCGAGGCGACAAGCAAACATCTGAAAAGAAGAAAGTAAGTTGCTATATCTATTATTCACTTTTCACGGTTACTTTTCTTTTCTCGATTACAATAAAACATTTCACCTAGGCAACTCTTTAATTTTTTTAAAATTCTATTTTTAAATAATAAAGAAAAACGAAAAATCAAAGAACGTAAATTTTGTATAATTTTTGTGTACCAATATATAAACATGTTTCAGCACACACACAAAAGCGCATACATGAAATGCATAAAAAGATCATAAGAAATTTTTTCTACAGTATTTTTTTTACAGAACCGCTTAGAAAAACCTTGATTTTCAAGATTTTATTGATTAAATGTTATAAAAGGATATGGGGAAACATGAAAAAACTAATACTAGTATTTGAGAAAAAAGTTATTTCACTGCTAGTTTTTATATAATCGTTTTTATATTTTCACTGATTTGATATTTCGTAAAACATTACTGATTTCTCTAATATGTTTACATGCTTTTAAGTCGAACTGATGAGGCGTGTGTTCGTTTTTTATCCGATCTTTTATTTCTCGGGAAAATCTTGTTCACTTTTCAGGGTCATTTGTTAATTGCTTACTAATATTATTGTACTTTATTCGGAAAGTTTGCTTTGACTGTTCGGTTTTTGTAGCAATACAGAATACACGATTGCTTAATCTATAGAAAAGAATACATTTTCATTTTATCATTCATCTGATACGTCAGTAGAACCATGTCATTTTGGCGCATTGAGGCACCCGTTCAAACTATTAAAAATACGGTGGCTAATGTCTGCCATGTCGCATTTTTGCGTGGCGGGGCGAAAATGCGAAGACAAAATTGCGAAACACAATAGCCAAAAAAATAGTAATATATTTTTCAGGTTTTCGCCTTGTGTGCTCCGGTAGGCATGCGCAAAAGAACTATACGAAGGCGAAACCCCGATAAATAATAGCACTTGACGAGACGACAAACAAAAATCCGAAAAGAAGAAAAAAATATTTCCAGTGTTTTGCTCTGCGTGTTGGCGGGACGAAATACACATTGCGAGAACAAGACAGACAACTTATTTTGGGGCGAAAATGTTTACACGACAACGCGTCGACTTGCTGATTAGCTGTGTTTTCGCGTTTTCAAGTGGCGTTGAGACTAGGGCGGTAACACGGAAAAACTAAAAACGATTGCTTTGTCGCTGATTCGCATATTCGACAATGCTACATTATTATTACTGGTGAATTGCGGAATTGCGGAATTTCTCCCATATTTGCCTTTGTATTTTCGCCCAACCACGCGGAAACTCGACATAATGGTTAAAATCAACCACAAAGTTATATTTGTGTCGGAGGCGTTGTTCATACAGTTAAAAACAGTTGATAAAGCAGCTAATACGGACACGTATGGAAATGTGCACTTTTGAAAGTTGTTAACGTTTGAATCGGTTTGTTTTCAATAAACGATGTACGTGTCATAAATATATCGAGCAAGAGTATAGAGTGATAAAAGGTCAATTTTGTTGTACAGTCATGATACACATCCGTTACCACGTTTTTTTAATGTTTTATAAACCGGTAACTGATGAATGACCGAAAGTCATGTTAATTTTACTAAACACTATAGAAGTTGAACACAGTTTCGAAACTAGTAATTTTCGGAAAACGTACGTTTTACCAATAACCTTTAGAATTTATAAACTAGGGGTGGGTTAATGCGGGTCAAGTCAAAACCTGAACCATAGTACAATGGGTAACAAAAGATTAATAAATTGGCTTTTTAACGTGTATTTCGTTAAATTAGATGTCGGTGTAAATAAGATAGCTTTGAAAGACTAATTTACACTCTATCTTTAATCTTATGGAAATGCAGGACAATGTGACTCCTAATGAGCTTGAAATTATGAATTCAAGTATGCAATACAAAATAGCTAGCTACAGAATAGAATATAATGATTTTATTTTGCTAAAGTTATTTATCATTATATTATACAAATAGAAATGCGTTCTCACACACAAAATTAACCGAAGCACATTCTACTTTTATTTTGCTCACTTGAGCATTAAAGGTGATCTATTGTGATCCTCTAATTTTGATAACTCATAGGTAAGGTTTTAAGCTGGGTCACATGGTAACACAAACTAGAACACCAGGTCAAATAATAGAAAAAACATTGCGGACATATAGGAAGCCACATGTTGCTCCTAATCATAATTAAAGTTGGTCAGAATATCTTTTTTGAGAAATGCTAGGACATGTACGAACCTCAATTACTTAGGGTAAAAAACTATGGCACAATGTCAAACAATAGAAAAAAATATTGTGAACTCTCAGGAAGCCACATTTTGATCCCAATCTTCATGAAAGTTGGTCAGGATATTTGTTTTGAGAAATTCTAGGAGGCGTACGAACCTAGGGTCAAAAACAATGTCACAAGATCAAACCATTGAAAAACCTTGTGAACAATTCGGAAACCAACTTTTATACCCAACTTTGATGAATATTGGCGAGAATGTTATTGAACTCTAGGTCAAGGTCGAAACTGGTCAAATGATGGAAAATCTTGTGAACACTCTAGAAGCCACATTCACCAATGAATATGTGTGTTTCTCTTGATAGATTTTAGGTCGGGCCATACGTTGATCAATTGGGACAACCAATTTAGATCACCAGGTCAAATATTCGGAATCAACGGAACACCTTATAAACACTGTAGAAGCCACATTGTGAGCTCGTTCCTCTTGGTCAGAGGTTTGCTTCGATGAATACAAGCGAGTCGACTAGGGCACCAGGTCAAATCATGTTAAACCTATGAACAATATTGATGCCACATTTGACATCCAGTCATTTAAAAAATTTTCTTCGAATGTTTGTCTGAATGACCTCTATGTCAAACTCGAAATTTAGTTACGTGGGGTCAAAAGTTAGGTCGGCAAGTACGTTTATCTTGAGCTTTGACCTGTCTTATTTTTAAAGCAATTCGAATTGTGAGTACAGTTTTGTAAACAGATTTCAAAGCGTCCTTGGCTGACCTTGATTATTTGACCGAGTTTCTAGTCTTTTAGAGCAATAGTATTCAAGTGGGCGGTATATTGTCTTCATGACCCGTTTCTTTGGATTATCAGACGAAACTTGAAGAACAAACATGTACTGTCCGTCCGTTCTCGTAAAAAAAGTGCTTTCGTGAGATCTATGTCAATATGGTGGAAAAATCAAGATGCGTAACGGATAAAACAACAGAAAATATCATATATTATTATGATAGAATTCTACCTGGGTGGTGGTCAAACATACAATCGTGTCAGCATAGCATATTTGATTAAACATAACTTAATCCTCGCTTTCTAATATAGACCTCGGTCCTGCAAATGATCTATATACACATGGATTAGAAACTACACAAATCGTGGTACCTTGGTGCACTTTGCTTTTCTTTTTAACAGATTAATTACAGTGTAGCCGTTGTGCTTAAATGTGGTTCTTTTCCTATATTTCAGACGCATTGGCAATAGATGTATGCTCATACTCTCCTTTATACACATATTGCGAAGACGACTACCATTGCTGCGAAAACAACACCCGATGCTGGTAAAGATGCTAAATATAACCTGTAGAACACCTAAACATATCCTTCATTGATTGTCAATAACTAACGATATCTCGTTTTTGATATAAATAACTTTATTTGTCGGAGACACATGTTTTTGTATGTTTGAATATTTTCTATAAAGGTGAATTGGTGGTGACGTAAGGGTGCATATGTTTGCTAGTCCTGTTGGGACAACCCCGGACCTCGCAAGAAAATCATGACAATTGGTGTGCAAACAAAAAAAGGTTGAGTCAACTCCAGATCTCATCTCACCCAGTAAGCGGGTGGAGAAATTCCATTATAAATAGAATAAAATGAATAAGCATAAAGCAGAGTAAGCGTTTAGTGAATTGGTGCTCTTCGCATAAAGCTGACTTTGTTCAAATATAACTCTTCAACTTTTCAAAGTTTCATAACGAAAATGTGGTAGGCTGATGAAATGCATGCGCATAACTTTCCGCTTTAAATCAACATGAAACGGTTAGAAGCCGTTCTATTTTGCATTGTCCCTTCTAAACGGTCGCTTCAATGACAATTCTACCATACTTAAGCAGGGCATGTATGTGTGTTGAAATAAGTTAAGATATTAGGATATAATACAAAAATGTATAAGGAAAACGCAGTCGCGTTTTTATAACAGTCACTTACTTCGCTATTTTGGACTTTGTGTTGGTTTCTTCAAGGTTTATATATGACATATAAGCTTAAAGGTCCAACATGTTCTATCTAGATGTAAGTGATTTCTGTTAACACGTGATCTCTATGGATTGATCGTTGCAAGCTCATTTGTTCATTGCTTTGTGCGGATTATTTGCTCATCATAGTTATTTTCAAGTGATAACGCATTTACATATTTATTCCTGTCTGGCATATGTTTAAACAAATACAAAACTTAAACCCTATATCCTTTAACGTGATATAGACTTTAACGGGACTGTGCATACACCTTTAAACTCGCTTAATCTAAAAGATGAAAGACATTAAATTATACTTCATACAGCCATTTTGCAAATATTGATTTATGCACTTACATCCCCTCCCATGTATTACGTTGATTGAATTTTACAAAAAAGGAAGTTTAAGTCATAAGGTACTTGTATGAAACACTTTGTGTTCTGTTTTCCGAAACTTGCAAAAACAACGAAGACAGAAATAAAATTGGTCTTTCTTACACATTTTAATCTTATTGCACTAAAATGTTAAACTAAATTTACAAAACAATACCATGGTTTGAACTCTACTTGGGCAAATAACAGCACATCTCTATTTCGATAGAACGATACATAAAAACAAAAAACCCCGACTGATCATTTCTCAGTCGTTTTATATACTCACGCTCTTAATCATTATAAATCGTATGATTGCTTCCCAATAAAAATGACAATGTTATACATACATTTCAGCATATTCCCAAAATTAACATTTTGAAATAGTTTGCCCATGTAAAGTGAAAAGTAGGAATGACAGATGACAAACTGTGAAGCATTTTGAAAAATACATATTATCACTTTTTTGTATATCGTTGTATTAAAAAACTGAAGGATGAAAAAACCCGACAACTACAGAGGGCGTGTTACAACTATCAAAATATTGTAATTATGTAATGTATATTTTATTGAAATCTTAATAATTTATTATATTTTCACATGTAGGTAAACGGATGACTTAAACTAAATGTTCAGTAGTTCGTATTTCTGTAAATTGGTTTGTTTTTAAATCAAGGAAATATTCTTAATTGTCAAATTTTAATACAAATTTTTAAAATTTCAGCGCTGACGTCAATCTATCTGTCGCTGCAATAGTTGGCATAGTGATTGGATGTATCATACTATTCAGCTGCATTGTCGCCGTGATATGTGCCGTCGCCAAGAAAAGCCATCGACCTGGTCAAGTTATACAACCTGCACAACCAACTGGTATCTATCATCTCATTTTTTATTGAACTGTGGGACTTCATTCTTTTTTTACTATTTCAGCCTGTGTTGATGAACGTTTCGATAAATACAATTCAGATAATTAAGCATACATATGGCTTTGAAAGTAGGTATCCAGTGCATATATGGCGCGGTTCCTAAACTAAGATGTATAATTACTGCATTTATAAAAGCATATAATATACCTACATGTATATATCATGCCTATTGATTATTTGGGGTTAAACTATAAATATACCATTTGCATAAATGAGCGGGAGCTGAATAAACAAGCCCTTATGAATGTCTACGCTATTATCAAATTTTAGATTTGTGATATTTCGCCGATAAATGTTACACACAGGGTATTGAAAGTAAACAAGATTGTTAAAAAGTCTTTATTCATATGACTTATCAAATGTTCTTATATTTTGTCAACGAACTATATGTACATGTTCGTTATCATTATCTAAATTACTAAGATAACATTTGAACATGAGTTTGATATCGTATAGGCGTTGCTGTTATTTCAACTGGCCAGCAGCCTGGACAGCCGATGTACAGTCAGCCGATGTATGGCCAACCATCTTATGGACAGCCGCAATACGGGTTTCAACAGGCACAAGGAGTTGACAAAGCCGGCTCAAGTGATCCCGCATACCCACCGCCTCCCCCTCCCACGTATTCCACTTAACGTCTTCTGATTATTTTACCGAATGAAAGACATTTTATACACTGATCTTCACATTTATTGTTCGTGCTATCATTTTATAAACAAAAATACTTTACTGGATCATCTTTTAGATTTTAGTTTAATTAGTTATCATTTCCATTGAATCACTGAAACATTTTGTGTATACACATTCCACGTCAAAAAATCCAATAAATAACATATATTTCTAACTGACGTGCTTGAAAAGTTTCAACCATATTTTCTCTCTTTATATTTGCTTTTTCGTAATTTATAGTATAAGTGTGATAATAAGAAAAGTTGCAACCACTCATTTTATTTTTGAGTAGGACATATTTCAGCTGTGATATTTTTCTTTATTTTTAATATTCCTATGAAAATGAGAGAAAATGAAATATTTAATTTCTCGGCACTGTTCAATCATGTAGCTGCGTTCCAACCCTATCAATCTGATTCATCAAAGAAGGGACTAATAGCGTAAAGGTTGAAGTCATATCGAACCCTAAAATACACTATGGTCTTCAATGTGAAAATGATGGTCGCCGAAGTTACCCTTAAATATGAGCTCTGCATGGGGAAATCAAAGCCAAATTCAAAGCAAAAAGTGATACTTTTACTGTTTGTATTCTACTTCTTCATGTATATTAGTATTGTAATAATTCATTAAAGGTTTTTTCTGCGTTGAATTGCTAATAATAAATGATTTTTTTAATAGTTTTTCTCTTTTACCTATCTTATACAATCTGATTAAATTGCTACGCTCTGATGATTGCATAGAAGGACACGTTCAGACGACGTTTACGCCAGTCAATCAGAACTTTCCTTTCAAAGTTTTGAAAGCGAAAGTAAAGCAAAATCTATTTCCCCGATCGAAAATATATATTTAGATGGGATCCCAAAGTGCGTATCACTCGTTCGCCGTCATGGTTGTCCTGATGTAGTTTGTACATGTGAGAAATTTGAAACAGCACTAAAGTCACGTCAAGGACGTTGCCGTCCAATTTTATTGGGTAAGCACACGCATTGTGATTGAACGATTAGCCACGACGTCTCTGATTGGCTGATATAAAATAAGCTTTATTGGAAATCCTTTTAACCTTACGTTTTACAACGCTGAGCTGGCGGTTTTAATTGCAAAAAAATGGATCATGAATATATCTTTCATATCTTGCATGAGGACAACATTCACTTACTGAAAATCAAACTTAAGTGCTTAATGTTATAATATATAAAACAAGAATGTAGATTGATTTAAGGTATTTTTGTTGTACAGTCATGATACACATCAGTTACCAAGCTGTTTTATAAACCGGTTAATGTTTAGTGAGTTTAGTGAACAGACGTCGGTGTGAAATAAGATAGTTTGGATTAAATTTGATAGAAATGCACGACCGTGTGAATATTATTGAGCTTGAAATAGTGAATTCAAGTATGCAACACAACATTGCTTGCTACAGTGGGGAAAAATGCTAACGAGACAATGCGACATAATGATTTCTCAATTTACTGATTTGTTGTTTCTTCGCCTCGACGGATGGCGGGGCGAAAACGCAAAAATCAGTAATTTCTCGAAATTTGGTCTGCGCATTATCGCCACACCACTCGAAAACTCGACATCGTAGAAATAAGCTTCCATAGTTATATGTGTGTCTCGTCGGCATTGGTGGGGCATTGTTTTTCTTCAGTGAAATTCAGTTAATAAAAAACCAGTTAATACTGACCCAGCAAAAATTGTGCAATATATAGCATTTGCCTAACAATTTATGAGCAAAGCTATTTACTCAATAAATATCTGAAGAGTTGATTGCACTTCAAATTGCGACATTTGTAAGTCCTTTTTTCATTTGAAAGTTGTTCAAGTCTTTCGTCGCTTTTTTTTTCAATAAACAAGAGTACAGAGTGATTAAAGGTCTTAATATCGGATAGGTTTTGTTTCACTGCCATGATCAAAAGAAAAAATACGGAAGTAGTACTTTTCGGAAAACGTACGTTTTTCCAATAACCTTTTGAATACAAAGTACACGGGATTGGTAAATGCAGGTCAAGTTAAAACCTGACCCATAATATAAAGAAACCGCCATATGAGTAACAAAAGATTAAATCAGTGGCTTTATTTGTCTTTTTGTAAACTTTAGTATACAGATATCGGTGCAAAATGAGATGGCTTGGGTAGTTTTATTTACAGTGGAAAAGCACAACCATGTGACTACTAATATAACTGAAATTGTGAATTCAAGCATGAAATACAAAATAGCTTGCTACAGAATAGATAAAAATATTTTATTTTGCTAAAGTTATTTATCATGATTATATGATACTAAAAGAAATGCTTCCTCACTCACAGAGCCCACGTAAGACATCCGACATACGTTTTTCTCATTTCTTTATTCACCCGAGCATAACTAACGTTCTCAAAGATGAGCTATTACGATCTGATATCCGTCGTCTGTCGTCTGTCTGTTTTTCCATGCAGACGCCCTAGAAGCTACATTTAAATACAATCATCATGAAAATTGATCAGAATGATTAATATAAATAACATGGGCTTATAATGGCACCAGGTCAAATGATAGAATAAGATCTTGCGGAAACTCTAGATGCTACATTTGGCCCCCGATCATCATGAAAATTGGTCAGAACTTTTGTCTTGATAATCTCGTATCCAAGCATGAAACCTCTGCATATTCCACGTCAAACAAGTAAATAAGATATATTTCTATATGATGTGCTCGGAACGATTCGACCGCATTTTCTCTCTTTATATTTGCTTTATTTGATTTATCTCATATCTGTGATAAAAACAAATTTTGCACTCATCAATTTTTCGAATAGGAAATATTTCAGCCGTGATAATTCTTTTCTCTTAATACTCCTATGAAAATGAGAACGGAAATTCGTGATTTTTCGGCACTGTTTAATCATGTAGCTGCGTTCCAACCCTACTAATCTGATAACACAAAGAAGGGAAACATATTGTAAAGGTTAAAATTATATCGAACCCTGAAGGACAGTCCAGCAAGAAAATGATTATGGACGATGTTACATGAAAATATGACGTTGGCATGGGTCAAATTAAAGCCGATTTAAAGCATTTACGCATTTCATAGTCATGCTCCCTCTGCTGTGTTTGCAGAATGTCTTCGAACGTGATACTTTTACTATGTGTATTCTACTTCTTCATGTATGTTGACAATGGTACATGTATAACTCATTCGAGTGTTTTCTGCTTTGACTTACTAGTAATGAATGTTTTTGGCATAGTTGTTCTCTGCTACTTATCTTATACAATCTTATTAAAATCACTCCCCAAAAACGTTACGCTAGACGGCCGATACGTGACGTGAAGACGACGTTAAGTATACTAATTTCCTACAGCCAATCAGATCAATATAAGGATCGAGAAGACAAGCGCTCGAGAAGCGTTCGAGAAACGATCTAGTACTGGTCGAGTAGAGGTCGAGTTGATCCGGAAACGATTGTGTATAGATCAAGTAGTTTGAGCTGACCGAGTAGCATGATACAAAATGTATCGTGTAGGGATTGTGTATGGGTCGAGATGATCGAGTACAGTGATTATTGGGTTGATGTTGTGTGGAGGAGTCGTATATGGTCGTAAGGGGTCGTGTATGATCGAGTAGGGGAAGGGAAAACGTCGTGTGCAAATGATCGGGTATTGGCCGGGTAGAGGTCGAGTTGATCAGGAAATGATGGTGTAGAGATCGAGCAGAGGTGTAGTTGGCTGGGCTGATCGAGTTGATATCGTGTAAAGATCGTGAAATGGTCTAGGTGATCGAGTAGCGACCGAAGTGGTTGTCGGGTTAAATTCGTTGAAGAGTCGCGAATGGTCGTGTGTGTGTCATGTACGATCGAGTAGTGATAGTGAAGAAGTCGGGGCAGTTAGTCGAACATGGTTGGGGAATTTGGGCGATCTGGACGATCGAGTTGATCTGATCGGCAGTGGGAACCTTCCATTTGCTTTGTTTTAAAAGTGTTTGAATCACTACGAGAAAAATAAGAAAATCAGAATCTTTTATCTTTCTATTGTGATGTATCATTAAGGAAGTTAATATTCAGTGAAAAAATGAACAAATATCTTGCGAAAAAGTCAGAATCTGAAAAACTTGTATTCCTATTCACTAATACATTACTTTTAAGACCTTGTGCCGAAACCTGTTTTCTTATTCTTAGTTGACGTAAATCTTACCTTTGTACACAATGTCCTATATATAGTTTTATACCGTACCATAGAATTCTTTAATGAATATCTAAGTAGCAGCCGCTAATCAGTTTATCTTCGATCTGATAGGGGTGATATTTGATCTTTTAAGCCATTTCATAATTTGCGCATTAGTGCTTATATAAGCGTTCAGAGCTTTATTCAAAGTTTCTTTAACTTAATTCTATTACAAGAATAGCAACTGCTACTAAGTTTTATAATGTTACATACCGTTAGTATTTCTTGTGTTAATCTTGAAATATATGATATAGCATATGTTTAATATGTGATATATTCTTAGGTAATTCTTTCTTGGAATGGGCACATAACATGTTGTTATATTGTGTACTTGTATGTCTGCCGTCTGTCTGTTTGTATGTGTGTCTGTGTGTGTTTGTGTGTCTGTGTGACTGTCTGTGTGCCTGTCGGGCATGTGGGCGTGTCTGTCTGCCTGCCTGTCTGCCTGCCTGTCGCATGAGACTGAAATAAAAATATATATTTATGTGTAAAAATAACTAGGAAAATAGGAAAAAGAAAATACCAAAATAGAAAAACATGTTTGTAAATTGTATCGGAATACTTTTTACTATGTTAATCCGTTCAAACACGACCTGTAACTTAAGATAAAGTTACCTGTATGATCCCCTAGTATGTTTTATCATTTTATTACAAAATAGGCTAAGATGTTTTAGTTTGGTGTTATTATCTTATGCGTTTATGTTAGTGAATTTAAACATATAAGGCCTCGTTCTTGTGTACTTATCAATAGATCGAATTCTGTCATAAAAGTATCATCTAACATATATTGTCAAAATGTTTATTGAACACGTGAGCGCTTGATGTATGGGGATACAGATTATTTTGTGAAAATAAGATTCGCATCATCTTTTGTAGGTTTGTCGGTATAACGATAGCATTTTACTATGACAAACATCGACGAAAACCGAAAGCCAAAAACACATGGCATCCAGCTACTTCGTTTTATGTAAAGCGAAAGCCGGACACCAAAGATGAACGTCGATTGGTCAATTACAACCGACCAATAGAAACAGGTCTTACAAATAAAAACATGTCCTTATTAACATCATGAATATTCTCAATGACATGGAATGAAACAACATGTTTTGATCGGCTTGCTTTATCTATATAAGAGTATAAAATGTTACATTAATTGTTCTCAAGTTCAGTCATAACATTTTTATTCTTACGAAATACAATAACGGAAGAAATCGAGAGGAAATTTAAGTGTTATTCACTCTTCTTTCGTAGCACATTAATTACTTCCACACAAATACACATATGCGTGATGTCAAATCACGTTTATATTTACATAACTATTCAACCGTTTATTTAGCATTCCATTCCTACTACTTGTAGATTTCATTCTTCCTTTTCCAGGTCATTAGCCGATTTCAAGCTTTTTATAAAGCTAATTCGTTACAGACAACTCGTGTAAATGATCCGAGTTTCACGGGCTAGCACTAGCAGTGCCAAAGTGAGCTACACAGTATTTTACTAAATTGTCTCTTAAAATATCTACACACTTTCCTCGACCAAAAACATGCGCAGAGACAAATAAATTTTATGCTTGTAGCTGATTAACCATTATCTGTTTCTACTTACAATTTAATTTCGCGACATCACAATTTCGCGATTTTTGTCTAATTTTGACGTTTTAAATAATTCGCGTATTTTTGAATTCGCGAAGTTCAACATCCTGAAAATCGAAAGTGACCTTTTCATTGAATAAACTTGGTTTTCAACTTAGTATACATTTGCGTCGTATAAATTAACCCAAAGCCGAAATTGCCGTTCCCTGTAAAAATGTTTAATCCTACTTGTATGTTTGTTGAATTAATCACTCGTACTACATATCACTCGCCTGACATGCACAAACTATAACAGGTTTGTAATTGATTGATTTAAGTTCAGGTAGCCAACAACCAAAGATGTGCAAACAAATTTTAATTCACGCGATTTACAAGTTATTATCAAACAAACAAATAGATGAGCATGTAAAAACCTTCTTGAAACCTGTCTTCCTGCCATGTTGTTAATTTACGTTTTCGAACATGGGACTCACAAAACGAATTGGGGGTAAAGGGGTGAACATCTACCTTGCATACGTCAAGGTACGGTCAGTTAACTTCATAACATACAAAAGGTACGTTTGTAAGTTCCACAAATTCGGATGAAATTTAATTCGGATTATGAATTTTTCACGACATTCTTAAATTCGCGAGGTACTGAAATCGCGAATATTAGCGAAAATTAAACGATCGCGAATAAAACCTGTTTTACAGTATTTATTTGTCGACTGTCTTCATTGTAATATCCCTGTACGGTAAAGGTAAAGTGTTTGTTTATTAAAGTGCCATCCCTACTTAAATGGCCAGCCATATCTTACTTATGAGACACCTTCTTTTTGAGAACATATACCTCCCGAATCCAATCCTTTTTAATGTCAGGCACAAGGTAGGTAGGCATATGGCAACCATTATTTAACTAGCTGGCGGCTCACTAACCGGCCATATCAGAACGGACCGAACCTACGACCTCCCGCTCACAAGGCGGATATCTAAACCGATGGAGACAGTAGACAGTAGACTGTATTTAATGTAGCAAATAATTTAGGAATGCATAAAACAGTATTGTATATACAGTTAATGGTTAAAGCGATTGATATACGTTTGCGCTAACAAAGGATTTTGACAGTTTTACAATTAACATGTGTTCACAATCAAGCCAGCTGAAATGAGTTTATCAAAAGAGTTAACTAGCCATTGGGCATAACTATATTGTATAATTCTCTTTGTATTCTCTCAATACAATTTATGTTGTATACTTGTTTTGTCATTTGCCTTGTAGCATATGTACAGGGTCTTTCTTGTGCCATTTACCTTGCATCTGATATGTTGTATTATGTCCGTTCCTAGTTTGTATAGTTTGTGCTTCATTTGTTTAGTTGTGCCTTGTCTTGTAAAAATATGTTCTTTGTTCTGTATTTTCTGTATCTGTCAATTTGTGCTTATTTTGTATTCTCTTTATTTGTTAAAGACATACTCATCTTTATGGTGGAAAAATAAAATCAATCAATTCTTTTATTGTTGACAGTCTCAAATCCAATATATTCACTAAATTACACTTCGATCCTAATTTCAACAGTGTATTAGTATAAAATGTAAATACATGTACCTGTATCAGCGTTTGAGTATCATAGATTGGTCGCCTATACTAGCTTAAATTGCGAACTTTGAGGGAATACCATATTTCAAACAAGTACACTTTTTAAAGTATGAACTTCCGCGAAAATTACAATTCGCATTTTTCAAAATGTGCGAATTGAAGAAACCGCGATGAGATCAATTTTGAAATTATAGTGAACAAAAGAACCAGCGACAATAAAACCCTACACAGTACATTGTATATAAACATAATTTCCTTTATGTAATTCAAATATTTAAATTCAAATATTTTATTTATGCTTGCTATAGAAATATATTATAAAAGAAGATAAGCAGTATTTGTTTATAATGCTAATACCTTAAACGCACAATTGATGTTATTATAATGTCTTAAAGTTGGGGTATTATGAGATGCATTCTTATGCTCAGTTTAATTTATTCCAATTAACACCTATCAAATCATAAATACAGATATAATTCACATTCTGTAATTTTAAACAATGAATTTAATGAAGTAGTAATTAAATATTAGAATAACGTTTAACAGACACTCCCCAATAGTTTAGACATTCTTCCAAGTAACGACCAAATACCATGTATTACATTGTACCTGTACATGGTATTTGGTCGTTACTTGGAAGAACAAAAACTTATAAAGAACACAATTTCATAAGGTCAAGCTATTTTTTTGCCTTGGTTATGTGTAAATAATGTCGATTTGTTTTTATGCGTTCCACGTGACGAAAGAAATATTGTATCAATATGACGTACGAAAACAGATTTTTTTAAATGATTATTTTCAAATATAACTTTGCAGGGAAAAACTATTCATAAAATGAAGGCAAACAAATTTTCATGTTTTTTTTTAACTCGACCATTTGACTGGTAAGGGAAGTAACTTCTGCCAGAACTTTAAATTATTAAAATGGCGTGTAAAAATTACACAAAGTCCATAATTGATGACACGTGGTAGGCACAGACTTTTTTCTTTGAGAAGTTCACAAACCCCAGTGGTATGATCATAGACTTTTTGGCGTCTGAACGGTAACGTATATACATATCAAAATGTATAATATATCAAAAGTTTTGATAAACTCCAAACCTGATAAAAAAAGAGAGAAACTAAACAAAACTCTAGACAACGGCATCACACGACGAACCAAACAGAACACAATAAAAAATTAAACTTCATTTGGAGCCGGAAGCGACATAACCTTATGCGTCTGCTGTTCTTTCGAAACAAAACCAAGGGCAGTTGAGGCCCAACTGATGTGCAATGTTAATTAAGGTTATAAACTACAGCAAACTATACAAAATAAAATAACAAGAATATTAAGATTATTCGCTACAACAACAGACCAATGTGAAATCATTGGGAAACTGTGCACATATTTTGTTTTCGTTTCACTCTGGGACATTACACCAATATTGGCCTTGTCGTAAACTTCATGCAAACATCATCGCGTTTTCAGAAATTTTCTGATACTTGATACGTTTCAAAGGTGTCCATTTACATATTTAAGGGTCGTTTACGGTTAACACGCATTTTTCGTTGCCAGTTGACGGTGAACTATTGAGGATACAATCAACGCTTTAAAATATGGGAGTTGAAATACCAACAGTTCAAATTTGTTTGCTTGTGGTTGCATCGCTACTTTCACGTAAGTTGAACAACAGGTTGTAATATTTATTATTTACTTTTTTTATTGTTGCTTTTCTTTTCTCGGTGAAAATAAAATATATCACCTAAGCCACTTTTCATTTTTCTAAAATTCTATTTTTGAATAACAGAGAAAAACGGAAATACAAAGAAAGTTAATTTTGTGTTATTTTGTGTACCAATAGATAAACATGTTTCAGCTTACACAAAAAAGCGCGCATACAGGAAAAGCATTAAACAGATTATAAGAATATTTTTTTAACATTTTTTTTTTACATTACCGTTTAGGATAACATTGACATCAAGATTTTATTGACTAAATGTTTTAAATGGATATGTGGAAAACATGACAAAACTAATGCCAATATAATTTCAGAAAAACTTATTTCACCGCTAGTTTTCACATAATTATTTTTAAATGTCACTGTTTTGATGTTTCGTAAAAAATTACAGATTTCTCTGATATGTTTACATGCTTTTAAGTCAAGGTGATGAGGCGTGTGTTTTTTGGTCCGATCTTTTATTTTTGAGGAATATCTTGTACCCTTTTCAGGGTCACTTGTTTACTGCTTACTAATATAATTGAACTTTATTAGTATTCGGAAAGTTTGCTTTGACTGTTCGGATTTTGTAGAAATACAAAATACACTTTATAACGATTGCTTAATCTTAAGAAAAGAATACACTTTCATTTTATCAGTCATCTGAATAAAAAGAGAAAACAATCTTATCTGATACGTAAGAAGAATCATGTCATTTAAGCGCATTGTGGCACCAGTTAAAACTTTTAAAATTATGATGGCTGATGTCTGCCACGTCGCGTTTTTTCGCATGGCGGGGCGAAAATGCGAAGGCAAAATTGCGACAATAACCGAAAAATCAGTAATATGGTTGTCGGGGCAGTAAATGTGAACACGACAACGCGGCGAATTACTGATTAGCTATGTTTTCGCGTTTTCAAGTGGCGGTGAGACAAGCAATAACACGAAAACGCGAAAAACGATTGCTTTATCGCTTATTCGCGTAGTGGAGCGAAAATGTGAACGCTACAATGCTACACTATTATTACTGGTGGATTGCGGGGCTAAAACGTGAAAACTCAGTATTAAGGTTGATTTCGGTTACACGCATTTTTCGTTGAAAGTTGACGGTAAACTATTGAGGATACAAAACAATAGAAAACGAAATACGCTTTAAAATGGGAGTTAAAATACCAACATTTCAAATTTGTTTGCTTGTGGTTGCATCGCTACTTTCACGTAAGTTGCTATATCTATTATTCACTTTTTTATGGTTAGTTTTCTTTTCTCGATTACAATAAAACATTTCACCTAGGCAACTCTTTAATTTTTTTAAAATTCTATTTTTCTTTTATTTTTATTTAAATAAAGAAAAACGAAAGAACAAAGAAAGTAAATTTTGTGTAATTTTTGTGTACCAATAGATAAATATGTTTCAGCACACACACAAAAGCGCGCATACATGCAATGCATAAAAAGATCATAAGAAATTTTTCCAAAGTATTTTTTTACAGAACCGCTAAGAAAAAGCTTGATTTTCAGGAATTTATTGATTAAATGTTATAAAAGGATATGTGGAAACATGACAAAACTAATACTAGTATTTCAAAAAAAAATTCACTGCTAGTTTTAATATAATCGTTTTTATATTTTCACTGATTTGATATTTCGTAAAAAGTACTGATTTCTCTAATATGTTTACATGCTTTTAAGTCGAAGTGATGAGGCGTGTGTTCGTTTTTTATCCGATCTTTTATTTCTCGGGAAAATCTTGTTCACTTTTCAGGGTCATTTGTTAATTGCTTACTAATATTATTGTACTTTATTCGGAAAATTTGCTGTGACTGTTCGGTTTTTGTAGCAATACAGAATACACGATTGCTTAATCTATAGAAAAGAATACATTTTCATTTTATCATTCATCTGATACGTCAGTAGAATCATGTCATGTTGGCGCATTGAGGCACCCGTTCAAACTGTTAAAAATATGGTGGCTGATGTCTGCCATGTCGCATGTTTGCGTGGCGGGGCGAAAATGCGAAGACAAAATTTCGAAAGTCACAATAGCCAAAAATTTAGTAATATATTTTTCAGGTTTTCGCCTTGTGTGCTCCGGTAGGCATGCGCAAAAGAACTATACGAAGGCGAAACCCCGATAAATAATAGCACTTGGCGAGACGACAAACAAAAATCCGAAAAGAAGAAAATAATATTTCCAGTGTTTTGCTTTGCGTGTTGGCGGGGCGAAATTCACATTGCGAGAACAAGACAGACTGCTTATTTCGGGGCGAAAATGTTTAAACGACAACGCGGCGACTTGCTGATTAGCTGTGTTTTCGCGTTTTCAAGTGGCGTTGGGACTAGGGCGGTAACACGAAAAATTAAAAACGATTGCTTTGTCGCGGATTCGCATATTCGACAATGCTACATTAATATTACTGGTGAATTGCGGAATTGCGGAATTTCTCCCATATTTGCCTTTGAATTTTCGCCCAACCACGCGGAAACTCGACATAATGGTAGAAATCAACCACAATAGTTACATTTGTGTCGGAGGCGTTGTTCATACAGCCAAAAACAGTTGATAAAGCAGCTAATACGGACACGTATGGAAATGTGCATTACATTCTTTTGAAAGTTGTTAACGTATTGAATCGGTTTGTTTTCAATAAACGATGTACGTGTAATAAATATATCGACCAAGAGGATAGCGTGATAAAAGGTCAATTTTGTTGTACAGTCATAATACACATCAGTTACCAAGTTTTTTTTAATGTTTTATAAACCGGTAACTGATAAATGACCGAAAGTCATGTTAATTTTACTAAACACTATAGAAGTTGAACTCGAAACTAGTAATTTTCGGAAAACTTACGTTTTACCAATAACCTTTAGAATTTATAAACTAGGGGTGGGTTAATGCGGGTCAAGTCAAAACCTGAACCATAGTACAATGAGTAACAAAAGATTTTAACGTGCATTTCGTTAAATTAGATGTCGGTGTAAATAAGATAGCTTTGAAAGACTAATTTACACTCTATCTTTAATCTTATGGAAATGCAGGACAATGTGACTCCTAATGAGCTTGAAATTATGATTTCAAGTATGCAATACAAACTAGCTAGCTTCAGAATAGAATATAATGATTTTTTATTTTGCTAAAGTTATTTATCATGATATTAAACAAATAGAAATACGTTCTCACACACAAAATTAACCGAAGCACATTCTTCTTTTATATGCTCACTTAAGCATTAAAGTTGATCCATTGTGTCCCTCTTATTTTGATAACTTCTATGTAAGGTTTTAAGCTGGGTCACATGGTAACACAAAATAGAACACCAGGTCAAATAATAAAAAAACATTGCGAACATATAGGAAGCCACATGTTGCTCCTAATCATAATTAAAGTTGGTCAGAATATCTTTTTTGAGAAATGCTAGGACATGTACGAACCTCAATTACTTAGGGTAAAAAACTATGTCACAATGTCAAACAATAGAAAATATTTTGTGAACTCTCAGGAAGCCACATTTTGATCATCCCAATCTTCATGAAAGTTGGTCAGGATATTTGTTTTGAGAAATTCTAGGAGGCGTACGAACTTAGGGTCAAAAACAATGTCACAAGATCAAACCATTGAAAAACATTGTGAACAATTCGAAAGCCAAATTTTATACCCAACTTTGATGAATATTGGCGAGAATGTTATTGAAATCTAGGCCAAGGTCGAAACTATGTCCACAGGTCAAATGATGGAAAATCTTGTGAACACTCTAGGAGCCACACTCATCAATGAAAATTTGTGAGAATGTTGGTCTTGATAGATTTTAGGTCGAGCCATACGTTTAGTCAATTGGGACAACCAATTTAGATCACCAGGTCAAATATTCGGAATCAACGGAACACCTTATAAACACTGTAGAAGCCACATTGTGAGCTCGTTCCTTTTGGTTAAAGGTTTGCTTCGATGAATACAATTGAGTCGACTAGGGCACCAGGTCAAATCATGTTTAACCTATGAACAATCTTGATGCCACATTTGATATCCAGTCATTTTAAAAATTTTCTTCGAATGTTTGTCTGAATGACCTCTATGTAAAAATCGAAATTTAGTTACGTGGGGTCAAAAGTTAGGTCGCCAAGTACGTTTATCTTGCGCTTTGACCTGTCTTATTTTTATAGCAATTCGATCTGTGAGTACAGTTTTGCTAACAGTTTTCAAAGCGTCCTTGACTGACCTTGATTATTTGACCGAGTTTCTAGTCTTTAAGAGCAATGGTATTCAAGTGGGCGGTATATTGTCTTCATGACCCGTTTCTTTGGATTATCAGACGAAACTTGAAGAACAAACATGTATTGTCCGTCCGTTCTCGTAAAAAATGTGCTTTCGTGAGATCTGTGTCAATATGGTGGAAAAATCAAGATGCGTAACAGATAAAACAACCGAAAATATCCTATATTATCATGATAGAATTCTACCTGGGTGGTGGTCAAACATACAGTCGTGTCAGTAAAGCATATCAGATTAAACATGACTTAATCCTCGCCCTCTAGTATAAATTTCGGTCCTGCAACGGATCTATCTACACATGGATTGGAAACTACACAAATCGTGGTACCTTGGTGCACTTTGCTTTTCTCTTTAACAGATTAATTACAGTGTAGCCGTTGTGCTTAAATGTGGTTCTTTTTCTATATTTCAGACGCATTGGCAGAGGTATGCTCAATCTCTCTAAGTTGCAATGGCGACTACTATTGCTGCGAAAACAACACCAGCTGCTGGTAAAGATGCTACATATAACCTGTAGAACACCTAAACATATCCTTGATTGATTGTCAATAACTAACGATATCTCGTTTTTGATATAAATAACGTTATTTGTCGGAGACACATATTTTTGTATGTTTGAATATTTTCTATAAAGGTGAATTGGTGGTGACGTAAGGGTGCATATGTTTTCTAGTCCTGTTGGGACAACCCCGGACCTCGCAAGAAAATCATGAAAATCATGACAATTGGTGTGCAAACAAAAAAAAGGTTGAGTCAACTCCAGATCTCATCTCACCCAGTAAGCGGGTCGAGAAATTCCATCATAAATTGCATAAAATGAATAAGCATAAAGCAGAGTAAGCGTTTAGTGAATTGGTGCTCTTCGCATAAAGCTGACTTTGTTCAAATATAACTCTTCAGCTCTTCAAAGTTTCATAACGAAAATGTGGTAGGCTGATGAAATGCATGCGCATAACTTTTTCGCTTTAAATCAACATGAAACGGTTAGAAGCCGTTCTATTTTGCATTGACCCTTCTAAACGGTCGCTTCAATGACAATTATACCATACTTAAGCAGGGCATGTATGTGTGTTGAAATAAGTTAAGATATTAGGATATAATACAAAAATGTATAAAGAAAACGCGCTTTTATAACAGTCACTTACTTCGCTATTTTGGATTTTGTATTGGTTTCTTCAAGGTTTATATATGGCATATAAGCTTAAACGTCCCACATGTTCTATCTAGATGTAAGTCATTTCTGTTAACACGTGATCTCTATGGATCGATCGTTGCAAGCTCATTTGTTCATTGCTTTGTGTGGATTATTTGCTCATCATAGTTATTTTCAAGTGAAAACGCATTTACATATTTATTCCTGTCTGGCATATGTTTAAACAAATACCAAACTTAAACCCTATATCCTTTAACGTGATATAGACGGGACTGCGCATACACCTTTAAACTCGCTTAATCTAAAAGATGAAAGACATTAAATTATACTTCATACCGCCATTTTGCAAATACAAAATGCATTGATTTAAGCACTGACATCACCTCCCATGTATAACGTTGATTGAATTTTGCAAAAAAGGAAGTTTAAGTCATAAGGTACTTGTATGAAACACTGTGTTCTGTTTTCCGAAACTTGCAAAAACAACGAAGACAGAAATAAAATTGGTACTTCTTACACATTTTAATCTTATTGCACTAAAATGTTAAACTAAATTTACAAAAAAATTACCATGGTTTGAAATCTATATTTCAATAATAGCACATCTCTATTTCGATATAACGATACATAAAAACAAAAAACCCCGACTGATCATTTCTCAGTCGTTTTATATACTCACGCTCTTAATCATTATACATCGTATGATTGCTTCCCAATAAAAATGACAATGTTATACATACATTTCAGCATATTCCCAAAATTAACATTTTGAAATAGTTTGCCCTTGTAAAGTGAAAAGTAGAAATGACAGATGACAAACTATGAAGCATTTTGGAAAATACATATTGTGACTTTTTTGTATATCGTTGTATTAAAAAACTGAAGGATGAAAACCCCGACAACTACAGAGGGCGTGTTACAACTATCAAAATATAGTAATTATGTAATGTATATTTTATTGAAATCTTAATAATTTATTATATTTTCACATGTAGGCAAACGGATGACTTAAACTAAATGTTCAGCAGTTCGTATTTCTGTAAATTGGTTTGTTTTTAAATCAAGGAAATATTCTTAATTGTCAAATTTTAATACAAATTTTTAAGCTTCACCACCACTGACGTCAACATAAATGTCGCTGCAATAGTTGGCATAGTGATTGGATGTATCATACTATTCAGCTGCTGTGTCGCCGTGATATGTGTCGTCGCCAAGAAAAACCATCGACCTGGTCAAGTTATACAACCTGCACAACCAACTGGTATCTATCATCTCATTTTTTATTGAACTGTGGGACTTCATTCTTTTTTACTCTTTTAGTCTGCGTTGGTGAACGTTTCGATAAATACATTTCAGATAACTAAGAATACATAAGGCTTTGAAAGTAGGTATCCAGTACATATATGGCGCGGTTCCGAAACTAAGATGTATAATTACTGCATTTATAAAAGCATATAATATATCTATATATCATGCCTATTGATTATTTAGGGTTAAACTATAAATATACCATTTGCATAAATGAGCGGGAGCTGAATAATCAAGCCCTTATGAACTGTCTACGCTATTATCAAATTTTAGATTTGTAATATTTCGCCCGCCGATAAATGTTACACACAGGGTATTGAAAGTAAACAAGATTGTTAAAAAGTCTTTATTCATATGACTTATCAAATGTTCTTATATTTTGCCAACGAACTATATGTACATGTTCGTTATCATTATCTAAATTACTAAGATAACATTTGAACATGAGTTTGATATCGTATAGGCGTTGCTGTTATTTCAACTGGCCAGCAGCCTGGACAGCCGATGCACGGTCAGCCGATGTACGGCCAACCATCTCAATGACAGCCGCAATTCGGGTTTCAACAGGCACAAGGAGTTGACAAAGCCGGCTCAAGTGATCCCGCATACCCACCGCCTCCCCCTCCCACGTATTCAACTTAACGTCTTCTGATTATTTTACCGAATGAAAGACATTTTATACACCGATCTTCACATTTATTGTTCGTTTTATCTTTTTATAAACAAAAATACTTTACTGGATCATCTTTTAGAGTTTAGTTTAATTAGTTATCATTTCGATTGAATCATTGAAACATTTTGTGTATACACATTCTACGTCAAAAAATCCAATAAATAACATATATTTCTAACTGACGTGCTTGAAAAGTTTCAACCATTATTTTCTCTCTTTCTATTTGCTTTTTCGTAATTTATATTATAAGTGTGATAATTAGAAAAGTTGCAACCACTCATTTTATTTTTGAGTAGGACATATTTCAGCTGTGATATTTTTCTTTATTTTTAATATTCCATTGAAAATGAGAGAAAATGAAATATTTGATTTCTCGGCACTGTTCAATCATGTAGCTGCGTTCCAACCCTATCAATCTGATTCATCAAAGAAGGGACTAATATTGTAAAGGTTGAAGTGATATCGAACCCTAAAAGACACTATGGTCTTCCAGTGTGAAAATGATGGTTGCCGAAGTTACCCTTAAATATGAGCTCTGCATGGGGAAATCAAAGCCAAAATCAAAGCAAAAAGTGATACTTTTACTGTTTGTATTCTACTTCTTCATGTATATTAGCAATGTTATAATTCATTAAAGGTTTTTTCTGCGTTGAAATACTAATAATAAATGATTTTTTTATAGTTTTTCTCTTTTATTTATCTTATACAATCTGATTAAATTGCTATGCTCTAATGATTGGATAGAAGGACACGTTCAGACGACGTTTACGCCAGCCAATCAGAACGTTCCTTTCAAAGTTTTGAAAGCGAAAGTAAAGCAAAATCTATTTCCCGATAGAAAATATATATTTACATGGGATCCCAAAGTGCATATCACTCGTTCGCCGTCATGGTTGCCCTGATGTAGTTTGTACATGTGAGAAATTTGAAACAGCACTAAAGTCACGTCAAGGACGTTGCCGTCAAATTTTATTAGGTAGACACACGCGTTGTGATTGAAAGATTAGCCACGACGTCTCTGATTGTCTGATATAAAATAAGTTTTATTGGAAATCCTTTTAACCTTACTTTTTACAACGCTGAGCTGGCGGTTTTAATTGCGAACAAGTCATGGATCATAAATATATCTTTCATATCTTGCATGAGGACAACCTTCACTTACTAAAAAACAAACTTAAATGCTTAATACAAACAAAATGTTTTGCTTCAAGGACGTTTTTTTGTGACTAAGATATCGTGTACCAATGCCTAAGACCATAGACTACTATGACAGTTTCCGTCGTGACCCAGTCCCAGTAGTTAACTTTGCTTGCCATAACTTTAACTCGCCAGTGTACAATTCAAAATAGCTGTTAAATGACCTTCACCCTGCTGGTACCCATCGCGATAAATAAAATACTAAATGGCTTAAATAACCAGACAACGGAGGTCAAAGTAAAAAAAAAAAAAGCCTTCGGTCGGAAAAAAGGAAGGCGTCTGTTAAGTGTTTTTATTTGACCTTTCTTGAATTAGTGGTCCGTAGACACAAAATAGCGCTTGTACGACAGCAAGGAAATGACCGTCACACAAACTATCGATATGTTGTTTATGTTAATGTGTTAGCCCATAATTATGTACTAACAATTTTGCAAATAAGCGGAAACGAGCAAAATAAGTCTCATTCACATTACAACTTAATGTTTTTCGTAAATGCAAGTGCATAATTCAAGTGCAAAACATCATGTTTTTGCCATTCCTTTGCTTTATACAAAAACTCCAATTACAAAATCTATGGAGGATTGATCGAAACATAAACGCAAATTTACCTCTGCTCAAAATTTATGCCGACTTTTAAAAAGATTGCGTTTTCTACAGATGTTAAGAATGATGCTAGGTGGAAGGTTAAGGTCATTAAAACTGAACGGGCGTGGACATTTTTCAATGAAAATGAGGATTTATCTGTTTAAACTTCAATGTTTGGTTCTTGATTGTTATGAAATAGTTACAAATATTAGAAGCTACATGTAATGTCTACTGAATTTAGAGATCAAGAGGGCCAAGATGGCCCTATATCGCTCACCTTGGTACAAGTCCACTTGCCTGGTGGAAGATCACTAGATAATGTTATATACCAAATAAGTTTTCCTATATACGCCTTTGTAAAACAAATGATCCCCCCGGGCAAGGTCAATTTTGACCCCAGGGGCATAATTTGAACAAACTTTGAAGAGGTCTACTAGGCAATGCTACATGCCAAATATCTAAGCTCTAAGCCTTGTGGTTTTAGAGAAAACGATTTTTAAAGTTTTCCCTATATAAGCCTATGTAAAACTAATTGACCCCCGGTGCAGGGTCAATTTTGATCCGAGGGTCATAATTTGAACAATCTTCGAAGAGGTACTAACCAATGCTACATGCCAAATATCTAAGCTCTAGGCCTTGTGGTTTCAGAGAAGAAGATTTTTAAAGTTTTTCCTACATAAGCCTATGTAAAACTAAGTGACCCCCTGTGCGGGGTCAATTTTGATCCGGGGGCCTTTTGGTTTCAGAGAAGAAGATTTTAAAAGTTTTTCCTATATATTCCTATGCAAAACTAAGTGACCCCCGGTGCGGGGTCAATTTTGACCCGGGGGACATAATTTGAACAATCTTGGTAGAGGTCTACTAGACAATGCTACATGCCAAATTTCTTAGCTCTAGGCCTTGTAGTTTCAGAGGAGAAGATTTTTAAAGTTTTTCCTATATATGCCTATGCAAAAACTAAATGCCCACCCGCGCGGGGTCAATTTTGACTCGGGGGTCATAATTTGAACAATCTTGGTAGAGGTCCACTAGACAATGCTACATGTACATGCCAAATATCTAAGCTCTAGGCCTTTTGGTTTCAGAGAAGAAGATTTTTTAAGTTTTTCCTATTTGTTGCCATAGCAACCAGAGTTCTGCATGGAATGGAATTCTTTGAACAACTTTGATAGAGCTTCATGCAAGGAACATCCCTGCAAAGTCTCATCAACATTGGCCCAGTGGTTTCAGAGGAGATGTCGTTTGAAGGAAATGGTGGACGGACGGACGGACGGACGGACGTACGACGGACGCCGGACGGAATGCGATCCACTTTATGCCAGGTGAGCTAAAAAGAGAAATACTGTTAAAATAAGAGTAAAAATGCCAAACATTCAATTTTGTTTGCTTGTGGTTGCATCGATACTTTCAAGGAAGCTGAACTGTAAGTATTTCATGTTGTAAACTCTCTCTCTCCTTTTTATGGTTCATTTTCTTTAACCTTTTGGATTGTTTAATGCCAGTAAGAAAATAAGATAGATTACATCGGCCAAATTTTTATTCTTCTAACATTCTGTTTTTGAATAACAAAGAAAAGCAGAAAAACACGGAATGTAAATAATTTTTGTACCAATACATAAACGGTGTTTCAGCTGAAACAAAAGGATGCGCATCAATGAAAAATATTACAAACATAAATAAAAAAAAAAATTAAGTACATTTTCAACAAGTTATTCAGCATAACGTTAAAGATAGTACTAATACCCGAATTTCTATTGACTCAATGTTTTAACAGGCAATTTGGAAAACATGGTAACACTATTACTAGTATTTCAGAAAAAGTCTGCAAGTTTTTTTATTGTTAAACTTACTAATTTATTCTCAAATTACCACCTTTTTGACGTTTCGTAAAAAGGTCGACTGTTTTTCTCGGTAGCTTCTCCACACTTTTGAATGGAGGTGATGGGGCGTTTGTACGTTTCTTTTTCTTTTTGGTCCTGTGTTTTATTTCTTGGGGAAAATCTTGTACATTTTTCAGGTTTCTCGTTCATTTATCGTTTGTTTATTACTTGATATTGATTTATATGTATTAATATTTTGGTACTTTATTAGTGTTCGGAAATTTTGCTTTGATGGTTCAATTTTGATTTAGTACAAAATACGCTTTATGACGAAGAATTAAACGAAGGCGAAATCCATATAAATATTTTCGCTTGGCGAGGCGACAAGCAAAAATCTGAAAAGAAGAAAACATCATTTCTCGTGTTTTGCTTGACGTGTTGGCGGGGCGAAATACAAACTGCGAGAACGCGACAGACTTCTAATGGCGGGGCAGTAAATGTGAACACGACAACGCGGCGAATTACTGATTAGCTATGTTTTCGCGTTTTCAAGTGACGGTGAGACAATCAATAACATGAAAACGCGAAAAACGATTGCTTTGTCGCTTATTCGCGTAGAGGAGCGAAAATGTGAACGCGGCAATGCTACATTATTATTACTGGTGGATTGCGGGGCTAAAACGTGAAAACTCAGTAATTTGCCCCATATATGCCTTTGCATTTTCACCCAACCACGCGAAAACTCGACATAATGGTGGACATCAGCCACCATAGTTATTTGTGTTGGGGTCGTTGTTTTTTAAGTCAGATACAGGTAGAAAGCAGTTAATACTGCAATATCTAGCATTACATTCTTTCAAAAGTTGTTCACGTATTGAATCGTTGTGTTTTCGATAAACGATGTACATGTTATAATATATAAAACAAGAGTGTAGATTGATTGATGTAAGGTCTTTTTGTTGTACAGTCATGATACACATCAGTTACCAAGCTGTTTTATAAACCGGTAACGCATAAAGGACCGAAAGTCTTGTTAACATTTTACTGAAAAGTTAAGAAAACTTTATTATACAGATACCTGTGTAAAATGAGATGGCTTGGGTATTTTCTTTACAGTGGAAAAGCACAACCATGTGACTACTAATATAACTGAAATTGTGAATTCAAGCATGAAATACAAAATAGCTTGCTACAGAATAGCTCAAAATATTTTATTTTGCTAAAGTTATTTATCATGATTATATGCTACTAATAGAAATGCTTTCTCACTCACAGAGCCCACGTAAGACATCCGACATACGTTTTTCTCATTTCTTTGTTCACCCGAGCATAACTAACGTTCTCAAAGAGGAGCTATTACGATCTGATATCCGTCGTCTGTTGTCTGTCTGTCTTTCCATGCAGACGCCCTTGAAGCCACATTTAAATACGATCATCATGAAAATTGGTCAGAATGATTAATATTAATAACATGGGCTTAAAATGTCACCAGGTCAAATGATAGAATAAGACCTTGCGGAAATTCAAGATGCTGCATTTGGCCACCGATCATCATAAAAATTGGTCAGAACCTTTGTCTTGATAATCTCGTGTCCAAGCATGAAACTTCTACATATTCCACGTCAAACAAGTAAATAACAGATATTTCTATATGATATGCTCGGAAAAATTCGACCGCATTTTCTCTCTTTATATTTGCTTTATTTCATTTATCTCATAACTGTGATAAAAACAAATTTTGCACTCATCTATTTTTCGAATAGGACATTTATTTCAGCCGTGATAATTCTTTTCATTTTATACTCCTATGAAAATGTGAACAGAAATCTGGGATTTCTCGGCACTGTTTAATCATGTTTCCACGTTCCAACCCTACTAATCTGATTACACAAAGAAGGGAAACATATTGTAAAGGTTAAAATTTTATCAAACCCTGAAGGACAGTCCAGTAAGAAAATGATTATGGTCGATGTTACATGAAAATATTAGGTTTGCACGGGTCAAATTAAAGCCGATTCAAAGCATTAACACATGTTTAATAGTCATGCTCCCTCTGCTGTGCTTGCAGAATGTCTTCGAACGTGATACTTTTACTATGTGTATTCTACTTCTTCATGTATGTTGACAATGGTACAGTGGTAAGTGTTTTCTGCTTTGAATTAGTAGTAATGATTTTTTTGGCATAGTTGTTCTCTGCTACTTATCTCATACAATCTAATTAAAATCACTCTCCAAAAACGTTACGCTAGACAGCCGATACGTGACGTTCAGACGACGTTAAGTATACTAAGATTAGAGTGTAGAGATCGAGTTGTTTGAGCTGGTCGAGTAGCATGATACAAAATGTATCGTGTAGGGATTATGTATGGGTCTAGATCATCGAGTAGAGATCGGAGTGGTTACTGGGTTGAAGTCGTGTGGAGGAGTCGTATATGATCGTAAGGGGTCGTGTATGATCGAGTAGGGGTAGAGAAGAAGTCGTGTGCAAATGATCGGGTATTGGCCGAGTAGAGGTCGAGTTGATCAGAAAATGATGGTGTAGAGATCGAGCAGAGGTGTAGTTGGCTGTCCTGATCGAGTTGATATCGTGTAAAGATCGTGAAAGGGTCAAGGTGATCGAGTAGCGACCGAAGTGGTTGTCGGGTTAAATTCGTTGAAGAGTCGCGAATGGTCGTGTGTGTGTCATGTACGATCGAGTAGTGATAGTGAAGAAGTCGGGGCAGTTAGTCGAACTTGGTTGGGGAATTTGGGCGATCTGGACGATCGAGTTGATCTGATCGGCAGTGGGAACCTTCCATTTGCTTTTTAATAAAAGTGTTTGAATCACTACGAGAAAAGAAAAGAAAATCAGAATCTTTTATCTTTCTATTGTGATGTATCATCAAGGAAGTTAATATTCAGTGAAAAAATGAACAAATATCTTGCGAAAAAGTCAGAATCTGAAAAACTTGTATTCCTATTCACTAATACATTACTTTTAAGACCTTGTGCCGAAACCTGTTTTCTTATTCTTAGTTGACGTAAATCTTACCTTTGTACACAATATCCTATATATAGTTTTATACCGTACCATAGAATTCTTTAATGGATATCTAAGTAGCAGCCGCTAATCAGTTCATCTTCGATCTGATAGGGGTGATATTTGATCTTTTAAGCCATTTCATAATTTGCGCATTAGTGCTTATATAAGCGTTCAGAGCTTTATTCAAATTTTCTTTTAACTTAATTCTATTACAAGAATAGCAACTGCTACTAAGTTTTATAATGTTACATACCGTTAGTATTTCTTGTGTTAATCTTGAAATATATGATATAGCATATGTTAAATATGTGATATAGTCTTAGGTAATTCTTTCTTGGAATGGGCACATAACATGTTGCTATATTGTGTACTTGTATGTCTGCCGTCTGTCTGTTTGTATGTGTGTGTGTGTGTGTGTGTGTGTGTGTGTGTGTGTGTGTGTGTGTGTGTGTGTGTGTGTGTGTGTGTGTGTGTGTGTGTCTGTCTGTCTGTCTGTCTGTGTGCCTGTCGGGAATGTGGGCCTGTCTGCCTGCCTGCCGCATGAGACTGAAATAAAAATATATATTTATGTGTAAAAATAACTAGGAAAATAGGAAAAAGAAAATACCAAAATAGAAAAACATGTTTGTAAATTGTATCAAAATACTTTTTACTATGTTAATCCGTTCAAACACGACCTGCAACTTAAGATGAAGTTACCTGTATGATCCCCTAGTATAGTTTATCATTTTATTACAAAATAGGCTAAGATGTTTTAGTTTGTTGTTATTATCTTATGCGTTTATGTTAGTGAATTTAAACATATAAGGCCTCGTTCTTGTATACTTATCAATAGATCGAATTCTGTCATAAAAATATCATCTAACATATTTTGTCAAAATAATTATTGAACACATTCATATCTTAATCAAGGCGCCGTGAGCGCTTGATGCATGGGGATACAGATTATTTTGTGAAAATAAGATTCGCATCATCTTTTGTAGGTTTGTCGGTATTACGATAGCATTTTACTATGACAAACATCGACGAAAACCGAAAGCAAAAAACACATAGCTGACTGACTGATTGGATTTGTTTACCCTCGGTACTTGACATTGTCATATGACCGAGCGTCAAAAAAACACATGGCTTCCAGCTACTTCGTTTTATGTAAAGCGAAAGCCGGACACCAAAGATGAACGTCGATTGGTCTATTACAACCGACCAATATAAACAGGCCTTACAAATAAAAACATGTCCTTATTCACTAACATGATGAATATTCTCAATGACATGGAATGAAACAACATGTATTGATCGGCTTGCTTTATCTATATAAGAGTATAAAATGTTACATTAATTTTTCTCAAGTTCAGTCATAACATTTTTATTCTTACGAAATACAAATACGGACGAAATTGAGAGGAAATTTAAGTGTTATTCTCTCTTCTTTCGTAGCACATTAATTACTTCCACACAAATACACATCTGCGTGATGTCAAATCACGTTTATATTTACATAACTATTCAATCATTTATTTAGCATTCCATTCTTACTACTTGTAGATTTCATTCTTCCTTTTCCTGGTCATTAGTCGATTTCAAGCTTTTTAAAAAGCTAATTCGTTACAGACAACTCGTGCAAATGATCCGAGTTTCACGGGCTAGCACTAGCAGTGCCAAAGTGGGCTACACAGTATTTTACTAAATTGTCTCTAAAAAAATCTACACACTTTCCTCGACCAAAAACATGCGCAGAGACAAATAAATTTTATGCTTGTAGCTGATTAACCATTCTATGTTTCTACTTACGCTTTAATTTCGCGACACCGAAATTTCTCGATTTTTGTCTAATTTTGACGTTTTTAATAATTCGCGTATTTTTGAATTCGCGAAGTTCAACATCCTGAAAATCGAAAGTGACCTCTTCATTGAATAAACTTGGTTTTCAACTTAGTATATATTTGCGTCGTATACAAGAGAAAAATCGAGAACGAGGCTCTAAAAAATGGCGGTGTTTTGAAATCTCAGAGAGAAAATCTGTGGAAAATTTAGTTTTTATAACTGATAATCAAATTCCCGAGGACAAACTGACAATATGCAATGTATAGATAGTGATCTTAAACATTTGTGTACAATTTTCTTTCATGAATTGGACTTCAAACTGGAAATGTCAACGGAGATAAAAAGCAGAACAAAGGTGGGGTAAGTGGAGGATCAAAGACCCCTTCGAACTCTGAACATTCGCATAACCCAGAGGTGTCTCAGTCTGTTCTCATACCACCATACCCAGGACCCCAGGCAGCCTTTTATCAGCCACCAGTTATGGCAGGATCGATGTTCAGGCCAGCATTTCCACCGTTTCCGTCATACCCCACCCCAGACAATAAGATATACGAACTTGTCCATGAAATGAATAGCAGACTTAAATCTATTGAGTTAAACGTTGCAAAAATAGCACCTATGGAAAAAGATATGTCTTACCTGAAAACCCAAATCCATGATTTCCACACTGATAGCCGATCTATGTCCAGAAGAATAAATGAAGTTGAACAGTTTTGTCAGACATATAGTGATATTACAGACGAAGTTATAAATTCGAGAAGGCACTTTGAAATTGAAGTTTCACAGTTAACCAAGCTAAACACAAATCTCGAAAGCAAAATTGAAACACTGACTACACAAAACAAAGAATTCAAAACGTGTTGTTTAGATATCCAGTCAAAATATATGGAAAATGAGCTGATATTTTTCGGGGTAAAGGAGGCCCGCCCAGATGATGATACGGGTACAAGGCGTGAAAATGTTGAACAAACATTACGTACACTGATTAAAGAGAAAATACAAGATGATGAGGAAATTCATCAAGAATCTCCCGTTATTGCTGATGATTTAATCTTCAAACGTGTGTATAGGGTAGGAAACCCAATGAGAGCGTTTGATACCGGTCGGCCAAGACCCATTGTAACTCAGTTCGAAAAATTTAGTGACCGTGAACTTGTCCGCAAGCTGGAGTGCTACTTAATAAATCTCAAGTGGCGGTAAAAATACATGAACACTTCCCCAAAGAAATTGAGGAACGTCGTAAACAACTGTATCCGGCCTTACAAAAACTCATCGAACTCGACCAAAAAGTCAGTCTTGTCAAAGACAGATTATACGTGAATAATTCCTTGTACAATCCCGATACATGTGAATATGTTGACAGATTGGGCATTATTCGTATTTTGACACGACAACCAAATCCACCAATATATCGAGCACAGCAGCCGAATTATAGACAGCGACCACCCTACCGTGGTTTTTCGACATCAAATACAGATCGACCACCTATGTTCCACGAGTCAAAACAAACAGCTGGTGCAACAAGAAACCTCAACTTTGAAACTTCGAATCGTTACAATACATTAAATAATAATCAGTTTATAAACACTGAACGTTCTGCACAGCAAAAACGCAAAGAGCGATCTCCTCTCGAGTCGGACACGTGCTTGAAACGGTATGTGACGGATCAGACTCAAGACTCCCCATACAAAAATATTGCTACCAGTGAAACCAGGCAAGTTACTGTTGACTCTAGGCCAGACAATAATCATACAAATAACCATTCGGACGGTGAAACATGTGTACCTGAACCCATGGATGCACCTCAGGCATCCAGTGATGTGGCTACTTAAAATTAGGACAGGCATGGAGAGTCACGGGTTTTCCGCAGTGACACAGACTATAACTGTTTAACAGCACATCAAGCAGATAATATTTTCTGTTACCAGATCATATATTGTCATGTTCACGGTTTTGTGTATTTTTGTGATTGTATGCCTGTAAATGTAAATATTACCTCGGGGGTAAATGTATTTTCGCATAATGTAGAGAACAAATATTATAATGAGAACGAGTACAATATCGAGTGTAATGTAAACTTTGCCAACTGGTTTTCAAATCAATTTGTTACTAGTGATACACGGTGAAATGTTAATTACAAATATGACTATGCACGTTTCAATAGCGAATACAATAACGGTAGTTCATTCTGTACGTGGTATAATTCCCATTATGTTTATCCGACTGAAACAGGTATTTTGTACTATAATTTACCTGTAGATCAAAATGTGGAAAACTGCTCGGTTAACTTTGTACCACATCGCGAGTTAAAGCGCGATGACCTTATCAACAAAAATAATATATCTCAGGCTACTAAAAATGTAGGTAACGCTGAGCAGGAAAATGACTCCTTGCACTCCTTACATTCTACACATAATTTGTTTTTAAAATCCGATGATGCACAGAATACTCATTGTAAGGATTCTGAAACAAGTTTGAATAGGCTTAAAATGTTATCTTTAAATGTATGCGGCATAAAATCAAAACTGCATTGTCCGGAATTTATCGAACCTGTGAACCAGCATGATATAATCGGATTTCAAGAAACCAAATCAGATTCTCTAGATTTTATTGAAATTCAGAACTATGATATATACTTTAAACATCGCGCAGTTATTACAAAGAGAAAGTCAGGTGTTATTGCTTTAGCTGTTAGAAAAGAACTTACAAAGTATGTGACCGTTATTAACTCTGACTGCGATCTTGTATTATGGTTTAATATTTCTAAACTTGTTTGTAAAACAGACTCAGACATTTTATGTGGAGTAGTATATGTCCCGCCTGAAAAATCGGAATATTCCAGGGAGGATCCGTTCTTTGAAATTCAGACAGAATTTGACCGATTTTCGGCTAATTATCAGCTGTACTGTTTATTTGGAGATTTAAACTCGAGAACCAATCAGATGAATGACTATATAGTTTTAGACAGAGAATTTTCTGAAAATCAAAACTTAGAAGAATTATATGATGAGTACAATATTGAAATGAACAAATTCGATAGGGCTGCTAATATATCGCGATGTAGACAAAATTGCGATAATAAAACGAATAACTATGGATACAGATTCATAGAATTTGTACAGTTTAACAGTTTATATATTTTAAACGGTAGGACAACTGGAGATATACCCGGAAATACTTCGTGTAAAGAAGTTAGTACAGTCAACTATTTTATATGCAATTCAAACTTATTCAATATTATCAGATCGTTGAATGTTCTAGATTATTGCCCTTTAGTTTCCGACGCGCATAAACCACTAGTATTGACTATAAATGACAAACATGTCGAGCAAAGAAATGCAGTTAATATCAGGGAGCCACCTGTCAAGTTGTGGGATGAACGTAAAGCGGGAGACTTTGTACGTAATCTTGATACTGGTCAACTGCAACACATTCATATGAAACTTGAAAATCTCAAAACCAACAATAGCTTTAATCAGCAAAACGCAGATGATATTGTCTCCTCTATTGATTCTTTATTTATTAATACTTCAAAAGAAACCTTCGGATATTACAACATTAACAGTACGGAAAAAAGTAATGATAGTTCGAAACAAGGTTGGTTTGGTATTCAATGCAAAAAAGCAAGACATGATTTCCACAGAGCGAAATACTTTTATAAAATTAGAAAATCCCTCGCAAACAGGGTCAGACTTAAAGAAAGCAGTAAAAAGTATTGAGAAAATGCGAAATATGAAACAGAGTGACCCTAGAAAATATTGGAAAATCTTACGTGGTAAAAAATCAAACAATATTAGCGCCCCACTTAATGACCTTTATGAGTTTTTTAGAAATGTTAATTATGTTGATGACGACTCTGTTGATAGTACTACTGCGGACAATACAGATGAACAACTTCAAAATGACCTATAAATGGTCCTATCACAGAAGTAGAAATCGAAAAGGCTGTGAAATTGTTAAAAATAATAAAGCATGTGGTATCGATAAAACTGCCAACGAACAAATTAAATGTTCATATCACATCATGAAAAATATCTATGTAAAGCTTTTTAATCTGATTTTTGATTACGGTGTTATTCCAGAGTCTTGGACAATGGGAATGATAAACCAATTTATAAAAATAAGGGTGATGCCAATAAACCTGAAAATTACAGATCGATAACACTTCTGAGTTGTTTAGGTAAATTGTTTACTTGTATTATTATAGTAGGATAAATGACTACTAGAATCAAATGATTTATTGCACAACTGTCAAGCTGGGTTTAGAAAAGGTTTTTCGACTTCGGACAATATGTTCATATTACAACACCTTATACAATATGTTAATAATAGTTTAAAAAAAAGTTGTACTGTGCTTTTATCGATCTTAAGCAAGCATTTGATACTGTATGGAGAAATGGGCTATGGCAGAAGATTTTTAATCTAAGAGTCAACGGTAAATGTTTAAATCTTATAAAAGAATATGTACAGAAACATAAAATCTTGTGTTATGGCCAACTCTGAATTTTCACAATTTTTCACATATAACATTAGCGTGCGTCAGGGTGAAAATTTGTCTCCTCTACTTTTTTCTCTATTCCTGAACGACTTAAATGGTTATTTTTTTACAAAACCCTCTAAACGAAGGAGTTAGTATACCAACAGGACAAAATGCGGATGAATTAAACAATTTTCTGAAATTATTCATATTACTTTATGCAGACGATACGTTTATTTTATCTGAATCAGAAAATGACTTCAAGCAGGCCCTAAATACGTATGAAAAATATTGTAATAGAAATAGTTCTTTCTGTAGATGCAAAACTCACATTGCTTCTCAGGCGACCAGAGCAATGCATAGTCTTATAAGAAATTCGAATCGATTAAATCTCCCAATTGATATACAAATTGATCTTTTCAGCAAAACCATAAAACCTATTTTGTTATATGGGTCCGAAGTTTGGGGATACGGTAATATTGAGGTCATTGAACGTGTTCAGCTTAAATTTTTGAAATACATTCTAAAGATGAAGAGATCAACACCAATTTATATGGTTTATAGTGAAACTGGCCTTTAAGAATAGAAATAGAAGGCAAAATTGTAGCCCAATGCAACAATTATAACCCAAACAATGTTCCAAAAAATCTGTCATCCTTGGTATATAACACTTTGTACGTATTATCTGAACATTACAATGATAGGACTCTAAAGAATAAATTCCCATGGCTTTTTAACATTCGGAGTATCCTACTCAAATGTGGTCTAAACAATATTTGGAACGAACATAACCTTCAAAAAAGCAAATGGCTAAATCTGAACGTTAAGCAAAAACATCAAGACTTATTTTTAAACGAGTGGTACTCATTTGTTGAAAATTCCAGTAACAGTACTTTCTATAGGATCTTTAAAAAAGAGTTGAAATTCGAAAACTACCTGTTATCAACTTCTACGGCATTATTACCATATATTGTTAAATTCAGGACAATAAATCACCGCCTACCAATTGAAATCGGTAACTGGACCAGAACCCCTATTAATCTCAGAATTTGTAATATGTGTAGTGATAGAATTGGAGACGAATTTCACTATTTACTAGAATGCCCAAGTTTTACAGAAGATAGAAGAAAATTTATAAAATTATATTATTATCGTCGTCCAAAAACATATAAAATGGAAAAAAACTTATGAACACTTCTAATACTACTGAATACTTAAATCTATGCAAGTTCATTAAATCGATACTTTTAAGGATATGTTAGTACCATGAATAATCTGAAATTGGTGCAAAAAATGGTAATACTGCTATCAAAACCTTTATTGCACTATAAATTTGGCTTTCATTTCGGAAGCACACAAGTTTTCTATAAATGTATCTGGCTATTCATCAAGACATTGAAAGAGGTGACTCTCCACCATGTTCCAAATTAAAATGAGAAAAACCAATTAATAACTTTCGATTAATTTTCTGTATGCATGTATGTGTTATACACTCACAGTAACAACCTACACGTTTATTTATGTACTGTCATCTGAAACTGTTGTAATGAGCCTCTTGTAACGTTGTAACATGTATTATCCTCATTTGTTCATGTTTGCATGAAATGAGCGTAATAAAAGGTTTTTGACTATAAATTAACCCAAAGCCGAAATTGCCGTTCCCAATCCTACTTGTATGTTGAATTAATCACTCGTACTACAATTGATTGATTTAAGTTCAGGTAGCCAACAACCAAAGATGTGCAAACAAATTTTAATTCACGCGATTTACAAGTTATTGTCAAACAAACAAAGAGATGAGCTTGTAAAAACCTTATTGACACCTGTTATCTGTAGTTGTTTTAACACATCTGTGTTAATAGACGCTTAGACAATGATCAATTTACAACCTGCCATGTTGTTAATTTACGTTTTCGATCATGGGACTCACAAAACGAATTGGGAGTAAAGGGGGAAACATCTACCTTGCATACGTCAAGGTACGGTCAGTTAACTTCAAACATACAAAGGTACGTTTGTAGTTCCACAAATTCGGATGAAATTTAATTCGGATTATGATTTTTCACGCATTCTTGAATTCGCGAGGTACTGAAATCGCGAATATTAGCGAAAATTAAACGATCGCGAATAAAACCTGTTTTACAGTATTTATTTGTCGACTGTCTTCATTGTAATATCTCTGTACGGTAAAGGTAAACTGTTTGTTTATTAAAGTGCCATCCCTACTTAAAGGGCCAGCCATATCTTACTTATGAGACACCTTCTTTTTGAGAACATATACCTCCCGAATCCAATCCTTTTTAATGTCAGGCACAAGGTAGGTATACGGGAACCATTATTTATTGATGGAGACAGTAGACTGTATTTAATGTAGCAAATAATCTAGGAATGCATAAAACAGTATTGTATATCAGTAATGGTAGATTGCTAACAAAGGATTTTGACAGTTTTACAATTAACATGTGTTCACAGTCAAGCCAGTTGAAATGAGTTTATCAAAAGAGTTGACTAGCCACTGGGCATGACATTCTTTTATTGTTAACAGTCTCAAATCCGATATATTCACTAAATTACACTTCGATCCTAATTTCAACAGAGTATTAGTATAAAATGTAAATACATGTATCTGTATCAGCGTTTGAGTATCATAGATTGGTCGCCTATATTAGCTTAAATTGCGAACTTTGAGGGAATACCATATTTCAAACAAGTACACTTTTTAAAGTATGAACTTCCGCGAAAATAACAATTCGCGTTTTTCAAAAATGTGCGAATTGAAGAAACCGCGATGAGGTCAATTTTGAAATTATAGTGAACAAAAGAACCAGCGACAATAAAACCCTATACAGTACATTGTATATAAACATACTTTCCTTTATGCAATTTAAATATTTAAATTCAAATATTTTATTATGCATGCTATAGAAATATATTATAAAAGAAGATAAGCGGTATTTGTTAATAATGCTAATACCATAAACGCACCATTGATGTTATTGTATGCCTTAAAAGTTGGGGTATTTTGAGATGCATTTTTATGCTCAGTTTAATTTATTCGAATTGACACCTATCAAATCATAAAAACAGATATGATTCACATTATGTAATTTTAAACAATGAATTGAATGAAGTAGTAATTAAATATTAGAATAAAAACGTTTAACAGACACTCCCCAATAGTTTAGACATTCTTGTACAGGTAATACATTGTATTTAGTCGTTACCAGGAAGAACTAAAGGTGATAAAGAATACAATTTCATAAGGTCAAGCTATTTTTTGCCTTGTTTAATGTGTAAATAATGGCGATTTGTTTTATGCGTTCCACGTGACGAAGGAAATATTGTATCAATATGACCTATGAGAACAGATGACTATTTTCAAATATAGATTCTTGCAGGGAGAAACTATTCATAAAATGAACGCAAACAAATTTGCATGTCTCTTTTAACGCGACCATTTGACTGGTAAGGGAAGTAACTTCTGCCAGAACTTTAAATTATTAATATGGCGTGTAAAAATTACACAAAGTCCATAACTGATGACACGTGGTAGGCACAGACTTTTTTCTTTGAGAAGATCACAAACCCCAGTGGTATGATCAGAGACTTTTTGGCGTCTGAACGGTAACGTATATACATATTAAAAATGTATAATATATCAAACGTTTTGACAAACTCCAAACCTGATCAAAAAAAGAGAGAAACTAAACAAAACTCTAGACAACGGCATTTCACGACGAAACAAACAGAACACAATAAAAAATTAAACTTCATTTGGAGCCAGAAGCAACATGCGTCTGCTGTTCTTTCGAAACAAAACCAAGGGCAGTTGAGGCCCAAGTGATGTGCAATGTTAATTGAGGTTATAAACTACAGCATACTATACAAAATAAAATAACAAGAATATTAAGATTATTCGCTACAACAACAGACCAATGTGAAATCATTGGGAAACTGTGCACATATTTTGTTTTCGTTTCACTTTGGGACATAACACCAATATTGGCCTTGTCGTAAACTTCATGCAAACATCATCGCGTTTTCAGAAATTTTCTGATACTTGATACGTTTCAAAGGTGTCCATCTACATATTTAAGGTTTGTTTACGGTTTGCACGCATTTTTCGTTGCAAGTTGACGGTAAACTGTTGAGGATACAAAACAATAGAAAACGAAATACGCTTTAAATTATGGGAGTTAAAATACTAACACTTCAAATTTGTTTGCTTGTGGTTGCATCGCTACTTTCACGTAAGTTGAACAATAGGTTGTTATATTTATTATTTACTTTTTATTGTTGCTTTTCTTTTCTCGATGAAAACAAAATATTTCACCTAAGCCACTTTTCATTTTTCTAAAATTCTATTTTTGAATAACAGAGAAAAACGGAAATACAAAGAACGTTAATTTTGTGTTATTTTGTGTACCAATAGATAAACATGTTTCAGCTTACACAAAAAAGCGCGCATACAGGAAAAGCATTAAACAGATTATAAGAATATTTTTTTTACATTTGTTTTTTTTACATTACCGTTTAGGATAACATTGATTTCAAGATTTTATTGACTAAATGTTTTAAATGGATATGTGGCAAACATGACAAAACTAATGCTAATATAATTTCAGAAAAAGTTATTTCACCGCTAGTTTTTACATAATTATTTTTTAAATGTCACTGTTTTGATGTTTCGTAAAAAATTACAGATTTCTCTGATATGTTTACATGCTTTTAAATCAAGGTGATGAGGCGTGTGTTTTTTGGTCCGATCTTTTATTTTTGAGGAAAATCTTGTACCCTTTTCAGGGTCACTTGTTTATTTAGTATTTAGTATTCGGAAAGTTTGCTTTGACTGTTCGGTTTTTGTAGAAATACAAAATACACTTTATAACGATTGCTTAATCTTAAGAAAAGAATACACTTTCATTTTATCAATCATCTGAATAAAAAGAGAAAACAATCTTATCTGATACGTAAGTAGAATCATGTCATTTTAGCGCATTGTGGCACCAGTTAAAACTGTTATGGTGGCTGATGTCTGCCACGTCGCGTTTTTTCGCGTGGCGGGGCGAAAATGCGAAGGCAAAATTGCGACAATAACCGAAAAATCAGTAATATGGTTATCGGGTTTTTCGCCTTGCGTGCTCCTGTAGGCATGCACAAAAGAACAAAACGAAGGCGAAATCCCAATAAATAATTTCGCTTGGCGAGCGGACAAGCAAAAATCTGAAAAGAAGTAAACATCATTTCTCGTGTTTTGCTTGGCGTGTTGGCGGGGCAAAATACAAACTGCGAGAACGCGACAGACTTCTAATGTCGGGGCAGTAAATGTGAACACGACAACGCGGCGAATTACTGATTAGCTAGTTTTCGCGTTTTCAAGTGGCGGTGAGACAAGCAATAACACGAAAACGCGAAAACGATTGCATTGTCGCTTATTCGCGTAGTGGAGCGAAAATGTGAACGCGACAATGCTACATTATTATTACTGGTGGATTGCGGGGCTAAAACGTGAAAAATCAGTAATTTGCCCCATATATGCCTTTGCATTTTCACCCAACCACGCGAAAACTCGACATAATGGTGGACATCAGCCACCATAGTTATTTGTGTTGGAGTCGTTGTTTTTTAAGTCAAATACAGTTGATAGAAAGCAGTTTATACTGACCCGCATGGAAATGCAATATCTAGCATTACATTCTTTCAAAAGTTGTTCACGTATTGAATCGTTGTGTTTTCGATAAACGATGAACATGTTATAATATATAAAACAAGAGTGTAGATTGATTGATTTAAGGTCTTTTTGTTGTACAGTCATGATACACATCAGTTACCAAGCTGTTTTATAAACCGGTAACGCATAAAGGACCAAAAGTCTTGTTAACATTTTACTGAAAAGTTTAAAAAACACTGTCGAAAATAAACACCGTTTCGAAAGTAGTAATTTTCGGAAAACGTATGTTTTTTCCGATAATTTCAAAGTAGGAGTTGGTAAATGCGGGTCAAGTCAATACCTGAAACATAGTACGATTAATTTATTGGATCTTTAACATGCCTGCTCCTGAGTTTAGTGAACAGAAGTCGGTGTAAAATAAGATAGTTTGGGTTTAATTTGATGGAAATGCACGACCATGTGAATATTATTGAGCTTGAAATAGTGAATTCAAGTAGGCAACACAACATTGCTTGCTACAGAATAAAATAAAAATGATTTTATTTTGCTAAAGTTATTGATCATTATAAGGTTCAAATAGAAATGCGTTGAGCTGTTGTAACCCTCTTATGTCCGTAGTTTGTCTGTCATTCGTCGTTTATCGTCTGTTTGTCCACACCTACCTTTTGAATATCTACAGGCGACATTTAAAGTCCAATCATTTTAAAATTGGTCAGACTGATTAATATCTTCATAGTTCGTTTGTAATGTTCGAAACAGTGAAACATTAAGTCAAAAATTAGGTCACTAGGTCAAATAATAGAAACCGCTTGTGTAAAGTCTAGATGCCTCATTTTACCTTCAATCATCATGAACATTAGTCAGAATGTTTGTCTCGATAATCTCTTTGTCAATTACGAAACTGTGTCACTTGGAGTCAAGTACTAGGAATCCGGGTCAAATTATTGGAAAATTTTGTGAATACTTAAGATGCCACATTTTACATCCAACTATCTTGATAATTAGACAGGATGTATGTCTTGTTAAATTATATGTCAAGTGCGAAATTAGGTTAGATAGGTCAAAAACTAGATCACCAGGTCAAATAATATAAAAGTCTTTATGAACATTCTAGAAGCCATGTTTTACACGCAATCATCATGCAAATTGGTAAGAATGCTAATGTTGGTGAATTCTATGACAAGTTTGGAACTGGGTCATGTGGTTTCATAAACTAGGTTACTCTTTCACATAATAGTTAAACCTTATGAAGACTTTAGAATCATCATTTTATAACCAACTTTCTTGAAAATTAGTCAGAATATATGTTTGTTCAAAAACTATATCACAATGTCAACCATATAAAAAACTATGTAAACACTCAGGAAGCCTAATCTTATACCCACTGATCATGCATATCGGTTAGAATATTACTGAACTTTAGGTCAAGGTCGAAACTAGGCCACGCGGGGTCAAAAACCAAGTTACCAGATCAAATTATAGAAAAAACTCATAAACACTCTTGAATTATGTAAACAGTTATCATGGAAATAGGTCATGATCAACGTCAAATTCAAAACTGATTCCCGAGGGATTAGAGACTTGTTCACCAAGTCAAGTAATAAAATATCTTGAGAACACTCTAGAAGACACATTTTGTACCAAATCATCAAAGAAAATTTGTCAAAATGTGTGTCTTGATGAATTTTAGTTCGGGCCTTAAACTTTAAGTCACATTGGTAAAAAACTAGGTCACCTGGTCAAATCAGCGGAATACCTTTTGAACTTTGTTGAGGCCACAAATTTCAAACCAATCCTCTTGAAAGTTAGTCAAAGTGTTTTCTTTGATAAACTCTTGGTCAAATTTTTAAGCGAGTCTACAAGGACATCAGGTCAAATCATAAAAAAAACATGTGAACACTCTAGATGCTACATTCGACACTCGGTCATCTTGGAAATTTGTTAGAATATTCGTCTTCATGAATTTTAAGTCAAGATCGAGTTTCAGTAACTCCGATTAAAAAGTACTAGGTACGTTTATCTTGAATTTTGACCTTCATTTTTATTTTATAAGCTACAGTAATGACATTTAAATTGTGTGCACAAATATTGCATTTTCTTTCTTATCATTCAAGTCTAAGAACAGGTGCGCGAAAATGAGAGACTGTCGCTGAGCGCGCGCAAGGGGTTACGGTTAACTTCTTTCCCAATATCGTGATATCGATATTGGAAGTTTCCAATTTATGCGTACATGGGTCCGTTGTCATGCCTTGGTGCACTTTGCCTTTCTCTTTTACAGATAAATGTAATGATTACAGTGAAGCCGTTGTGGTAAAAAGTGTTTTGTTTCTATATTTCAGACGTATTGGCGACAGATGTATGCTCATACTTCCCTTATACATATTGCGAGGACGGTTACCATTGCTGCGAAAACGACACCAAATGCTGGTAAATATCGATAGTCTAAGAGCTTCATGTTGCATATATAAAACACCAAGGCATCTCCATGATTGATTGTCACTAACTAACGATATTTCGGTTTTTATAGAAATAACTTTTTTCGGAGACACATAATCTTATATATCTTCAATGATGGTGAAGGCGTGGGGGCATGTAAGGGTACATATGTTGCTAGTCCTATTGGACCAAAACTAGATCTCCCCAAAAAATCAGCACCACTAGTGTGCAAACCATTGTAGGCGTATGACGAATCCGTGTTCTTCGCATAAAGCTGACCTTTGTTCAAATGTGACTTTAGTTTTATGAATATATAAGAATGAAAATGTGGAAGGCTGGTGCAATGCACGCGCATGACTGTTTTCCTTTAAAATACCATGAAACAATAACAAGCCGTTTTATTTTGCATTGTTCCTTTTTAAACGGTAGCTTCGATAAATATTATGCCATACTTTAACAGAGCATGTATGTGTTTTGAAGTAAGTTAATATATAAGGATATAATATAAGGAATATGCGGCACGTTTTTATAAAAGTCGCCTAATTCGGGAATTGGGTGTTTGTAATGGGTTCTTAAAGGTTTATTTATGGCATTCACTTAAAGGTCTAACACGTTATATCTTGATGCAGCTGTTTTCTGTTAACGTGTGATTAGTAAGGGTGGATCGTTTGAAGTACGTTTGTTCATTGCTTTTGTGCGGATTATTTGCTCACCAAATTTATTTTCGAGTGAAAACGCATTTACATATTTATGACTGTCTGGCGTATATTTACTTAAATACAAAACTCAAACCCAATATCCTTTAACGTGATTTCGGTTTCACGGGACTGTGAATACATCTTTTGACTTGCTCCATCTAAAAGATAGAAGAAATTGAATTATACCTCAAACAGACAATTCGCAAATATTGACTTTTGCTGTATGTAAAAGGCATCCTTTCATCCTCTCCAATGTACATTGTAAAACGTTTATTGACTTTTGCAAATAAGGAAATTTAAGTCATAAGGTACTTATATCCTTCGAACGCCGATATGTAATAAACCGTATACGCGGGTTAAACAGGTTTGGCCTTCCATAGAAATGACAGTTACCGTATTGAACACGTTTTGTCTGTATGAATTTAAAGTCTATGCCGACAGCTCCTGAATGTTGAAAACTCAGACGTCCGAGGCAAATGCTGACACTTTAAGACAACCTTGAAAATGACCTTGGACACAATTTTACCAGGTTTGAAAATTTTCATTTTACCAACGTTCGCGTACAGGCCCCTGTGGGATAGTGTTTTGAGCGCGTGCAAATATTTTTTCACAGACATAAAGCAGACATGTCGTACTCAAACCTAGGTATATTGACATCTTATGAGAACGCTTAAAATTGACCTCTCGCTAGCCAAAAAAAAAAAAAAAAAAGTCCATGCGCAGGTTAGCAGACAGGGTGACCCCTGCGCGTGACCTCTGTAGGTGGGCCAATGGAAATTTTACTTTAATGTTACACCTCAATCTATTTGCTGACGTATACAACAAGCGCAGTAAACCGAAAGTAGCATAACATAATATACAGTGTTTACAAAAACACATGCATGTCTGTCGAGTGTGTAACAAAATATGCCGGTGTGCAAAGGATATGAAACACTTGTGTTCTGTTTTTCGAAACTTACAAATACAACGAAGACATAACTAAAGTTGGTATTTCTTACATTATTTTAATCTTATTGCAATGAAATGTTCAACTAAAATTTCGAAGAATTAACCATGGTTTGAACGCTACAACACATCTCCATTCATATATCACGATATGTTTAAACAAAAACAACATGTAGTGACTGATTATATCTAGTCTTTTTATATACCCCACTCAAATTCCCCTTATTTGTATTTTTTAATTTAGATACATAACTAAATATGTTGACTGTCTCTGTTCATGTACTTCAAAAAAACGGATGATACAATTATTGTAAATAAAATACAGTAATTTTTAAAACTGATGATTGGATAATTTAATATTATACCGCTCGTTACCCATTCTTAATGAAAAAAAATGACAATGTTATATACAAATTTCAGCATTTTTCAATAATTAACATTTTGAAATACTTTCTGTGGTAAAGTGAAATGTAGATAACAAAGTGTGTTCAGTATTTGAGAAAATACACAATATTCACTATTTTGGGTATGGTTGTATTTTATTGAAATCTTTATTATTTAATACATTTTCACATGCACGCGTACTGTTGACGTGAACTTAGTGTTCAGCAGTTCGTATTACTGTAAAAATAATTTTGATAGAGAACATGTTCTTAATTGTCAAAGGTTGATACAAATTGTTTAAATTTTAGCGCTGACGCTGTCTATCTATCTATCGTTGCAATAGTTGGCATAGTGATTGGATGTATCGTATTTCTCTGCTGCATTGTGGCTGTGATATGTGCCGTCGCCAAGAAAAGCCATCGACCTGGTCAAATTATACAACCTGCACAACCAACTGGTATTTAAATTCATTTTTTTACTGGACTGTGGAACTTATTTCTTTTTTTACTATTTCAGCCTATGTTGATGAACGTTTCGATAAATACATTTCAGATAACTAAGAATACATATGGCTTTGAAAGTAGGTATCCTGTGCATATATTGTATGGTTCTGAAACTAAGATGTATAATTACTGCATTTATAAAAGCATATAATATATCTATATATCATGCCTATTGATCATTTAGGGTTAAACTATAAATATACCATTTGCATAAATGAGCGGGAGCTGAATAATCAAGCCCTTATGAACTGTCTACGCTATTATCAAATGTTAGATTTTGTGATATTTCGCCGACGAATATTACACACAGGGGATTGAAAGTAAAAAAGATTGTTAAAAGTCTTTGTTCATATGACTTACCAAAAGTTCTTATATTTTGTCAACGAACTATATGTACATGTTCATTATCATATCTAAATTACTAAGATAACATTTGAACATGAGTTTGATATTGTATAGGCGTTGCTGTTATTTCAACTGGCCAGCAGCCTGGACAGCCGATGTACGGTCAGCCGATGTATGGACAGCCGTCGTATGGGCAACCATCTTACGGACAGCCGCAACACGTGGCCCAACAGACACAAGGAGTTGACAAAGCCGGCTCAAGTGATCCCGCTTACCCACCGCCTCCTCCTCCAACTTATTCCACTTAACGTCTTTTTTGCCAAATGAAAAACATTTTATACACATCAATCTTCACATTTATTGTTCGTTTTATTATTTTATAAACAAAATTCAAAATGTACGTCAATTGATCATCTTTTAGATTTTAGTATAATTAGTTATGATTTCTATTGAATCACTGAAACATTTTCTGTTTACACATTCCACGTCAAAAAAACAACAAAGAAATAACATATATTTCTTACTGACGTGCTTGAAAAGTTTCAACCATATTATCTCTTATCTCTCTTTATATTTGCTTTTTTGGTAATTTATATAATAATTGTGATAATCAGAAAATTTGCAACCACTTTTTTGAGTAGGACATATTTCAGCTGTGATATTTTTCTTTGTTTTTAATATTCCTATGAAAATGAGAGAAAAAGAAATATTTGATTTCTCGGCACTGTTTAATCATGTAGCTGCGTTCCAACCCTACCAATCTGGTTCAACGTCTTTTTTGCCAAATGAAAAACATTTTATACACAACAATCTTCACATTTATTGTTCGTTTTATTATTTTATAAACAAAATTCAAAATGTACGTCAATTGATCATCTTTTAGATTTTAGTTTAATTAGTTATGATTTCTATTGAATCACTGAAACATTTTCTGTTTACACATTCCACGTCAAAAAAAAAACAACAAAGAAATAACATACATTTCTTACTGACGTGCTTGAAAAGTTTCAACCATATTATCTCTCTTTATATTTGCTTTTTTGGTAATTTATATAATAATTGTGATAATAAGAAAATTTGCAACCACTTTTTTGAGTAGGACATATTTCAGCTGTGATATTTTTCTTTGTTTTTAATATTCCTATGAAAATGAGAGAAAAAGAAATATTTGATTTCTCGGCACTGTTTAATCATGTAGCTCCATTCCAATCCTACCAATCTGATTCAACAAAGGAGGGACTAATGGCGTAATGGTTAAAGTGATATCGAACCCTGAAGAACACTATGGTCTTCCGGTGTGAAAATGATGCTCGGCGAAGTTACCCTTAAATATGAGTTCTGCACGGGGAAACCAAAGCCGATTCAAAGATAAAAGTGATATTTTTACTATTTGTATTCTACTTCTTTATGTATATTAGCAATGACATAATTCATCAAAAGATTTTTCTGCGTTGAATTACTAGTAATAAATGATTTTTGATAGATTTTCTCTTTTATTTATCTCATACAATCTGATTAAATTCACTCTCCCCAAAAACGCTACGCTCTGAGGATTGGATAGAAGGTCACGTTCAGACGACGTTTACGCCAGCCAATTAGAACTTTCCTTTCAAAGTTTTGAAAGCGAAAGTAAAGCAAAATCTATTTCCCCGGAAGAAAAGATGGGATTCCACAATACGTATCACTCGTTCGCCGTCATGGCTACCCTGATGTAGTTTGTACATGTGAGGAATTTGAAACAGCACTAAAGTCACGTCAAGGACGATGCTGTCAATTTTATTAGGTAGATACACGCGTTGTGATTGAAAGATTAGCCACGACGTCTCTGATTGGCTGAGATATAATAAGCTTTATTGGAAATCCTTTTAACCTTACTTTTTATAACGCTGAGCTGGCGGTTTTAATTGCGAACAAGTCATGGATCATGAATATATCTTTCATAGCTTGCATGAGGACAACATTCACTAGCTGAAAATCAAACTTAAATGCTTGATGCAGCCAATATATTTTGCTTCAAGGACGGTTTTTTGTGACTGAGATATCGTGTACCAATGCTTAAGACCATAGACAACTGTGACAGTTTCCGTCGTGACCCAGTCCCATTAGTTAAATTTCTTGCCATAACTATAACCCGCAAATCAGTGTACAGTTCAAAAAGCTGTTAAATGACCTCCACCCTGCTGGTACCCAGCGCGATAGATAAAATACTAAATGGTTTAAATAACCAGACAACGGAAGTCAAAGTTAAAAAAATATCAGCCTTCGGCCGGTAAAAAGGAAGGCGTCTATTAAGTATTTCTATTTGTCCTTTCCTGAATTAGTGGTCACTGATTAAAGGAGCGTAGTACGGAAGCCCAATAGTGCCACTTTGTTTTTTTTAAATGGATTTTTTCAACATAATTGTTTTGAAAATTCAAGATACTAAGTTGAATATTCAAGATACTAAGTTGAATATTCAACTTACTTAGTTGAAAATTCAACTTACTAAGTTGAATATTCAACTTACTAAGTTGAAAATTCAAGATACTAAGTTGAATATTCAAGATACTGAGTTGAAAATTCAACTTACTAAGTTGAATATTCAAGATACTAAGTTGAATATTCAACTTACTAAGTTGAATATTCAAGATACTAAGTTGAAAATTCAACTTACTAAGTTGAAAATTCAAGATACTAAGTTGAATATTCAAGATAATAAGTTGAAAATTCAACTTACTAAGTTGAAAATTCAAGATACTAAGTTGAATATTCAACTTACTAAGTTGAAAATTCGACTTACTAAGTTGAAAATTCGACTTACTAAGTTGAATATTCGACTTACTAAGTCGAATATTCAAGATACTAAGTTGAATATTCAACTAACTAAGTTGAATATTCAAGATACTAAGTTGAAAATTCAACTTACTAAGTTGAATTTTCAAGATACTAAGTTGAATATTCAAGATACTAAGTTGAAAATTCAACTTACTAAATTGAAAATTTAACTTACTAAGTTGAAAATTCAAGATACTAAGTACTAAAATCAGTAACTTGAATTTTCAACTTAGCAAGTTGAATTTTCAACTTAGTAAGATGAATTTTCAACTTAGTGTCTTGAATTTTCAACTTAGTAAGTTGAATATTCAACTTAGTATCTTGAATATTCAACTTAGTAAGTTGAATTTTCAACTTAGTAAGTTGAATTTTCAACTTAGTATCTTGAATATTCAACTTACTATCTTGAATTTTCAACTTAGTTATGTTGAAAAAATCAATTAAAAAAACAAACAAAGTGGCACTATTGGGCTTCCGTAGCGTAGACGCAAAATAGCGCTTTAACGACAGCAAGGCATGGACCGTCACACAGAGGATTGATATGTTGTTTATGTTAATGTGTTAGCTCATTTGAACAAACAGTCTTGCAAATAAGCGGACACGATCAAAATAGGAAAACAAGCTGAAGTCAGAGTCTCATCTACCTTACAACTTTATGTTTTTCGAAAATGCCAGTGCATGATGCAAGTGTTAAACACCATGTTTTTGCCATTACTTTGTTTTATACAAAAGTCCAATAACAAAATCAATGGAGGATTGATTGAAACATAAAAGCAATTTTACTTTTTGATCAAAATTTATGCCGACTTATTAACAAGGTTGCGTTTTCTAAAGATGTTAAGTATAATGTTAGGTGGAAGGTCAAGGTCATTAAAACTGAACGGGCGAGGACATTTTTCAATGAAAATGCGGATTTATCTCTTAAAACTTCAATGTTTGGTTCTTAATTGGTATAAAACAGTTACAAATATTAAAAGCTAATGTCTAACTGAGAGAAAACACAAAACTAGACTCTGGAAGTAAGAAAAAGAAGAAGAAAAGAGAAACTTAATCGCCACTGTCCATGTAAAGTTAGAGATTTACAATGTATAACCAGTGTTTATACTCAAACTGCATACTACCAAAGTAAATGACAAAACACCAGCGAAAGTCTAAGTAATTTATTTTTGGCAATTAACTGGCTTGATACACCATGACTTGAATAACATGTGCTATTAAACATGATTTCATAGAAACAATCACTATACTAAAATGATTACAAGTGACATAAATTGAGTAATACAAATATCAAGTCTGGTGTAACCGAGCCAGTCTGCTATCGCCTTTCTTGGGGACAAGGCTGTTATTAGACAGCCGAATGCCCAAAGAACCTCCGATATGGCATCCAGCAATAAATGTAGTTGGATACACCGAGAGCGGAGGTTCATGCCCAAGGATGATGAAAAGATTCCTCATTGAGCAATACATGTAATAAAAACATAACAAATGTGGTTCGATCGTATAAGCCTACAATAACAGGCTGCAGTCAGTGGATGGCAGGTTGCGGGCAGTGGATGCTGACGTCTACGATGGTAGACTCGACAGTTAAGCCTACAGTAGCAGGCTGCGGGCAGTGGATGCAGGAGTCTACGATGGCAGACTCGACAGTTTAGCCTACGATGGCAGGCTGCGGGCAGTGGATGCAGGAGTCTACGATGGCAGACTCGGTTGTTAAAGCCTACGATGGCAGGCTGCGAGCAGTGGATGCAGGAGTCTACAATGGCAGACTCGACAGTTTAGCCTACGATGGAAGGCTGCGGACAGTGGATGCAGGAGTCTACGATGGCAGACTCGGTTGTTAAAGACTACGATGGCAGGTTGCGGGCAGTTGATGCAGGAGTCTACGATGGCAGACTCGATTGTTATAGCCTACGATGACAGACTGTGGGCAGTGGATGCAGGAGTCTACGATGGCAGACTCGACAGATAAGCCTACGATGGCAGCCTGCGGGCAGTGGATGCTGGAGTCTACGATGGCAGACTCGATTGTTATAGCCTACGATGACAGGCTGTGGGCAGTGGATGCAGGAGTCTATGATGGCAGACTCGACAGATAAGCCTACGATGGCAGGCTGCGGGCAGTGGATGCAGGAGTCTACGATGGCAGACTCGATTGTTATAGCCTACGATGGCAGTTTGCGGGCATTGGATGCAGGAGTCTACGATGGCAGACTCGACAGTTTAGCCTACGATGGCAGGCTGCGGGCAGTGGATGCAGGAGTGAACGATGGCAGGGTCGGTTGTTAAAGCCTACGATGGCAGGCTGCGGGCAGTGGATGCAGAAGTCTACGATGGCAGACTCGGTTGTTATAGCCTACGATGGCAGGCTGCGGGCAGTGGATGCAGGAGTCTACCAAGGCAGACTCGACAGTTTAGCCTACGATAGCAGGCTGCGGGCAGTGGATGCAGGAGTCTACGTAGGCAGACTCGACAGTTTAGCCTACGATAGCAGGCTGCGGGCAGTGGATGCAGGAGTCTACGAAGGCAGACTCGACAGTCTAGCCTTTGATGGCAGGCTGCGGGCAGTGGATGCAGGAGTCTACACGACAGACTCGGTTGTTATAGCCTACAATGACAGGCTGCGGGCAGTGGATGCAGGCGTCTACGAAGGCAGACTCGACAGTTTATCCTACGATGGCAGGCTGCGGGCAATGTATGCAAAAGTCTACGATAGAGGATGCATCTATCGACAGATTCGTCCTGAACACTAAAATCTCGCAACTTCACAAGTTTACAGTTTATTGGCAGATTCGCCTGCTTAATTTTTACTATATGAAGCTGTTACCATGATACTGCGTGATTCATTAAAACTAAATGCTATGACTTTTATCACTATCATTAATATCAATTTGGCACCTTTTGCGAGATATCAGTTAATGCCGAACCGTGAATGCCTCTCTGATAGCAGTGTACAGCATATACATTATGCCCTCACTCACATTATTATAGTGTTAAAGTGTTTATAGATTGAGCAGTTCTATATATACTTCATTTTCTTTGTTTTCAATAATTAAAGTGTTATTCCAACACGTGTACCCCTTTTATGAGGCATTCATTATTCGCGGCATTTCATTCATGAGTTTTTACCCACATTCAAAGATATCTGATAAGGACTGCCAACAAACAATTACCCATTAAGACTTTATCGAATAGCCATTAAATATTGCGGTGTACCGGACTAGTGATACACCTATTTCTGACAATTTACGATAAACAGGATAGTTTCTTGATAAAGGAGTGTTTATGTCCTTATTATTATCTAGCGGTTAAACTCTTGTTGATATGCAGAGAACGAGACCTGGACTAATAACAACATATCGACAACAATAGACGCATATTAAAATAACCATTCCGTGGCAGGAGAGTACATGGAACTCGTCACGTCAATCTCGACATTGAAAGATGTGCGTTTTTAATCGTAGTTTGATCAGTGCGTATGTACCTAGTATAGCAATCTGAAGACCACCTACCATGCGTTTTAATCAAATGATCTAACTGTTGCAAGATAAACTTTAGATAACTGATAAAGTTAGTCCTTGTTAAAGGTAGTCCTTCGTTTGAAAAGTACAAAGTTGTGGTATGACGTACGTTTATGTGCTTGTTACGAAAGTTTAGGTATTTCATGACAGCCGATAATGGACACACTTCGTTATGTGTCGCATGAATATGAATATCTATACCTTCCCGGAAAGGGTCAGTTTTTGATTTCTTCAATGTGACTATGACTGTATCCTGCTCGATAGTAATATCACTGAAACACAGATTATCTTACAGTAAATTCACCACATCTGAGAAAACCCAAGAAAGCTATTTATCATGGCGTTGTCATGAACATCAAAACCACCCTTATTGAGATATCGCACTATCTTTGATAACATATTTATATCAATAGGTAGTCTATTGTTTGTTCTTGATGGCTGATTCCTTTTTACAGCATTTAAAAAGCTGTAAATTGTAACGCTTGTTGCACTACAATGAAGCGGTGTATGAATTCCACGACGTATATAATGAAATCTGATTCCCCACAAATAGATTTTTATCGTTGAATATTTGATATTCAAAGATTTATGCAGATATGCGATAAACTGAATTAAAATATCTTCTGAAACTGGTGGCGTCAAAGAACAAGCACTATTAACTCCTGATTTTTCCAAGAATTTTCTGAACTGATTCATCCCGGATGCGTACACCAACATAGTCTTAGCGCAAAGGGATGCGTCCCACATATCGTTTACCGTGGTGGTGAGGTCCAGAATACTTCCGACACTGTTGGGCATCGGTCTGGATCCCGGTTTGCTGCAGGTGCTGCTTTGCGGAAGCGTTCTATGACTTTGTCACGAGGAAGCCTTGCCTCGGGCTTATCAGAGTCAAGTATAACTCCTAGATATTCTAACACAGTCGTTGGACCCACCGTCTTAGATTTCGACAGAGGCACTTTGATTTTGGCGAAGATATGCGTCAGCAAAGCCATAGTTCGATAATAATTTGACATCGGACTTTCTACAGTCAAAAAATTATCCAAGAGATGAAAAATGACAGGAAAATTGTAATTATGCTCTGCTATCCAACATATAGCTTTTGATAGATTGTCAAATATCTTAGGCGATGATCTGCAACCAAACACGAGGCGCGTATAGACGTAAAATTTACCGTTCCATTTTATCATGAAATAAGGCATTTTCTCTGGCTTGATTGGTAAAAGTTTGAACGCATTGGTTATATCCGTTTTGCACAAAATTGCCCCCTGTCCTTGTTCTTTGATGGCTTTAATAGCGTCATCAATTTTTACATAACTTAAACTACACATTTCTTTGTCAATTAAATTGTTTATACTACTGTGTATATGATTATCACGAGGTGAAGACAAATCTAGTACAAGTCTTTTCTTTCCTGAATATTTCTCTTCTGCAATGGCAATAGTCGAAACACGATAACTGGTGTATGGCGGTTCATCGAATGGTCCCTGCAAAAAGTTGTTTTCTAAGTCACTTTTTATCAGTTTTTCTACCTCATCTGGTTGATTTATAGCCGATAACAGATTTTTACATATCTTATTTTTTGAAGGGAAAGTCTCTATCATAGTATCAAAACCGTTTTTAATGCCGTCACATAAGTAGCCCACAAAAGTTCGGTCGGGATGATGTGCCAATTCAATTTCAAGATTTTTTTTGCGACTAGTTGTCAGTCCTTGTTGGGAATGAGGTCTGTTTTTACCTTCTTTGGGCACATAGGTTTAGAATGATTTCGACTCATACATGTCACACAGGCATGATGACGAGTGCAAGCGCGTCTAGAGCAGCCGTCAACAGAGTTAAAGTTATTACACAATTCAATTCCTTGGTGATGAACGATTTTTCGCCCCCATCTGTCCATTTCCTTTTGGCTGTTAGGTGATCTCGTCCTATTCATGTAGTTGGAAGTGGTTTTGTATCTTGCTGTCGTATCTGTCCCCTGTTGCATATTTGGACTAAAATCTGACTCATGAAGGGTTGATGTACAATGTGAACATTGTCGTGCTCGGGTACCTCCTAGAATAAGCTGAAATAGTTCTGTATCTCTTTTGGACCAGTCGACAGGGATACGAAGCTTAACCTACTCAGCTGCCTTGCTGGAAAAAGCTAGGTGATAATCGTAAAATTTGTCACCGTAAAAAGAATGAATCTTTACTATATCCATCTCATATGTTTCCAGCTCCTGCTGTCGATGTGCCCATTTCGAAACCATTATACGACGATATTTCCCAAAGGAAACACGGAACTGTTCAATTGTGCCGATTATCTGCTTTCGTCGTACTGCTTGGCTCAAAATCAGGAATTAATAGGGTGGCGAGATTAACGTCCCTTCCGTCAATTATCTGCTTCTTTAAAGAGTCACGATGTTTGACAACATACCCGCGGGCACACCATGTCTTTTCTGTGCAGCTAAATGGCGTAAATTATCTAGTTCGTTACAATTTGAATTACCGTACATACCACTGTCTGTTCCACTAGCACTTGCGCTATGCAAATCGTTTAAAGTAGGTAATTCGGGTTTCCTGTGTTGAGTAACACCGTCTTTTCACCGTCTCAGTGAAGGCATTCATTGTAGAGCTCAACGTCTGCAGGCATTCCGCAAACGGGCCGTTAGCTGTGGCTGGTAACTCAGCAGTTGAATTATCCGACGTTTGCTTTGTCAAATCACTTTTCGATGGAAGAATTTGTACATTATCTGAACCTTTTTCACAGTTCTCTTTGTAAATAGCCATAAGAATTGTTGTAGAGAATGAAGTTTGGACACTACTTCCTTTCATTTGAAGCTCTTTTCGTAATTTTGTCGCAGACTTTTTTTCTAAATTGTCTTTCTTATGTGTCTTTAAAACTTTTCTACTGCGGGTCGCCATTTCTGTCCTTTCAGGTTAACAACTTATAAATCCGTCACGAAATAATACTCCGCTAATAACACAATGTTTAGAATAATTTTTGTCTATGTAAGTATCCCATAGAAATGTTGTACTTTATGCTTAGCAAGAAGAAAGTGCATATTCAATATTATAAGGTAATGGAGATGTGTACGCTCCGACTAGCCCTAGCGCTTTGTTGATAAGTTGATCAGCGTACCGCTTCTAATGAAACTGAATCTGGAAGACACGTGACCCCGAACTACGGTTCATTTACGGCGCATGTCTGTATGAATCACTGCGAGAAAAAGAAGGATACTATTCCGTTTTCGTACAAGACGAATTTTGATGCAAGGCATCAAAGACGCCGCGCATGTTTTGAAGCATGGCTGGGAGATGGGCACTGGGGCAGGTTTCTATTATAAAATGTGCGTGGTTAACATCAGCGAACCCTTTTTTACTACATAAAATGATCATTACCTCTGTCACGGACCTATATACACATTATGTTAATTATGTTATTTGTTTTATTCATCCTTGTAATGATATATGCAAATAAAAAGATTTTAAATGATTTTCTAGTTTCTGTTTTTTATTTTCATTCACTCATGGGAATTTTCGTAACTGGAAATGCAGATAAGTTGTTAAACTGTCAAGGAACTTGAACAAAAAATATCGCTAAAATTTATCGAACTATTTAAATACAAAAAAGAAAAGTAATACTTTTTTCTAATAGAGAACGGACCTATACACATGTGTATATAGGTCCGTGATTGCAATGATTTTGGGTTTTAATACCGTCTAAAGGAGGTAATCGTTACAACATAAAGTACACACTAAGTTACATCGAACTAATTTGCTTAAAACCTAACCTATCATTCTAAAATTACACATATTCAACAAATACATTAATTTTTATCATTTAGAATAATAAAAAGTGTATTTAACATAAAAAACTATTGAATTAAGACTTGTTTCCGGTAATCTCATTTGTTTTTGGTTGTTTCCGGTAAAAAATTGTTTTCGGTAATCAGTAATACCGGTCCGTGCCTCTGTGTATTTAGCTGTATATCCTTTTTGTTTATGAAACTGATTTATAAAAATAAAGTTTTTATTAGTAATTTGCATAATACTAAACCCTTATGTAACTTCCATAATGTTTGTCTATTGTGATAATTAAATACCTCTTTTCTCACAACATTAATTATTTTCGGATGCTAATTTTACACTGGCTATTTTTAGATACCAAGGAACTGATACACAAAACTATTTATAACCATGGCTCCTCCCACAATTTCACTGAATCACAGGTCTGTTAATAGGAAGCAGAGGCAAAAATATAATTTACACCGGGTCTAAATATTGTGAAAAAGAACTATCTGTAAAACAGATATACCTGCCCCCTCCCCCCCCCCTCCCTGTAGCTGGTAATGTGGATTTTTCTTTCTTTCTACTCCCGAAGCATTATACACTCCAGCAATATGGCGGAAAAAGACGAAATCCACATGATTAATTATGCTGTGACGTATACATTTTACAGAACTTCCATTGGCTGATTATTGTTTTTGTTTACAAATGATGGAATGGAATTCCGTTAGGGCCCTACGTATTGCATAGTTGGGTGAACGGTTTTTCTTGAGAGTTTCAATATTAAAGTCTAATATGTAGTAATTAAAATGGGTTTTCATTGATTTTTCACGTTGGCGCCATGTATTCTATTATCTGAGTGTTTTAAGATAGCAAAACATCTTCCGAATCTTTTTTTCTGAGCTTTGATGAATCGGGTCGTAAGGTCCGTAAACAAAGCTATAAAAAACCCGTGGTCTACGAGTTTGTGGAAAAGTTATTAAATACTCATTAAATGTGTCCAAAGTTTTGAAATAAGGGAAGGAGACATATGTATTTTGTATTGTATTGTTTTTAATGACTTAATACAATTTAATGATTCATAAAAGTCATTTTTCATACATAGAACATAGTTTAGATTTACAATAATAATGTTGGCTGCTCCCTATTCGATTATGCAACCCCATGGTCCAAAATTGAAACCTATTCAATACTGACGCCGCGATTCCTCGCGGCGTCAATAAACTATGTTTATAATATAAACAACAAAATAATTGTCGTATAGTGAGAAAATAAGTACAGTCTGCAGTGTATAACGAGGCTGATTAGAAACTGTAAGTGACTAATTGATATTTGTGTATAAGTTAGTGTTTATTAAGTCAAATTATAACGATAAAGAAACCCTAAGGGAGCGAGCGGTAGCTGTTACTTTACAACTTAAATCAATCCTCCATGATAGATCTTGTAATCTTTTTGTATAAAACCAAGGAATGGCAAAAACATAATGTTTTTGCACTTGAATTTTGCACTTTAAATTGGTAATTGTTAAAATTTGAATTAATAAACTCTAATTTACGTAGTGTTTAACCTCATTTGACCTTTTGCATAGCCACCGATATGTATTGTGGCACGGACCTATGTGTAAATAGGTCCGTGATTGTGGGCGGAGCTAAAGTGCTTTCTATTTAGAGCGAACTCTTATCGCGTTTTCACCTTCCTCTAATTAGACATTTGCGAGGTAAGTCGGAATGCGATAGTGAATGGCAGCTTGTGAACATTTTATGGGGAACATCTCAAAATTATACACATTTCAAATTAGTGTTAATTGTCGTATAAAAAATTATTTTTGCAAAGAGCATCATTTCGGAGACACATCATTGCAAATATATTTTATAATTGCGTACATGTTATTTAACTGATTAGAGCGATTTCTTTTCGCCTGCAAACAAGGGATGCACATACTCTAACTGTCTGGGGAAGTATTTGTCGCGGGTGCGCCAAATCAGAGCTGATGCTCCCCAAAAATGCAACATTCCCTTTCAAAAAATGGCTGTTCGCCCTTATGTCTATAACGGGCAATATCTTATTCAAACGGTAGCACTTCCTTCTTTCTTGACCAGGTTTTCGTCGCAACTGTGCCACAGTATAAGAAGTCATGACAGGATTTCGATTTGGACAGATCTTGTGGAAACAGTATATCATTGGCAATTTGACGCATAAATCCAAACTGTTGGGCATTATTTTTATACCCAAAAAAACCCCCCCTCCCTCTCAGACACAGATATTCGGGGTTTGGACAGAAAAAATAATTGAAACTCATTTATACTTAGAAGTCGATTTCTCTGCAAAATTACCATAGTGTATCAACTTATCGGTCTCATCTGAAAGGGAAAACTGTTGTGTGCAAGAGTAGGATACACATCGAATCCGGCCCCCCCCTCCCCCCCAAACCCCTCCCGCCCCCCCCCAAAACCACAAAACCTGCAAATGTGGTCTTACCACATCTCTCATTGACTAGTTTCATGAATTCTTCTACTTCAACAAAGGCGTGGGAACCAGCACGTGTTTTAATTTGCACTGTTAAAATACGGGGCCGCATTTTAGGGGATACAACCGCGCACAACCCCGCCCTTAATAGAAGAAAAAAGTGAAAGTAAAAGCGGTACCGATAAAATCACGTGGTGATACTTGTATATATATTTTATGATTGTGTACGTAGAAGTTAAATGATTAGTCATAAAGTATAAAGCTAATAAGTATAAATGCGCCCTCTTACAGGGTGAAACCGAGAATTTGAAATTGTAATTATCTTTTCTGTCAAAACCCCAAGTATCTGCGATTCTAGATACCGAATTCTGCCAGTGTTATCTATAATTTACTTTAATGAATCCATTTATGTCAGCGCCTATGTTTTGCGCGCAAAATCGTCCGGATTGTTTTGACAGACTAAAACGTTATACTGTAAACAGTACGCTATCAAGTGGGCAATAGAATTCACAATATGATCTCTTGTTTGCAGGCAAAAAGAAATCGGTTTAATCTTTAAATTGTATGTACGCAATTATAAAATATATTTGCAATGATGTGTCTCCGAAATGATGCTCTTTGCAAAAATAATGTTTTATACGACAATTAATCACTAATTTGATATGTGTATAATTTTGAGATGTTCCCCATAAAATGTTCACACTCTGCCATTCACTATCGCCTTCCGACTTACCTCGCAAATGTCTATTAGCGCACGGTATGACTCCCGTTGGACAAGCAGGCTATCAACTCCAGATATAACACAACAGTCACACAACTCCAGATATAACGAAAATGTGTTCTTGGCCTACTTTTTGCCTTCTTTGATTAATTAAAAGATATACGGTTTTAAGGAACGCTGTTTTCTGACTGGCCTTAAATGTAAATGTACAGCAAAGCAATCGTATATATCAAACTACAAATAAGATATGTTTCGATGCGTTAAAAAACGTTGATTTTGCATTTCTGTTCATACTCAAAACATTTACATTTGTATCATGGAGTGAACACGTAAAACGCTCATAAATTTGAAATCATGTATGAAAATGAAAAAGGTAAAAATACACACTTGGCTAGTATATCTGATGTACAATGTACCTAAATGTACATTGTCGTGAACAATAAATCAAAAGGAAACAACTGTCGATGAGTACCACACAACTTCATCAGCAAAGCGCAAGTGCTACCGTTCTCCGAAATTTGAAGACATATACTGTACGTTGGTTGAGCTAGGCTGATAATGTCTCGATCAATAGCCCGATTGTACAGAAAAAGGCTGCCATGCTTGCATCCAAGATAGCATCTAAGGTAGTAACATTACATTATTCATGTACGTATCAAAACTCGATAATTTTAAAAAGTAATAAAACAGTTTTATGGAGATAAATGGTATAATATTTGAATTTACTGTTTGTAAACAATGTATCACTCTTAATTGTATAAATTATACAAAGCTTGTTTAATGAGATAAATGGGGATAGATCCCCTGTAGGTTGTTGTCACTTTTATGGCCAAATAAATTACACTCGAAAATATAGTTGAGGGTAAATGAATATGTATTAGAACGAAATGTAACAGGTACAGATATTTATAACTCTTCAATAAAAAGTACATGTCAGTAAAAAATAAAAACACAAACTTTATTATATTTGACTTCAAAACGACATGTTCGTTATATTTTTAAGATCAATATCATGTACAAACACATATAAAGAATTTGTTCGATATTCGGATATAATGAACTTCAGATATTAGGAACACCCTCAATAAGTCTCGATTAGTGCCCTGTATACATATTTTTTTTAAAAGATCTTTCAATAAACTCCATGCGTAAACTACTGGCAAGAATCCGTAATTGTCGCGTAAACAATTTGCTTTACGATTTGTTACGGTTAGTTTACGTTTGTTTACGGACTATAACGAGTGCTTAAGTGATGTTTACGATTTCATTCATGTCGTGTTACTATGACTTTACGGATTGTTAAGAATTATTACGAGCAATACACGTACAGATACGACAACTTTACGAAAACATACGTATAATTTAGGATTTAGGTAAGGTTTATCTATTTGCTGTTGGACATCTTCCTCTTCCCTCTGAGCTAGTGCAAGGAGCAATTGCAGAAATCGTTGATATGGCTGCAATCTGTTTCTCTCATATGCCATGTTGTCTCGCTGGATGTCAGTTGTCGAATGATACATAGAGAATTGCATACTTTTTTGCAATAAAATCATATGGACTCGTACATACTTGTAACTAACTCGCAACTATTCGTAACAACACGTTAACAGGTCGTAATTTACACGTAAAAGCTTTATTTAGATGAATCGTAACATTCCGTAACATACTCGTAGCAATCCATAAAAAGCTTGTATTGCTCGTATTTATCCGTGGTAACTCGGAAGCAATCGTAGATTTTTGCCGTAAATACATCGTAATAACTCATAAAAGTGACCAAATCGTAATCATCCGTGTACTTTTACGAATTTGTGCCATACGTAAGGATTCGTAAGACAAATCCGTGTGTGTGAAGGTAGCATTACTTTTATTCTCATGTTTAATCTGTAAAATTAATCAAAATTAATGCTTCTCAATTTTTATACGTTCTCAAGTAATGTACATGTGTGGCGTTAAATAGCTAAAATTAGCTTTTTGATAAGCAATCATTATTAGTTTGATTTGAATGAAAAATTTTATGAATATTTGCAGAAAACATTTAAAATCATGGTGGTTTTAAAGCTGAAAAAAAAACGGAAGAAAAATTATTTTAAAAAATTGGGTTTGACCGGGATTTGAACTCCACTCGTAAAATTAGGCGGTCATCAGCTTACCCACTACACCACGGAGACTGACTTTAAAGCAGGTGGTAAAAAATAAGCTAAATTATAATTTTGCAAAACCGATAAGGGAGAAGTTGTTTTACGTTTTCGTATTTTTTCTAAAAGATATGAAAAGGAACATTACAATTAAACAATTACGTTTTAATGAAGGAAATGTGTATAATCAATATTTTAATGTCTATTTCGTATTATTTTAGCATACAGTTAAAACCATTTTTCTTCGCATTCTAATAACCGCTCCTACCATGTACTTCCGGAAAAACTATTCCATAATAGGCCGCCGCTGTCAGCGGCGGCGCCAACAAACAACAATGAGAAATTTAAGTTCAGTAGGAGTCTGATGCATCATGTCCTATACTTTCGCAAGCGATACATAGAACAGCTGACGCCCGAATGAACGTGCACTTGCAATGTTAATTAAGGTTATTAACTACAGCAGATCATACAAAACAAGACGACAAGTATCATCATTAGCTGCAACAATAAACTTGTATCAGATCACTAGGACACCATTTGTTTTCGTCTCAGTTTCAAGGGGACATTACACCAACATTGGCCTTGTCGTAATTTTGACTCATATATCCTCGTAATTTCAGACCTTGTGTGGTAACTGACATGATTCAAAAGTGTCTATTTATATACAAATGTAATAACAGATCCGTTGAGAGTTACAAGCATTTTTCGTTGTAAGTTGGAGAGCAAACTATTACGATATAAAAGGAAGAAAAAAAGAGAAATACTGTTAAAATGAGAGTCAAAATGCCAAATATTCAATTTTGTTTGCTTGTGGTTGCATCGATACTTTCAAGGAAGCTGAACTGTAAGTATTTCATGTTGTTAACTCTCTCTCATTTTTATGGTTCATTTTCTTTAACTTTTTGGATTGTTTAATGTTAAGGAGAAAATAAGATAATTGACATCGGCCAATTTTTTATTCTTCTAAAATTCTGTATTTAATACCCGGATTTCTATTGATTCAATGTTTTAAAAGGCAATTTGGAAAACATGGCAACACTAATACTAGTATTTCAGAAAAAGAAAAAGTTTTTTTTATTGTTAGACTTTACTAATTTATTCTCAAATGACCACTTTTTTTGACGTTTCGTAAAAAGGTCGGTAGCTTCCCCATACTTTTAAATCGAAGTGATGGGGCGTGTGTACTTTTTTGTTTCTTTTTGGTCCGGTGTTTTATTTCTTCGGGAAAATCTTGCACATCTTTCAGGTTTCTCGTTCATTTATCATTTGTTTATTACTTAATATTGATTTATATCTATTGATATTTTGGTACTTTAGTAATGTTCGGAAATTTTGTTTTGATGGTTCAGTTTTGATTTAGTACAAAATACGCTTTATGACGAAGAATTCACTTTAACTTTATCATTTATCTGATATGTCAGTAGAACCATATCATTTTGGAACATTATGGAACCCGTTCAAACTGATGTATAATAATTATACGACAGAAAAAGTGTCAAGCGCTATATCAGCAAGCAATCGATAAGTATTGGGGATTAGAAGTTAACCGAAAAAACTACGGTTCGGTAGTATCCGTAAATACCGGGTATCATTGATTATCGATTGTACTGGAGTATTGTAGTAATGATAATAATAAGGACTTAATTTAAGAGGAAACGCAGTTGAGTTTAGCCCAGTCTTTCCTGCTAACCCTTTTAACATGACATAAAACTTTACAAACAGTCAAACAGACAGACAAAAAGGTTCAATATCTGTACATAGCAATTTCAGTAAGACTGACCAGCTCAGTTTCCTGTTTTCTAGTCAATCATTTATTAGATTCTTTGCCGACACCTGTTTTAATATCCTTAAACGTCGGAGTTTTCATCTTTGTAAATGATATATTACTCAATTCGTATATACTTATGATCAAAGCTTTTTTCTCCTTACATATTTGAAGAGTTGTTTAGGACATTTGAAATGTTATTTGATCACGTTTTTTTTCAATAAACGATGTAATAAAGAAATAAACCAAAAGTATAGAGTGATAAGTATTTCAAATATCGATTATTATAAGTGTTATGTATGCAGTCGAAATTTTAATCAGTAATCTAATTGTTGAATGTTGTTAACATATGTTTTATATACCGTTTTTTTTCTGTTTAGTTAAACGCATATAAAAACACAGCATTCTACTAAAAATTGTTGAAACTATGTCAAAGTCAAACACGTGGTAGCAGTTTTCGAAAAACATACGTTTTTCCTATGGCCTTTAGAATTCTATAGCAAGTAGGGGGTAAATGCGGGCAAGTCAAAACCTGAACCATTATATATTTGTTTAGAGTAAGAAAATATTAGTTCATTGGCTTGTTCAGGCCTTTTTGTAAATGAGTTTATAAACACTTAATATTCCTTTACAGACGTAGGTGTAAAAAAACGTTTGCTTACAGACAGTCATTGTTCAATTTTATGGAAATTCTCGATCATGTTACTACTAATGAGTTAGGAATATTCAATACAAAATTTAGTGCTACTAAATATTATAACAAAATGTTTTTTTATCATGATATGATACAAATAGAACTGCGTTCCCCAACGTGGTAAAATGTGAGCTGTTGTGGTCGTAAAATGTCTTTCGTCATTCAGTTGTCCATGCGCGTGCAAGGGACTATTAATATTTTTTCCCGATATCGTTTCATCGCCAATGTGTATATATGTCCGTGGTCCTGCCTTATAGCACGTTGCCTTTCATTTTACATATGAATGTAACGATTACAGTGTTGCCGTATGGTGAACGTTATTTTGTTTCTATTATTTCAGACGTATTGGCAAAAGACATCTGCTCAACTACACCTATATACGAATATTATTGCGATGACGGATACCATTGCTGCCAAGGCAACACCAAATGTTGTTTAATTAGGTAATTATCGATAGCGCTTCATGCTGGATATATAAGCTATTGAACATCTAAAGATATCCATGATTGATAGTCAATTACTAACGATATCTCGTTTTTGATAGAATTAACTTTTGTCGGAGACACATAACTCATATTATAAGCTTCAATAAGGTGATGAGTGGGTGCATGTGTTTGCTAGTCCTTTTGGGCCAAAACCGAAACTCATCACAACTGGTGTGCGAAGACAAAATGTTGAGTTAACACCAGATCTTACCTCTCCTAGCAAGCGGATCGACTTGTTCTTTGGGATGTAAAATAAAAAGAATTTGCATAAAGCAGATGAATTTGTGTTCTTCGCATAAAGCTGACTTTTTTTCATAGGGCCTCTTCAGTTTTTCAAAGTATAAGAATGAAAATGTGGTAGGGTAGACTGGTGCAACGCATGCGCATAACTGTTTTGCTTTAAATTAGAAGTCTTATTATTTCGCATTGTCTCTTTTTTAAACGGTTGCTTCGATAAATAGCCTTCCATACTTCAATTGAGCATGTATGTGTTTTGAAATAAGTTAATATATAAGGAAAACGTAGTCACGTTTATAAAACAGTCACTTACTTCGGCATTTTGGATTTTGTTTTGGTTTCTTCAAAGTTCATTTCATTTATTCATTTAAGCATACGCTTAAAGATCTAACATGTTCTATCTCTAGATGTAACCGTTTTCTGTAAACACGTGATATTTATGGATGGATGGTAGGAAACACGTTTGTTCATTGCCTTTGTGCGGATTATTTGCTCGCCATATTTATTTTCAAATGAAAACGCATTTACATCTTTTTTCCTGTCTGAAGTATGCTTACTAAAATTCCAAACTCAATACCCATATCCTTCAATGTGATTTGATTTAACGGGACTGTGCAGACATTATTAAACTGCTAAAAGATGAAGTTTTGACAATTGCGAAATGTAAAATGTAGACTTACATCCTCTCCCATGTATGACGTTTATTGACTTTTGCATAATGAAACTTATTTGGACAAGTTTGTTTTGTATTTTTTAACTTTCAAATACAACGGAGACAGAACTAAAACCGTTCTCTTATATTTTGTATTTCTTACACATTTTAATCTTATTGCACTTATTATATGTTTAATCAATATTTAAAAAGACTTAACCATGGTTTTAGCTCAACTTTTACAAATGACAACACATCTTCATCTAAAGCAAGTATACATACTGATGTCTGTATGTATGTAGATGGGGTTTTATCGTTGGTAACGGACACGCCCACAGAAGAGGTTACTTTTATCAGGATAGTGCAAGATACAGAAAGCGTCCCAACTTCAGAGACACCCCTGATTTTTTACAAGCCAGGTGTATATCACCCATGCATGATGGGACCTCGGATTTAAGTCCCATCCGAAAGACTGTCAGTAATTTTAGTTGGTCAGCCCCGGGAATCGAACCCACAACCCCAAGATTACAAGTATCGTGCTCTACCTATTGAGCTAACCGGGCTGTCACAAACAAATTCATCATAATCCAGTCAGTTTTATACTATCATGCTTTGCTCAAATTCCGGTTATGCTTAACTGTATCTGTTGAGTGCCCAAAAGTCCATAAATATGTATATTTTATCAAATTTTGACTGTAAACAACTAGATAATTTCTTCACAGTTTTTTACTTTATTTATGGGTCTTTAATAGACATATGATTAGATGTATAAGTAGTTATTAATCAAATGCAGTTGAAACTATGTGTAGTCATTTACTATTCGCGTGAAAGTCAAATATTGGCAATATATCACACATGGCAACTCACATCATCCTAAATTTTGATGTTATATTCAACGGAAAAAAAAATATTTAAGAAATTTGATGATATCATTTTGGTACAATCATATGTGTCTAGACCAATTAAAAATATCTATTTATAGAACTTATAATAATGTATTTTGCTGTTGTAAAATAAAGGAATGAAGGATAACAAACTGTGAATGCATTTTGAAAAAAAAGTATTCATTATTTTGTGAATCGTTGTATAAAAATTGAAATTATGAAAAAGCCGACCAACTACCGAAAACCTACCAAATACCGAAAACCTACCAAATACCAAACACATGTTACGCTTATGATTGTAATTATGCGTGAACAAGAATCTTACATGTATATTTTACTAAAATCTGAAGTTTGAAAAATGCTTTCACTTGTAAACAAACGGATGACTTAAACTAAATGTTCAGCAGTTCGTATTTCTTTAAATTATTTTTTTAATAGAGAAAATATTCTTAATTTTAAGACATATTGTTTTAGTTTTAGCTCTGACAGTACTCTATCTAGCGGTGCAATAGCTGGAATTGTGATTGGAGGTATCATATTCATCATTTGCACTTGCGCTGTGATAAGTTCCGTCGCCAAGAAATGCCATCGACCTGGTCAAGTAATTCATCCTGGACAACCAAGCGGTATCTTAATTTCATTATTATTGAACTTTAGTGAACATTTTGATAGAAGAAGAAGAAGTTTATTTGCTTTTGAACCCTAACAAGAGTTATAAACAAAACATATTTACATCAAATACAAATGTGTATGCATACTAATAGGTGCATGGCATGATGGCGACCATATAGCGACATACCATGTATTTATCTTTTTATTATTATTATAATTATTATTATTATTAAAATTTCTATCGTTTAAAGTTATTATAGAAAGATTTACTTCTAATCTATTTGCAACAAACATTTAGAATTTCATTAAAGATTCATTGTAGTTTGAAATACATGCCACCTCGGGAGAGACAGTTTACAACATGTACAATAGTGTCTATATAGAACTTTCGATAAAAATTCCTGTCACATATAAAATTCATTCTATGCATTCTAATACATTAACTACAAGTATGACACTTGTATTTTTACCTCGATTTGGTGACTCTATATCTACATTTGCATTTAATCATTTGAATAAGTGTGTTACCATGGTATATGATTTGAGACTCGTAGAAACATACATTAAAACGTTCATATGAGAGCATTTTGAAGCTGCTGTCTTTTCTTAAAAGCATGGTAAGTGAAAATACCCAAGTTTCGTAATTCTGATACATGGTCACTTATAAGCAGTTGAGTAAACTTAAACATGCTTAGAAACTTCCAATAATATGTTTTTATGTAGTTGACCCTAAGTTCTTGGTAAACAGGACAAATAATGACGAAATGATATTCGTCTTCTAACTGATTACATGCAAGACACTACCGGTACTCAAAAGGGACACATTGAGGTTTTTTTCATCTTCAGGTTTCAATTGCTAATCGATTGGAAGACATTCTTAACTGAGACAGAGCCATTCTATACCTACGAACATTTACAACATCGATATATTTACTAAAACTGAAGTTAAAAAATGTGCGATAAAACAATGCTCTTGATGAATTGTCTACACTGGAGTTAAAATCTTGACTCCATGTGTCTTTTACTCTTTGTGCAAGAACACTGAGAAAAGTCTTAGTACTACCTACTCCTTGGTAAAGCCATACATCAGCGAACCCAAACCTAAACAATAACAATTTAACATTTGAAGCCCAGTTACTTATGTCCTGGTTATTTTGACAATCAGACTTTAATACTAAATAAGCCTGTTTAATATATTTGTTTTCCCCAGACTAAGGCTAACGTGTTATCATGTTCTTTAAAAGAGTCTCCAGATGAAAATACAGCTCCCACGTACTTGAATTTTGATACTATTTCTAATTTCTGTTGTAAACCTTCTGGCGTTTTTGAAAACATAATAATGTCATTAACATACAAAAAAAGACAAATTTTAATTGTGCCAATACAACTTTAGCTAAAAACTATTCCTCCATGTCATCAAGGCACATGCAAAACGAAAAAGGTTGAAACTCAAAGATAGCACGTGAAAACTTCACTTTCATTATTTGAAATTTTAACTTTAGAAGAAATTTCACTGTACATGGACTGTTTGACCTTTAGTATGTTTCCTCGTACCCCATATTTTATTAATTTATACCAAAGTATATCTCTGACCAAAAAATATATAAATAGAATTACAGACTTATAGTAATGTATATCACACGGCGCGGTTTTGACCATTAGATGTATATTAAATGCATCTAAAATACTTTAAAAAAACCTTCAAATAGAAATATGTCGTTTGCATAAATGATCTATCTTCGCCAATACATGCATCTTAACTCCTTAAAACCTGAAAGTTTGTGACATATTGGAGATTTGTCAAAGTTTTTTTTCATAGGACTTACAATTTATTTTTCATACTTCGTCAACGGACTTTTGTGATTTCTGATTTGAAATCTATGAGTGCATGATCAGTTACTTGCATAAGATAACATTTAAACATGATTATGTTTTGTTATTTTGTAGGTGTTGCTATCATTTCAACTGGCCAGCAACATAGACAACCGTCGTATGGACAGCCGCAATACGGGTTTCACCAGACACAAGGGTCAAGTGATTACGCATACCCACCCCTTCCTGGTGCTTACTAAACGTCATGTGACCTGTTTGTTGTGCTTGGATTAAAGACTACTGGATAGCTATAATCTCCTTTGTAACTTATTTTACGATATTTTATTCTAGTTTAGTTTATTTGGTTTTACTTTGATCTTTGCACGAACTGAAGGTTTTGAACATTAACAGCCAATTTACGATCAACCGATGTTTGGACAACCGTCGTATGGACAATCATCTTACGGACAGCCGCAGTACGGGTTTCAACACACATTATAGGAGTCGAAAAAACAAGATCAAGTAATCCCACATACCCACCACCTCCTCATCCAGTTTCTAATGTCATATGAATGATTACTGCTTAACTTAAAGACTTCTGAATATGATTTCCAAAGGAAAAAACATCTTATAGAAACAACAAAACATAACATAATTTTATTGGCATTAAATAAAAACACATTCGTAGCCACATAGAAAAAACATAATGAAAACATTAGTCATTTTCACCGTGTTTTTTTTTAAATATTTTTATAAACAAACAGACGTTACTTGATTATGCTTTAGGTTTTAAGTTTAATTGGTCATCGGCTCCAATGAATTACTGAAGCATTTTGTGTATGAGTAAAACTCTGAAAAATAGTTCAATGTTATATAGATCTATACCTAATGGCTCGTGTAACATTTATCTAGGTGGGTAATAAATCGACAAATTACACTTGAAAAAAACAACAACAAATAACATAAATATATCTAACGGACGCGTTTTATTTTCCCTCTTATATATGCTTTTTCGTAATTGATTTACATAAAAATTGTGATAAAAAGAAAATTTGCAATAGCTCATACACTCGTATTTCAGCTGTGATATATGTTTATTACTAGTAATAAATGAATATTTTCATAGTTGTTTTCTTTTACGTTTCTCATACAATTCTTAAAAAAGCGTTACGGTAATTGGTTCAGTCCCTCCCCTATCCCACCCAGTTTTACAAAAATCAGAAGTCATTGCTCAGCTGAATAAGTTGTTTTAATATCTAATTGTCACTAAAAGTATGGATCTTTATTGCTGTCAATTTTGGATAATAGTGCATTTGTTATTGAACTGCCATGTTGAAAGAAGAAACAGTTTTATGATACTAAATGCAAGTCAAAAATGCTGAACCTGGACAAAATTTAAACAGAAATGAAACTGATGTTTTCTGAAAGTTCAATATATGTAGTATCCATACAAAGTTCCCATAAATCCCGTTTGGGAAACTCTACTATCCAAGATGGCAGCCATACCTTTGAAAAATTCCCTGACATATACAAATGCTTACCAGTATTGTATATTCTACCTTTGAATGTACATGTATTTAAATGTTACTAACAATCACTACAGTATTGAGATTAATGGGCAAATGTCTTGTTATGACATAGTTTCGATGTTAGTTAGAATAATGTTTTGAAGTTTAAATCATATCTGATGCAATTAACATGTTCAATTGGTTGTCTGTACATAGAGAGCCACTCTGTATATACACGTGTGCCTATACAGTATAAGCATTGTCATTGGAAATTGTCTACTTCCATTATATTTAGCAAATCATAATTCAATAGCCTTCTATTGATTTATACCCAGATTTAGGGAGAATATGGTCAAACGTTGTGTTAGGATTAGACGCATTGTCGAACTGCCTGTAACATTCCCCACCCTACTTGCACAGTATGCATTTTTGTACAAGCCATTATCGTTTAGGTAGCTCAAGAATGGAAACAGAAAATAAGTAGTTTGCAAAAATGTAAACGTTTTAGTATCCTCTTCTACAAAAAAGAATCCAAATAATTTAGTGTAAGATTCATTGTGTAGTAATTACTAAAAGTAGTTTGATTTCTTTTAGATTGCATTGCAATGTTCATAAGTTTTAGATATCAAATTGAAATATTGAAAGAGTGGCTGCCCTTTGTTACACGCATGCAGGCAGTTAAAGTAAAAAGAACCATCGAACCGGAACATGCTTGTAATATGATAAAAATCCTCCAAAAAAAAAAACTGATTGAATTCCAGCCTGTATTTGTTTTGATAATGAAGTAGTGCATGAATTCCATTGACTTCCAGTTGGAATATCCGGAGACATTACACAGACAAGAAAGTGTGACGGACGAACGGGCGGATATCATTACAGTAAAGACGAACAACAAGGAAGAGAAGAAGAGTTCCTGAAAAGAACGCTCAAATGCCTAGACTAATAGCGACAATGTCATTTGAGTACAATTCGAAAACTTTAAGAATTTCTTCGGCAAATTACTTGCTATGAACCTACCATTTCCTGCCAAAATACTGAAAAATGTATATAAATGCAATTAATGGGTAAATACGATTAGGACAAACTTGAATTATCTAAAGGAATAATTACTGCCAGAGACTGATAAGTGTTGAAATAAGTCGAGCATATTACTGAGTATTACTTAAAGGTTATTTGAAACTAGGATGGAGCCTGTGGACGACCGATAGAAGGTCACGTTCAGGCGACGTTTCCGCCAGCCAATCAGCTTTACCTTCAAGGTTTTAAAAGCTAAAGTAAAGTATGTATTCCCCCGCCTCGAAAATAAAACTGTATTTAGATGGGATCCCATAAACATATGCTGTATTTAGATGGGACCTCAAAATCCATTTTTTCTACAATGCTGTCAAGCCTGCGTTTCTGTAGTTTGTACACGTACATCACTGAAATTAGCTCAATGACGATACTGTCGATTTTGTAGTGTCATGCAAGGGCAAGAACTTGTTAAAACTAAACGAGCTCTCTGACTGGTTGAGATAAATATACATGTAGCTGTGCTAAACGAAACTTCTAACGCACCACCTGATCTTTTCCTTCCAGTATATGCTAGCTTATTTTTAGCTGTCTTTGCACGCAAGCTATCATGTCTTACATTTTTGAAGACACTGGGTAGATACTTTCATTACATGAATATAAAAATGATCGAGCGATACAAATTTCATAAGGAAAATAATTCTCACAGTTGGTAGCATCGAGGTAATAACCCATGTTAAGTCTACGGATGTTTAAACGTTTAATTAAATGAGACTATAAAATAGACAGTATCGTCCTGATAGATACTACATATATTGAACTTTCAGTAAACATCAGTTTCATTTCTGTATGAATTTTGTCCGGGTTAAGCCTCCTGACTTGCTTTTAGTACTATACAACCTTTTCTTCTGCTAACATGGTAATTCAATAACAAATACACCATATAATGATAATGAGACTATGTGGCTATAAATGTATTTTTATTTAAGTGCCGACAAGCTACGGTCATGCAGAACATACAAGGGCATTCCGTAAAAGTACTCGTTTCATAAGAATTTGCAAATAACTATAAAAATACACGAATCTGTTTTACTCACGTATGTTTGTTTATGAAAACAAGGCCTTGTTTGAGACATGTTGTTACGTTAAGCATCATAAAATTGAAGCAGGTGCGATTTAGCGATACATCGTCACTCGGTTTCTCCTGTCTCATCCCCCAGCTTTTCCTCTCGATGGGACAAATCAGACTTCCTCAGTAGGCCATATATGATTCTCTAACAGATAAATGTCTGGATCTCAGAGATACAATGTATCTCCCCTTAAGAGATATATCTCAAATAAACAGGAGATGTATGTCTTTTTTAATTAAATAGTAAATTTGCTTGCCATTAAGTTATCTCTTAGCGTGAAAGAGACATCTTTTTTAAAAGGAAAGATATTTATTTGAAATTTGAGAGATATCCCTTTTTAAAATGATAAGTAAAATGGTTTACATGTAGATCCTGTCCATACCGTGGTCACATTATAATTCCGGTCCAGACAAGGTCGTAAAATGAAAAAAATCCATGGGGGCTTTCAATTTTTATGCTCAATTGAAAGAATAGTGCATGTATTACCAAAACAAAAGTCATGAAATACAAATGTACCGGTAAACGGTATTTATTTTTGAATGACAGAATCTTAAGTTATGAAGGGTAAACAATGAAATCGATTTGCTACATCTGGTAGGTAAAGGAGCACGGATATACCCTTGTTGTTTTTGCATTGATTTCAAACAAGCTCTAATTTACTATACAACTAAGCATTTATGTCACCCAAAAAGGTAGGAAAACTATCGCCGTCTTATAGCGATTAATTCTAGCCAGCAGTCAAGAACAAGTTTCTACTACAGTTATATATGGAAACTATAAAAGCATAACATGTATGACTTGAAGGACTTTGGTAATTGTTTTTGCATTTATATGCCACCAAAGTTGGGCATATTATAATAGCACCGTCTGTCAGTCCGTCCGTTTGTCCTTTCCTACTTTTTTCGTGTACAGGCTGTATTTTTGTCATGCAGTAAAGGGTTTTAATGACGTGTTGCGAACAGGATCAATGTCAAAAACTCAAAGGTCAAGGTCACAATTATCGTTTAAGGTATTGGAATCCTGTGTATTTGCACACTTTTGTGTCATACTGTAACTTTGTAATACGTTTAAGGGTTTTAAAATAAGTGGGCACAAATGTTCAGAACATCAAGACGACGTGTCTTGTGCAAGACCCGCGTCCCTACCCCAAAGCCAGTGACATACTTTGGAGTTTAAAGGTAATTAAATCCTGTTAATATGCAAACATTCGTGTCCGGACTGTAACTTTGTCATACATTAAAGGATTTTAAAATAAGGTGGCACAAACGTTCAGCCCATCAAGACGTGTCACGTCCAACTCCCATGACCCTTCCTCAAATGCCAAGGTCACACTAAGAGTTTAAAGGGAATGTCACGGAATTCTTTATACGCAAGATGGGACGTTTTATGGGAACAGTTACGGCGAGCAGGTGCGTGGGATGACGGCGTCTACACATGTTGTCCGCTTTCTTAGTCGAGCAGTTTTCATCGGATCTTCACCAAACTTACTCAACATATTTATGGGCATAATGTTTGGGCCAAGTTCGATAACCAGCTAAATCCCTCGCATTTATGGATTTTGGCCCTTGAATTATCCAAAATTGACCAAATTAGCCTTGCATGGGGAACTATAATGACCACTACCGATATCACAAAAATCAAGGGAATTAAGTCAAATTTCATGTGTCATCACGGTGTCTACAGAGTTACCCATCTTTTATCGATATTTGCGAGCGTGTGTGATTTACGGGGCCATAAAACCAGTCACGTGTAACTGCGCCTGCCAAACTGGAAAAATCAATATATCGTTGTTTTTTTAACCTAGATTATTTATAGCCTAAGGGAGATGTGAAAGTTGAAATGTTACTAATTTAGGTAAAATTTAGGTATTGTGTTTTTTCTTCTGACTATTATATACCGAACGATATCACCTTATTTTCAATAAAAAAAATATGAATAAAATTGTTTCAAGTGGGAAGCACAATGTCATTAAAAACATGTTTATAAAATTTAATGAATTTGATCATATCTACTGTAAAATGAAGTGCGTTGAAAATACGAATCCAGTGATACTAGTAATAATAATTGTTGACAATAGTAACAGATCGAGGAACTCAAAAAGCTGTTACACTCGTTGTTTTTGACATATTTGAATGAATCTAAAATGTGTTCGTTGGAGAACTTAAATTGTCGACTGACCTCTTCGCACGCGCGTTATTTTGTTTGTTCATGTCAACAAATACCTTATGAAAAATTTAATGATGGACATGGAATTCAAGAACATGCGTGCACGGCAAATCAATTGTTATTGGGGCATGGGAAAGACATGATGCTTTTTTTAAATGTAGACAACTTTAAATGTCATCCTTTACTAAGTTTGGGTCATTTCCAATTTAAAAGTCTGCCACATATCAATGATTTGTTTTTATACATTTTTTCACACTAAAAGTTACACTGTTAAAGGAGGAAACAAAATTTAAAAACAAATTCATTTCTTCGGAAAGCTTTAAAAGACGAAACATACGCGAGTTTAGACTGCATCTGTATTGTGCAAACAAAAGTGGATCTTCGAGACATTCCCTTTCTACACTACTTCATAAAATGACATTTTTACCTTCCTATCAAATGAAATCAATTGGCGCTGGGGTCAAAGAATAGTGAAAACCACTGTTTCAATTTAGACATGTATAAAATATGTCTCTGTCCAAGTGATTGAAAAAGAGAAAAAAAAAACATAAATAGGTTTTTTTAAACATTTTACAAACTTTAAAATTACGTAAATGATAAAAGTATTATTAATAAAACATACGGGTCTTGTATATAATATGATGAAAAGTTATATAAATTATCATTGTATAGTAACTGTTCTAGAATTCAGTAAAATATATTCGTTTCATAGACATATTTTTTTCTTTTGAATCGGTATATGAAGCATAAAACAAAACCCAATATACAGCTTAAAGTATTTTATTACGGGTCATTATAAATGTTACGTAATGTCACGGACCTATATACACTGTGTACATAGGTCCGTGTTAATGTCCGGCCATAAAACACTATAACCGAGCAGACGGGTCGATCATTCGGAAGTGTTCGAGCGCGACAGTTGGAAAAATAAAATATACATATACACGTTTCAAAAAACAAAAAAACGAACCTGTTTTATTATTCCTTTTTTATTGAAATGATATCACAATGTTTTATTCTGTTCCGTTCGGGATCGTAAAAAGTTGTTATAGCGTATGCGCTACGCTTTTCTTTTCAGTAAAACTGGCACATTTTGCGCGTTTTACTATAATGAAATGATAGTTGTGGTTTTAAATTTAAAACATGCAAAATTAATGAAGTCTCAAAAAAGGCAAAAATCATTAAAAAGGGGAAATGTTGTATGTGATTATGCCTCTATGATTATTAAATAACTTCATTAGTTTAAATTTCATCACTAAAGTAGTTAATTATAAACATGTATAGTAAATCACAGGTGTGTATTAGCCTTGTATGTGACACTCTGCTACATGTTTGAGCGGTTCAGTGGTCTAGTGGTTAACGCTCTGGACTGGTATCCAAGGGTCGCAAGTTCGACCCCGCACCTCTATTAACAAAACTAATGATCTTACGGATGAGACCTAAGACCGAGATGTATTGGTGCTGTACATCGGGCATGTTAAATAACGAGGGACTGTCTCTTGAACGGGACGCGTTCTGTATCATGCACTATCCCCCGAAAACTAAAACAACTTTAAAACTCTTCTGGGGGCGTTGGTAATATGGATTATACATACATGCGACATGCTGGAATCTTATATAGCCGCGGCCGCGGCTGTATATAATTTAATTAACTTGTGTAAAAAAATACTTCTTATCAAAACAATTATATACTGTAAAATGTTTATAAAAGGGGGTACAAACCGATATATTATACACCACTGCGTATGCAAGAAACGCGTGTCCGTGAAACAAAGACAGGAAATTACTTTACCCGCAGGCAATATCCAGATAATAGATAGGTAAAATGATTAAGGGTCATAAAACTGATCCACTTTAACCCCATTCAAATGTAAAGATTATTTGAATCGTTGTCAATTTGTAATATCAATTTAAATGATTATATCTATTTATCCTTATTATGATGCATTTGCTTACCTATAAATGTTAATGAAACATGTAATTCAATTCCATTTACAAGTACCGTGTGAAGAATAAGAGTAACAATCGCGTTGAAAACAGTCTTACGTTATTTTAATGAAAAGACGTGAACAATAATTGACAATATACATTGAACAAGTAATATCACCTGTGCCCTGATGACACTACCCCTACCCCTCTTACCCAAGGTGCGATCCGGTCACAAGGTTTTGTTTGAATTCATAACTATTATAACACTTGTATAAGTTCAATAATTATGCTTTCAACGACAATGTACTTAATTTTTTATTCATATGTTTTATGAAGTTGTATTTGGGATACGAATCAGTTAATTAGTTTTATAAACATGCCCTTGGTAATATTCGTGAAAAATAGTTAATAACGTTGATCAGGCGAATTAACTTTAAAAACATACTAAGTGACAAACTATTAGTATCGGCGTTAAAAGAATGTGCCTTACGTAAAATGCCGAGTACTGCCGAAGCGGTAAATTCTTATTTTAACACAACAGGTTAGTTGAGTTAAACTTAAAAAGGACTGCAAATATATCCATTAAACATAATTATTTTTATATATCTAAAAAGTAAAATGAAATATCAAGACATCGTAATAGTGACATTTGTTCTGTTATTTAAGCAAAAAGGTGAAAATTTGAATTAAAGTGCAATATTTGCACCTAAACTGGCATTGTTTCGCGTTTCCACTATAATTCAATGCCCGTAAAAACGGTCGGTAATGGTTTTTAAACGTAAAAAGGACCATTGATTTAATACTTTAGATTGACAAAAAAATATTCATGAAATGGCAGACAAATTAAACTAACATTTGTGATAATGACAAATTTTTTATGTTAAACAGAAAGAAAGTTATGACGAGTTATTTAATAATATCCTTCTTTACTCTTTGTAAAAACGCATATCGGTTTTCCAATACACGATGGTTAAAATAGTTGGCGATGTCTGCTTTCTACGTCAAACAGGTTTCATCTGATATTCACCAAACTTAGTGAAAACATTTTTGGGCATAATGTCTAGGTCAAGTTCAATAACAAGCTAAATTGCCCAAGGTACTTTTTGATTATGGTCCCTGAAGTATCAAAAATGATGAAATTAGAAAGCTGTCCGCTCTATAATTCAATCAGGTTTGAAAAAAACTTTGAACTACCAGATACGACTTATTCTTCCTGTACGGGCGTATTTTGGAACAGTTTTGCACTCTTGTTATAGATTGAAACAGCCTTTTCACACTTGGGTTTACTTATCGCTTTAAGAATCATTAAAATAACTGATAGAAATCACATAGTTGTGTTTAACTTTGCACGAAATCTCTGCTATAATATAAAGTAATTGAATGACTTTGATAATTATGTTACAAAAAATGTATATATAATAATGCTTATGTTTGTCATACTATGTCAATTGCATAAACCAAAGATTAAATCAAGTGGAATTAAGCATGAAATTCAATCAGATTCATTGAATAACTCCAAGCTGTTTTAGACAATTGTGTGGACCTTTAAATGTATAGTGTACATATGTATAGTGTATATGTTACAATGGGAAATCTTCGATAAGCATCTCGTATACCCATTATCTTTTGTCAAGTTTTGGTAATGTTAGCTGAGTAAGCACATCGCATTATCATGCGACTAAAACTCGCCAGCGCTTCTTTGCTATAACCTTTGTTTAAAATATTCCAAAGCATTAATGTCAAACCTTTACTTCATTCTAGTAGCTTTACTCATGGTTTGTGCTGACAATAGAAACTTTAATATTAAGTAAATTAAAGAAAACAAGTGTGAAGACATACCTCAAGTGGACGTTACAATGCAAACCATGCAATTTTCTTTGCTAGTGTTACTATCACTTTTTTCAGGTAAGTTTTAAAAATTAAAATGTTATCTTATATGTTCCAATATTTATTTAGGTTTGAATTCATGTAATGAAGCAGAAAAGATAAATCATATTACAATCGCGGTTTGGTACATTTTTGACGCAGTGATGTAAATTCATACTGTGCTTGATGAAACTTGAATCTTCTATGTTTTTATAGGGCTGTGTATCGCAAGGTAAGTGGCGAGACGATACGATTCGCGATACGAAAGAGCGATACACAAATCGGTTTGCGAAACACCAGTTCTTTCTAAACAAGTAAAACAATTATCCGCACCATCAATATGTTGCAGACGACACATGCATGTAATAGCGTTCCGATGGATCGTATTTACATAATTATTTTTACTTACATTTTTATTTGAAAAATTATCGTGTAATATTAAATTTATTATTTTTAACGTGTCCGACTTTTAAGTTTATTTTATTGTTATATTTTTTAGATATAGATTATGCGAAACTATTGAATGCAAGCTTTGCCATACGGTTCCGTGATGACGCGTTTCGGATACGCTGTTTAAATATGCAGCGAGCTCGATCAGCAAGCATAGTCTGGTACCGGAAGTTCAACTTCGCATGCGTTTATGAAAAAGTGATCGAACCGCGTTTGGTTAGCCTCTGGTCTATTCAAAATGGCGGCGCCCACAAATAAAATATTGTTGTTTACGGCAATATGCCTGGAAGTTGATGACAGCAAGCTGGTGTATCATGACAGATCACAAACTGTAATATGCTGTCTAGATGCATTTTAAAGACAAAAAAATGTACCTAAAGTTAATTTAGCTCAGGGTACGAAACGGTAGTGCGACGAATCGTCCATAAATACTTACAACTCATAAATGTGTTGAATTTATCGGTAATTTTCCACATTTCAGATTAATGCACTTGCTCATGTCTAATTTAATATATTTCGCACAATTTTCAATGTTTCAATGTTTTAGGAAGAAATAACGTTCATATAGAAGATTTTGTAGTACTCGCAAAATGTATTCTTACCTTAAGCCGCCATATTTGTTCCAGAGAAACCACCAATTTACTCTAGTCGAACCGTGGTGACCGGATGACGTCATTTTAGTCAAACCAGAGGTAGTTCGATGACACTTTAGTTGTACCATAGTCACTATAGTTGTTGATCGAACTCGCTCATGTTTATGTTAGTTATAGATTAGATAAAGTCGAGTAAAACACGGTACGTTTTAATAAATCATTACTACGAGTTTAGGTATGAGAAGCCTTAATTGGTGAAAACCGGAAGCAGGCTATTTTGTCTAGGGAACATGCAGACACAATGTGTTTGATTGCTGATTGGCTGAAAATGGATCAATACTGGAATATTTTTATAAAATGATCGCTGGATGGTAGATCACGAATCAATGTCCGAATTTCATCATGAGTTCCGCGGCGATCTCTCGAAAGTTTGAATGTTCGCTACAGCCCTGTTAGATTACCATTAGATGTTCTGTTGTTACATATTATTAATGCATATGCATGATGAAATGTACATAATTATAAGGTCATTGACAAACTAACTACCTAAAATTGTATCAAATTGCATCGTCAAATAAGTAGTGACATGACTGTATGCATGTCAATTTGAGTGGATATTATTATACTAAAACGAGTCCGTGTTTTCTTCTGGTACGTTAACCGATATTTAATTAGCTCCCTTAGCCTAACGTATATGTAGCAATTGTACAAGACACAATTTGTGATTTATATGCACACTTTTTTTAAGATTGTGTCAGACAACATGTCAAAATGCAATACTTTTTACATGTGTATACAATTTAGGGTTGTATATCGCCAGGTAAGTGGCGAGACAATACGTATCGCGATACGAAAGAGCTATATACAAATCGGTTTGCCAAACACCAGTTCTTTCTAAAATGATAAAACAATTATTCGAACCATCAATAAGTTGCAGACGACACATGCATGTAATACATTAATAGCGTTCCGATGGATTTTATTTACATATTTATTTTTAAACTATTTACTTACATTTTTATTTGTGAAATAATCGTGTAATATTATATTAATTATTTTCAAACGTGTCCGACTTTTAAGTTTATTATATTTTGTATTTTATAGTTTTCAATGGTTGAAAATAACTGCAAACTCATTTAAACAAATATATTAACAATACTGTATCCTATAACAGATATTTTTCAAGAATAAAGAAAAATGGTTTTGTCACTTGAATACTTTCAAATGTCTTGAAATGCAAAAAGTTCATTGCGAAAAAAATGCCAAGGTCAAATCAAGTCACTTAGCATTTTTCGTTTTGAAAATGTTAGTCACTATTACTTAGTACTTTTTTGGAAATTATGACTTATTTTGTATTATCATAACATAACCTAGATATTTTTACAGGACCTATTGATGGTCCTACTGGGTTGATATAATATGTAAAAAAGTAATTTCCTGAAAAAAGGTCACTTAGAACTTTTTCGTATTCACTCCTCGACATGTACATTTATTTTTCACGGTAGTGTCATAAAATATCTCAAAATATCAAATACCAGATTTTGTTAAAATTGATCTGGGTAATCAGTAAGTGATCTAAACAACACATTTAACAAACTAAACTATATAGCTAACTTCTTATCGATCTTCAAGTGTAACAATACAAGTTAGCTTCCTTTTCTGAAAATCATAACTCCTTTGTCCGAGTTGTTTATTCCTTCAAGTAATTCTGCACAACAAGATGAACGTATTTTGTCAGGTTATGTCATATTTCAGAACACCATGCTTAAATTAGATTGTAGAATGGATCCTTATCTACGGTTGTGCAAACCTATACAAGTGCAGGAAAATTCTCATTTTTTCTACGCATCAAAATCCTTGCAATTGTATCTTACGCATTTCAAACGTATTCCCTAACCATGCAATTACAGCTTCCAGCAAAAAATAACATCAAACACCCACATAAAAGTATTATTCCAGGGCTTAAATACACAGAAAATATTTCTTTCGCTAGATATAGTATTCTTACATCCACAGGCACATATTGTATAACTTGGTGTGTCTTTTAAAAAGCTTCAGCTGGTGATGTCTGTCCAAAGCCTTGACTATCGATATCAAGTTATAGTTCATCCCTCCATAATTATCTAACGCATTATCTGAAATAATGATAAACACCAAATGCCTCTCAATCGTACAGAATAATCGACATTCTGGCAGCTAGGTTTAATACATTTGATATCCTTGATTCACAGAAACATGGTAGAATCCAAGCGTCTCTAACAAAAACATCACACTTCCTGGCTTTCATATTCCCGAGAGGAAAGACCGAATTGAAAAAATGGTTTCGTTGGGGTTATTGTGTATTTGAGGGAAACTTTGCACTACAAAAAAGATTGGACCTTAACATGTTTAGAGTGTATCTTGATTTAACTTATGATTTCTCATTCCAAACTGTTCGCTGTTTTCTGAGCCTTTCAAACGCAGACGCCTGCCATACAAGTTTAATCGAAGATTCTCTCAGTCTATCACTCGATTCTGGTATAGTAGACATATTTGTCACTGGAGACTTTAACTCTAATGTGTCATACCCTTACATGACTCGCATACTCTATCTGTCAGCAATTTAATTTAGTGCAACTGATGGCTGAAACCTCGCACTACATAGAGTGTCTTCTATTCTGGACCTCTTTCTAGTATCATGCAGCCACAAAGTACTGACTTTTGGAGTAGGCGAACCCGTTTAGATCAGAATCAAAGATTTTGCTAGGTAGCTATTTTGAAGTGTTTTTGTGTTTTCAACTTTTTATTTGGCGGGACGAACAGTCAAAAATACGACAGATTTAAGGTGAAAACACGACAAACAAATAGCGAAAACACAAAGAAGTAGCTACTTGGCGAGTTTTCGTACTTTCAACGTTTCGCCCCGAAATGTCGAAAACACGACATGGCAGAAATCAGCCACCATAATGATACCTACTAACGTACATCTCTGCCGACGATGCTTATGCATATAATCGTTGATCATCCTATTACGGCAGCAGAAACACTTCATTCCGATATTGTAAAATTATCCAACCGGTCCGATGAATGGTTTGTCACGTTTAAGCCTTTTCATTCAGAGACAATGACCATATCACGTAAACCAATAAAACCTTTTTATCAACATATTCTTATACACCAACAAACTATAACTTCAGTTTCTTGTCACAAATATATCGGTATCCATCTTTCTGAAGATTGCTCTTGGCACTGGAAAAGAATTCATGTTAGGCGCAAACTCAGGCTTCAGCTCGATAGAAGGTCTTTAGAGGTTATATTCTTATCTTTCATAAGACCTCTTATTGAATATGCTGATGTGTTTAATATCAGATACCAGTATGTATGGGAGTCCCGCGGTTGGACGGGACTATAAACAATGACAAATCTAAACAACTACAAGTGTGTACCTCATGCGGTGTGGCAAACAATCAAATCAAAATGTTCTCGCGCTTTTCGTTCAAATGCTAAAGTGACATTGTACGCCGTCTATATTTCAGACGTATTGGCATATGAAGTATGCTCATCTTATTATGGCACGTATTGCGATGATGGTTATACTTGCTGCGAGGACGACACCGAATGCTGGTAAATATCTTAAAACATCGGTTCCGTTGACTGAATAGTCTGTGTCCTCTCAATTTGCTCAACAATTATTCTATGTATCAGTTATGTGTGACATTGTCCTTTAAGGTTGTATGCGATGTGCTGAACATTTGTGCCAAGTTATTTTAGAATCTTTAAATGCATGAAAGTAACAGTCCGGTTATGAATGTGTACATTCAAGCAGGATTCCATTACCTTCAAACTCAAGGTGTGACCTAGACCTTTGAGATAGGGACTTGAGTATTACACGCAACGCGTTGTCTTGGTGTGCTAAACGTTTGTGCTTAGATATTTTAAAATCCCTACATGCATGACAAAGTAACAGTCCGGAAACGAATGTGTGAAAAAAAGCCGGATTCTATTACCTTCAAACACCAAGTATGACCTTGACCTAGACCTTGACCTTTAAGTTAGGGACTTGTGTCTTACACGCGACGCGTCGTCTTTTGTGCCAAGTTATTTTAAAATCATTTCACGCATGACAAAGTAACAGACAGACGGATGGACAGACGTACGGTACGATTTTGATATGCCCACCTGCTGGGGCATAAAAAGGGATGTTTTTGAAAAAGTTACTTTATAGAATAACCATAATCAGCTACATAGCTGAAGTCTTTAAACACAAACGCACCAACTCAATAATAAACTTAATATAAATTGTTTTCATTTAGCGATGAGGCAGCTTTAGCTATCGGTGGAATAGTTGGAATGGTGATTGGAATTATCATTTTTATCAGCTGTTGTGTTGGGGTGATATGTTTCATCAAGAAAAGAAATCGGCCAGGTCATCCTTCTCAACAAACTGGTATCTACATTTAATTTATAATAAATGAACATTTAGCTTATTACAAATTGACATGCAGAATGAATTTTTGGTCTTGGTTTCTTTATTCTCACTTTAGTATTTGCTTGAACTAAACGTTTTGATATTTTCTAGGCGTTCCTAGTATTGCAACTGTCCAGCATCATGGACCACCAATACACGGTCAACCGATGTATGGGCAGCCGTCATATGGACAGCCGTCGTATGGGCAGCCGTCGTATGGACAGCCGCATCATGGTTCTCAACAGACGCAAGGTGTTTAAAAAGCCGGGTCAAATGACCCCGCATACCCACCCCTCCTGCTGCTTACTTAATGCCATGTGACTTGTTTGTTGCGCTTAGTTAAAAGACTACTGGATAGCTATAATCTCCTTTATTACATATATTACGCTGTTTTATCATCTTGTAAATTTATTAACTTTTATGTGCAACCAGTTATCACCATACAATTATGACTAATTCTGTTTGACAGAAAAAGAAAGAAGGAAATGAATTGTTTTTGTATTGTTAAATCAGCAATAAACAACGTTGTGATGCGCCAGCCGTCATAACGTTATAAATGACGTAATGTGTTTTATTAGTCATGTTACAATGTAAAATCGTAATAAGTATATACATTTAATCTTCTAATAAACAACTATGTCGTTCATCTTCTTAGTTATAAATCTTCATTTCTGTTAATCAGAACTCAAAATCGATGTTTATTAGACAATGATCATTTCTAAAATGAATATAAATATAACTGGTACTTCTTAATAGAAATATTTTGTCTCAGAGTATATTTCCGTAATATACGGTGTGTAAAGTTTTCATATTTTTCGTATTGCTATCTTGTCTTTTTTATTGTCATTTGCTTTCATGTATATTTTATATTTCATCTAATAAAACTTGACATCCACTCATTGTGATGACTCTTGTTTTACCTTTGGATTGTACTGGTAAAGGAAGATACATGTAGTTGTTTTTATGTTTCCATTTTTTTTCGATTTCATTAGACTGCTTAGTGACACAAACACGGCTATGTTTAAAATCCTTATTCGCCAAAATCGCTAATGTATTTCCTCCAGAAGAAGAGGTCAGTTAACTTATGTGCCTGTGGATAGTATATGATACAGAACGCATCACGTTCCAGAGACACATCAGTCCAGCGCGTTAACCGCTAGACCACTGATATCCCGAGGTGGCTAGCCATCGTCAATTATATAAGTGGAGTACACCTGACCAACTGATTGCATCATTACGTGACATCTGACAGTTCTCAATTTCTGCAATAGATTTAGTCAAAGACTTTATATCCTAAACTACCCAAAGGTGAGTCAGATAAAGTCGCTATATTGCTTTAATTGGAACTTAAATGCTTAAAAGAAATGCATTTAAAATCTAAGATTGTTGGAATGCGCTTGTTAAGGTGTATATATACTATTATTTAAAGCTACATCCATATGTACGATATCCAGATTTTCAAAATATTTTAAAATCAATTTTCGTAAAACTCATTTTTGATGCCCGTTGCCCATTTGATCATCGGAAGAGGTTAGTTAATTCAAGTTCAATACTGTACATAGCCTAACGGCATTGTATAACCATAACTTCCCAAAATGTTGTAAAGAGCATGTACGGAATAAAAAATGAACTCATGACGTTGTCCGATATATCCACTTTTATTATGCCGCAAAAACGTGATATACTTTGGACAGATTCATAGACTTTCGATAAAACTTGTTTGAAGAGAAGAAAGAGTCAGGATCGAAGGGCTCTGGGTTCGATCCCTACCATCGCCATGTTGGTAGTGTCCTTAAGCAAGACACTATTTTTGCATTGCCCCCCTCTCTCTCTCTTCGAGGTTGAATCTATCTGGAATGTGTCTCGAGAGCTGTAAGAACTTGTTTTGCAATCGAGCAAAAATAACTCAGTATAATAAAAGAGTGTTAAGCAAAATAGTATCAAACGTTCAGAGATACTATTGCTTATGACAGTTTCTCAAAAGAAGAAACTTGTTACGGTAAATTTCAAGGTAAAATGCCCGTTTTTAACCTTAAAACCGTTTATGTCTTGCAAACACAATAAATTGTTTATTAAATCATGAGTACGAGGGTCTTACAAAAGGTTTAGCCAAGTATGGGTGTCCGTAGATTTATTAGATGTGAATTTTAAAACGCGTCACTGCACCTCAATTCGTTTTTCAAAAGCTACCAATACCATTTTATTTTTTAACTTACCTGTTTGAATAAGAAAAACCTTTAATTCTTCCCCCTGAAACCACAAGGTCCAGTACCTAGATATTTGGCATATAGCATTGCCTGGTGGACCTCTATCAATATTGTTCAATTCAAGACCCGCAGGTCAAATGTCCCAGGGTCACTTGTTTGTTTAAAATATACTTCTAAAGGAAAACCTTTAATCTTCTCCGAAACCGCAAAGCTATAGCTTAGATATTTAGTGTGTAGAATTGTCTAGTAGACCTCTTCGCACTTTGTCCAAATCTCGACCCTTGGGTCAAAACTGACCACGCACACGAGTCACTGGTTTTCATAAAGACTTATATAGGAATTTTTTTTTTCAGAAAACACAAGGCTTAGAGCGTAGATATTCAGTATGTTTCATTGTCTAGTGGACCTCTTCAAAGTTTGTTCATATAATGTCCCCAGGGTCAAAACTGACCATTCGAAGGGTATCAATTTGTATAGGAAAGACATCAAAAGTCTTCTCCGGCAAAACAACAAGATCTAGGGCTTAGATATTTAGTATGTAGTATTGTCTAGCGGGCCTCTATCAAGTTTGTTCAAATATTACCCTTGTGGTGAATATTAGCCCTGCCAGGGGGTCACTTGTTTTACATATACGTACATAGGACACCTATAAAACATCCTCTTCTCCAAAACTCCAAAACAACAAGGCTTAGAGCTTGGATATTTGTGTACGTACAGTGTAGCATTGTCTAGTGGACCTCTACCAAGTTTGTTCAATTCATACCCCTAGGATCAAAACTGATCATGCACGAATGGAGAGGGATCCCTGTTCTGTATGTAGATTTATAGGGTAAACCTTGCTTTCATAGTGACCAGTGATTCCCTATGACTGCCCCTGGAATCTGGTGAGTTTTAGTGACGGAAGATTTTTTAACAACCAGTGACCTTTTCCAGCAACCACCGAGTTCCTTCAGCAACAAATGACTTCCTTATGTAAGTGAACTGGGACTCAGGTGAGCAATATAGGGTTATCATGTCCGTCTTTTGAATATATCATTTAGGTTAATCTGTTATAATGATATCGAATATATACAACTACCCGTCTACTTTACTTAATTTTGAGGTCACCTGGTACAAAGTGCCAGGATGCATTTTTCCAATCGCCCACTGTCTGTCAACATTTTGCTTCAAACATGTAGTAGGTAAGTGAGTGATATTCTGCCATCTTGGTCGTCTTGTTGGTATTTTAGCTGTAAAAGCTATCTCGCGTTCATGAGACTATAACATGGCATTGTTACGATGCAAAAATGTTTGTCCAAAATATCTTAATGACTTCCTTTGTGGTTAGTGTTGACAATAGAAACTTCGTTATGTCACGCCAATCTTGCATTTTACGTCAACGTTTCTCATATTTTTCCCACTTCAGTGGCCCGAAAAGTAGGACGGTGACCACTCTTTTTACTTGATAAAAATGCTTTAAATTGATTTACGATTCCATAGCGCTTTTAAAAAATTCTCTCGGTCCGTTTTTTTGCAATTGAATCTGAATGCGTCGATTTTTCAGTTATTTTTGCTTTGAAATTGTCGCCCTTACAGGGTTGGTTCTGCAATTTTCCAAAATCATGGCAAAAAATTTGCAGAAGCCGAGAACGTCAAAACAATGCAAAAAACTCTAGTACACATTAATTTACTAACTGAATATCTAAAGCAGAAAGGAGTTTGTTTACCCATGATAGATATACATGCTGTTTAGCTAGACATTTCCTTATAACTGTAAGTCAAAAGAATGGCTCTGAATATGAACCAGTTACTTTAAGGTCCATGATGTCCATCTTTGAGAGGTATAAAAGGCAACACAGATATGGATACAGCATAATAACATATATTGTCTTTGACAGTACTAGAAATGCCTTAAAGAGCAAACAGAAGAAGCTTGAACAAGCAGGTTATTGAAATACTCCACGAACTGCTCACAAACTTGAGGATCACGAAATATAAAATTTATTTGAGAAAGGGCAGCTTGGGACTAATACCCCACAGAGCATGATCAACACACTGTGGCTAAATAATACACTACATTGTGGAATGCGTGCTATATTAAATTTACTAAATCCAAATAAACAACATGTACAATTTATTTCATAGCCCGACAAAAACATTTAAACAACAACGTTTTTCATCATGGCACTAGCTAGGTAGCCAGATCTGAATACCGAGACTTTTGGTCTAGGTCTTCTGTTCTGTGTTAATAAGCACTGCTTTTTTTAAATAGAATGAAATATAAGTAGCTGTTTTTCAAGTAGATAATATCATTATTTCTATTGTATTAGCGTTAATTCAAACACATTCTGCAATTATATCAGGATATAAATATTGTTGCAAAAATAAATTAAAAACTGAGTCACTTAGACAAAGAAAGGTGAATAAATTGTTTTAACTTACATTAAGTTTTGAAGTATAAACTTACTAAATCCAAATAAACAACATGTAAAATTTATTTCATAGCCAAGAAATGTTTTTAAACAACTACGTTTTTCATTATGGCACTAGCTAGGTAGCCAGTTGTGATATATCGAGACTTTTGGTCTAGGTCTTCTGTTCTGTGTTGATAAGCACTGCTTTTTTTAAAAAGAGTAAACTATAAGTAGCTGTTTTTCAAGTATATAGTATCATTATTTCTATTGTATTAAGGGAACTTAATCTACTCTCGGAATATTGTAAAAGTTCTCATTTGACGGTCAAAATATCTAAAAGTAAAGTTATGGTTTTAAAAAACGGCAGTGTTTTGTCTAAATCCGAAAAGTGGCATTATAATGACCACAACCTTGAAGAAGTTAACTGTTTTACCTACGTCGGACTACCATTTTCAATGCAGATGTCGTTTAATAGAATGTCAAAAGAATTACCGGCAAAGGGTAAACGTGCATTGAACTATCTTCTGAGTAATCTTTACAAAGATGGTCAACTGAATAAAACCACCTATTTCAATATATTTGACAGAAACATTGTTCCAATTTTGACGTACGGGTCTGAAATTTGGGGTTTCATGGAACGCGATGATATTGAAGCAGTGCAGAGACTAGCATGTAAACGGTATGTAATACCCACAATTGTGCTATATTAGGTGCCTGAATAACCTCCCAGTTATGATCAGAAATTGATTGTTGGGAGTATCCCCGTAGATGTAGATGTAGATGCCTGTGGGAGGTATCCATTATATATAGAGACAACAAAACGAGTTTTGAAATTCTGGCTGAAAATTTTGCAAATGCCTAACTTTAGAATTGTGAAGAAATGTTATTTAATGATGAAATACTTAAATGAAACATATACAGTTCACTTGTAATTTACTTAATATATATAAGTAATATTGATAATGAATAAATCATCATTAACAGTTCTAATACTGAAAAAAAGATAAATATAAAGTTCGTTTATAATATCCATTCTGCCTGACAATAAAGTAGTATGTTATTTCGGTACAATGATTTCAAATCAAGTTGTCTCTATTTTTCAGATGTATTGACAGAAAAATGCACTTCTGGCACATTTGCCCAGATTGTTACAATTGCTGCGACAGTAACACCCGATGCTGGTAACTATCTGAAAACTTCGATTCGGTTAACTGAAGTTATTTACGAATAATGTATAACATCGATACATTTGGTAAGGAATAGCAAATATTTTGTTACCGATTAAATAGTCTTCTATACTGATCTATTAACAATATCGTATGTGAATGTTAAGGAAGGCGGTTAGCGTAAGGTTTGCCTTGTCTGCAGGTTAATTCAAATGCGAGTCTCGTTTAGTCAGAAAACCGTACTTGAGTGATCCTATGTGATCTAGCAGTTAAAGCGTTTAGTAACATGGATCGCCTATCGGGCCACATCGAATGTGTCCTTAAAGTAACGGGTGACAAACGCTCAGCACATCAAGATGACGTTTTGCGTACAAGACCAATGTCAAAAACTCAAATGTCAAGATCACAAGTATCGTTTAAGGTATTGGAATAATGTATATTTGCACACTTTCGTATCGGACTGTAACTTTGTCATGCCTTTAAGGATTTTTAAACAAGTGGGCACAAATGTTTAACACATCAAGACGATATGTTTCATGCAAGAACCACGTCCCTACCTAAAAGTCAATGACATTCTTGGAAGTTCAACTTTAAAGGTAAATAAATCCTGTTGCTATGCACACATTCGTGTTCGGACTGTTAATTTCTCTTGCATTGGAGGATTTATGATAACGTAGCAAAAATGTTCAGTTCATCAAAATGTGTCACGTCCAACTCTCATGACCCTTCCTCAAATGCCAAGGTCACACATAGAGTTTAAAGGCAATGTCATGGAATTCTGTATACGCAAAAAGGAACGTATTAAGGAAACGTTGTCCGCTTTCTAGGTCGAACAGTTTTCATCGGATCTTCACAAAACTTGCTCCACATGTTTATGAACATAATGTTTGGGCCACTTTTGATAACCAGCTAATTCCCTCTAGGTGTTTATGGATTATGGCCCTTGAAATATCCAAAATTGACCAAATTAGCCTTGTCTTCTCTCTACGTCAAACAGGTTTCATCTGATATTCCCCAAACATAGTGAAAATATTTATGGGCATAATGTCAAGGTACTTTTAGATTATGGTCCTTGAAGTATCGAATATGATGAAATTAGCAAGCTGGCTGCTTTATAATTCAAACAGGTTAAAAACCTATGAACTGCCAGATATGAGTTATGCCTCCTGTACGGGCGTATTTTGTGACAGTTTGGTGCTCTTGTTATAAATTGAACCAGCCCTTTTACACTGGCTTTTATCATTGTTTTATGAGTAATTAAAGGAACTGATAGAAATCACATAGTTGTGTTTTATTTTGCACAAAATCTCGGCTATAGTATAAAGTAATTAAATGACTCTCATAATTATGTTATTTATTATTATGCTTTTGTTTGTCAAACTATGACACTTGAAAAAACCAAAGATTAAATCTATTGGTATTTAGCATGCAATTCAATCAGATTCATCGAGTAAATCCATGTTGTATTAGTCCATTGTGTGGATCTTTAGAAATATAGTGACAGATAATTTTCAAAATGTATATTTTACAATGGAAAACCTACGATAACCGTCTCGTTTTCACCCATTACAAGCACTTGTTGTCAATTTTTGGTATTGCTTGCTGATAAAGCATATCCCATTATTATGAGACAATAACATGATATCGCTTCTTTGCCAAAACCTTTGTTTAAGTTATTCTAGCAATAAAAGTATTAATGTTAAATATTCACTTCATTCTAGTAGCTTTATTTATGGTTTGTGCTGACAGCAGAAACTTCAATATTAAATAAATCAGAGAAAACAATCGTGAAGACATACCTCAAGTGGATATTAAAATGCAAATCGTGCAATTTTCTTTGCTAGTGATACTATCACTTTTTTCAAGTAAGTTTTAAAAACTAAAATGTTATTTTATTATATGTACCAATGTTCATTAAGGTTTGAATTCATGTAATGAAGCAGAAAAGATCAATCATATTGCAATCACGGTTTGTTAAATTTTTACAGACAACACATGCACGATATACATTAATAGCGTTCCGATTGATCGTATTTACATATAAAAACTATGTTATTATTTTCAAACTGTTTACTTACATTTTCATTTGTGAATAAATCGTGTACACATAATACCAAATTAATCATTTTTATACGTGTCCGACTTTTAAATATGCTACGTTAGTTATGTATTAGATAAAGTCGAATAAACACGGAACATTTTAATAAATAACAAGACGAAACAGTAATGCAGACATAAAAGACACCGCCAAAAATGTTTGTCAGTTTTAATAGCTCTCCGTAAAGTGATTGGATAGTTTTTCATACGCCATTATCTGCTTGAATTTAGCTAATGTTTTACAGGAGTTGCATAGACGGATTCGTTTATGATCATTTAAAATATAAGACAAGCACCATATTAACTATTATCCCTATGTATGGCACAGAAGCAGTTTAACTACATTTATCATAAAATCTAACTTTACATCACAATAACATACATTACTTTATAAGTTATTTCGAGTTATATCAACAATATTATTAACAAAAATCAAAACATTTCCGCTTCCGTTATAGGACCGGAATAAGAACGTAATGTGAGCTGCATTTTAAACATGTCTGATACAGATGTTGCTTCGTAAGCGATATATTAATGGAATGCGTAATAGAATGAAAAATTCGATAAACAGTAAGTTTCCATTTACGAAATTTATATTTTCTTTATTTACGAGGTTCAGTCAATAAGTTATGATAATGGTTTTATAACAAAGAATCTATAATAAATAGGGACATACCTTATTTACAATCCTTCAAAGTATTGTCCCCTCTGTTGAATGACTGCATTCCATCGCTTCGGGAGATCCGTGATTCCCGTTGCTAGGCAACCAAGAATGATACGGTGAAGCTCCGTGGTCACGGCAACTTAAAGTTCATCTAGAACTTCGAATCTTACTCCCCGAAGTGGGAGTTTTAGTTTCGGGAACAAGTCGTAGTCGCATGGACTTAAATCAGGAGAATAAGACGGGTGCAGCAATATTTCCCAGTTATAGCGGTCAATTACTGTCTTAACGGGGTTAGATTTATATGGCGTTGCGATGTCGCAAATTAGCACAAGACCTCTTTAGAGCGCCTTCCCTCTTCCAAAACGTTCACCCCCCCCCCAAAAAACCCCCAAAAAACCCCCCCCAAAAAACCCCCCCCAAAAAAAAAAACCCCCCCAAACCCCCCCCCCCCAAAAAACAAAAACCCCCCCCCCCCCCCCCTTCCCCCCTCCCCCCCCCCCCCCCCCCCCCCCCCGCGGGGCCATTCACTTTTATTTTCAATTTCTTCTCCCCCCCCTCTTCTCCCCCCTACGACGGGTTAAGAAGATCACCACCGTGTTAAGTGTCTTTTTGCTGTCTCTACCCTATCCGTCATTTGATCTCGCGTCAGGAGATGTGGCACCCATCTAGCGGCTACCCGTCGCATTTTCAAATGCCTTGTTCAAATTGTATAAACAGATCCGTGACTTATGCCGACACCCTCTGCTAACTCATTACATGTATATCGCCTGTCTTCATTCAAAAGTTCTTTAACTTTTTCAACGTGAAACTTATCAGTTACCTCAACAGGCCTTCCACGGCGTTGGTCATCAGAAGTGTCAAGTATTCCCACCGACAAACGCTTCAACCACCTATGCACTGTATTAAACGAAACTGCAGATCCACCACAAGCTTCACATAAGTTTTATTGAATTTCTTTCCCCGTTTTCCCTCTCAAGTATTAGATTTTTATATATGCGCGTTGTTCCTCATGACGCTCGAGCGACGCTATAATGACGTAACGTTACATGCGGTTTTCTTTGGCGTGAATTAATATGGTAATTGATCATAGGCATACATACAAATTTTCAGGAGTGTATCTTGGATAATGAATTTGCCATAGGGTCATTATCATAACTTATTGACTGGCCCTCGTATAAGTACGGTAGATGATATTCTTTATCAAAATAACTTATATGAATGAAATAAATTATACAAAATATAACACCTCTTTTTTATTGAAATTATACAGTTGTAAGCACTAATTTACATTTCGACTCTATTCAGTGTGGTTTTCCTCTTGTCATTTAATTTTTCTTATTTTATTGTATGTATAAAGGAGTTTAATTTGCGGACATGGTTTTGATTTACGTATGTTTTCTTGAAGTTTGTGTACAAATCAAAGCTCATGCCCCGGAGGCCTCGAATATAGAAACAATAAGTGTTTAATTTCAATTTTTGACGAAGCTATTCATAGACTCGCGTCCATGGATCAAATTTATTTTGCATTCCAAATACTGGACGCCGTCTCCTTGCGGTGTCGAATAACTACAACAGTAACATTTCAATGATTCGCGAATCCGGTGATACAAGGGCACGCAAATATTCGTCCCCGAATTTTATCATGAGTTTGCGATCTCTCGAGAGTTTGAATGTTCGTTAAAGCCATATTAGATTACAATTAGATGTTCTAATATTCTTTTTGTTACATATTATTTATGAATATGTATGATGAAATGTACAGAATTATGAGGTCATTGACAAACTTACTACCTAAAGTTGCATCAAATTGCATCGTCAAATAAGTAGTGACATGACTGTATTCATACCGATTTGAGTGTAAAACATTACCAAAACTAGTCAGTGTTTTTTACTAGTACATTAAACGATATTTAATTAGCTCCCCTAGACTATACAGTAGTTGAAAGCGCATAGGTAGCATTTGTTTTAGACAAAATTTTTAATTTATATGCACACTTATAATTATGCACTTACATTTTCATTTGTGAAATAATCGTGTAATATTAAATGAATTATTTTCAAACGTGTCCGACTTTAAACTTTCAATTTCAAGTTTAGCTATAGGTTATGCGAAACTACGATTTCCGAGATGACGCGTTTCGATACGCTTTGAGAACAACGCACCGACGTTTAAAAATGTTATGTTATTAGATAAAGTGGAGTACAATAATAATAACTACATGAGTAACAATTCAATGGTTCGCGAATCAGGCGATACAAGGACACGCCAGTAATCGTGTCCGCAATTCATCACAATTCGTGCTCTCTGGAAAGTTCGAAATTTCTTTATCGTTCTAGTATTTATTACTCCTGCACAAAGTGGTCAATATTATGAATTTGACGTTTGCTGACCACGGAAAAGACAGTGGTATGATAGGTAACACGGCAAGTCTTACTTTCCACAAAACCTTTTTATACAAGAATGTATTAAGCATTTTGAGAATAAGACATAAGTCATAAATACCCTCACTTGACAAATTTTGCAATGAATATGTACAATGTACATCTTTCTTACGCTTGGATTACGTAACATCTTAAACATTTTAAAACGTGTATGTACTAGAAATAAAGTTGTAGTGTACATGCACACTTATTTTTCACGGTAATGTCATACAATATCTACAAATATCAAAATATAATATTTACAAAGTACCAGATTGTGTTAAAATTGATCTTAGTAATCAATAAGTCGTTGTTTCAGGCACGAAACAACGCATGTAGCAAACTTAATTATAAAGCTCTTTAAGTGTAACAATACAAGTTAGCTTCCTTTCGTAGAATCCCAGCGTCTCTGAAAACGACATCAAACTTCCTGGCTTTTATATTCCGGATAGAAAAGACAGAACTGAAAATGGTTGCGTTAGAGTTATTGTGTATTTGAAGGAAATTTTGCACTGCAAAAAAGATTGGACTTTAAGAGGTTTAGAGTGTATCTGGATTTAACTTATGCATTCTCATTCCAAACATATCCTGTTCGTTTTTTTTTGGAGGCTTTCAAATACAGATGCCTGCCATACAAATTTAATCGAAGATTCTCTCAGTTTACCACTCGATACTGGTATAGTAGACATAATTGTCACTGGTGACTTTAACTTTAATGGGTCATATCCGAACATGACTCGCATACTCCATTCTTTCTGTCAGCAATTTAATTTAGAGCAACTACTAGTAATGGCTGAAACCACGCATTCTTCTCTGGTCCTCTTTCTAGTAGTGTGCGGCCACAAAGTACTGGCGACCTCGTTTAGATCAGAATCAAAGATTTTACTGTCCTATTTATGCTGTTTGTTTTTTCATTTTCTAAACCAACTGCGACGTCCTTTTAACGGTTCGTGTTACTATACAACCTAGGAGATTACATATTCACTAAGACGCAAAGTCAGTGATACGGACTGGGATCTTTTTAAGAATCATGATTTAACACTTATACTGCCTCTGCCACCAGCGAGCTACTCGAACCTACGAAAAAAATGTTTTCCAACAAGAAAGATCACAGTAAAATCTAGCGATGCATCGTGGATCACAACACAAATAAAAAAATTTCAAACGTAAAAAGTACTACCGCAGGGCTAAAATCTCTCGGAACGCTGTTCACTGGAACAGGTTTCGACAAATCCGTTATGAAATTGTCTCACTTATTCGCACCTTTAAATAAACGCATTTTGTGGAAATGGCTCAGATCTGAAACTACCACTCTTAATCTTACCGTCTTATACTGGTAATAATATAAGTAAATAATTCCTGTTATCGCGGCGAAAAGTCGAAAACATGAGAACTCACAAAGTAGCTACTTAGCTTGTTTTTTTCGTGCTTTCGACTTTTTTTCGACTTTGAGCGGCAAAGAGTAAAAAACACGGCAAATTAAAGGCGAAAACACAACACACAAAGAGCGAAATCACATTGTGTTTTTTCTTCGAGTTTTCGGACTTTTCGCCTTTTATTTGTCGTGTTTTCGACTTTCGGGGCGAAAAGTCAAAAACATGAAAACCATCCAAGTAGGTATTTCATCGTGTTTTTCCCCCTTCCTATCAGGCGGGGCGAACACTCAAAACACGACTGATTGAATGGGGAAAACACGGCAAACAATTGAATAATGCACAACAAAATAGCTTATTGGCGAGTTTTTGTGTTTTCTGATATTGTAAAGGTATCCAACTGGGCCGATAAATGGTTAAGTCATATTTAACCCTTCAAAACAGAAACAATGACCATAACACGAAACTCATTCAAACCTTTTCATCCACCTATTCTTATGCACGAACTACCTACTAACTTCAGTTACTTGTCACAAACATATTGGTATCTATCTTTCTGAAGATTGCTCTTGGCACTGGAAAATAATGTTAAACGGAAACTAAGGATTCAGCTACCAGTATGTATGGGAGTCCCGCGGTCGACCGGGACTATAAAACTATATCTAAACAACTACAAGGGTGTACTTTAAGCGGTGTGGCAAAGAATCAAACCAAAGTATTGAAGCAAATGCCGTATTCATTAACCTATTAGTGTCTTCCCCGAGATTAGTGTGCCACCGGCATCAATGCACCTGTTTTAAGGACTTCTGATAACTTTTTGTCTTCAAACTCAAATCGAAGGCCATGTTATCGCGCTTTTCGTTCAAATGCTAAAGTGACATTGTACGCCGTCTATATTTCAGACGTATTGGCATATGAAGTATGCTCATCTTATCTTGGCACGTACTGCGATGATGGTTATACTTGCTGCGAGGACGACACCCAATGCTGGTAAATATCTGAAAACATCGGTTCTGTTGACTGAAATTATACATGTACATGTACATGTATTACTAATGCTCTAGTGGCAGTTATTAACTTAATACAGTAAATACTAAATAGTAAATACATTTGGTGAGAAATAGCAAAGTATTTTGTTACCAATTAAAAAGGCTTGATCTATAAACCATATCCTATGTGAAGGTTCAGGAAGGCTGTTAGCGTATGGTTTGGTATGTATGCATGTTACCTCAAATGTGTATAAGAATCTCGTTTAGTCAGAAACCGCACTAAGGAGGTCTATTGTGATCTAGTGGTTACTGCGATAAGGCATAAAAACTTGTGGCTTTAGAAGATGACCGCAACGCCCCCGCACTCAAAGAGTATACTAGATTCAGCTTTTCTATCTGGCTTTTTGCCTGTCCGTCTGTCTGTAGACGCAATCGTGTGAACGATTTTACATTTTTATACTGTGTCAGTGCGATGTTCGGGTGGGCAGGGACAGTTTTTTATTTATATGGGACACCATATGATTATGATTTAACCACTCGTTTATGAGAGAAACAGTATCAATTAGTGACCCGGTTAGTGTACCGTGGCCTTCAACTTTTGTTTACCTAAGTCTGACCAGGTCAATATAGTCACTGGTTCACCAAATAAAATATTGTACAATATTTTATGATGAAACGTATTTAGAACTAATTATTAACTTACTGTCATCATTCAGTCTTGCAATACATCTTTGTGAATATTTTTTTTTTCGTTATTCCAATTTTACTAGTCTCTAATTTTCAATGTTAGAAGAAGCTGTTACAATAAAACTTTCCAACTGATTGGTCACAATTATTATGATTCATTTTCATGAACGTGGTTAAATTGTATATTTTGAATAAAGATGTCTTTGAAGAAATTAAAAAAGATAGATGCCTTTAAAACAAACAGAAAAAAGAACAAAATTGATAAAAGATAAATAACAGCGTTTTTGAAGCAAAACGTAACAGAAACAAGAGCTGTCCATCATAAGTTACGAATGCCCCCGAAAGAAGTGTCTCATAGTCTGTGTCCTCTCCATGTGCTCAATAATTCTTCTGTGTATCAGTTATGTGTGACCTTGACCTTTAAGGTAGGGTCATGGTCGTTGTATGCGATGTGCTGTTATTTTAGAATCCTTCAATGCATGAAAGTAACAGTCCGGACACGAATGTGTGCATACAAGCAGGATTGCAAGTGTGACCTTGACCTTTGAGGTAGGGACTTAGGTCTTACACACAACACGTTGTCTTGGTGTGCTAAACGTGTGTGCCAAGTTATTTTAAAATCCTTCTATGCATGACAAAGTAACAGTCCGGAAACGGATGTGTGCATATAAGCCTGATTCTATAAGTGTGACCTGACCTTTAAGGTAGGGACTTGAGTCTTACTCGCGACGCGTCGTCTTGGTGTGCTGAACGCTTGTGCCAAGTTATTTTTAAATCCTTTAACGCGTGACAAAGTTGCAGACAGACCGATAGACGGACGGACGGTGCGATTTTAATATGCCACCTACGAGGGCATAAAAAGAGATGATTCTGAAAAGAATTACTGCATAGAATAGCCATAATCAGCTATATAGCTGAAGTCTTTAAACACAAACGCACCAACTCAATATTAAACTTAATATAAATTGTTTTCATTTAGCGATGAGGTAGCTTTAGGTATCGGTGGAATAATTGGAATGGTGATTGGAATTATCATTTTTATCAGCTGTTGTGTTGGTGTGATACGTGTCATCATCAAGAAAAGAAATCGACCTGGTCATCCTTCTCAACAAACTGGTATCTATATTTAATTTATATAAGTGAACATTTAGTTTATTACAAATTGACATGCATAATGAATTTTTGGTCTTGGTTTCTTTGTTCTCACTTTAGTATTTGCTTGAACTAAACGTTTTGATATTTTCTAGGCGTTCCTAGTATTGCAACTGTCCAGCATCATGGACCACCAATACACGGTCAACCGATGTATGGGCAGCCGTCATATGGACAGCCGTCGTATGGACAACCGTCGTATGGACAGCCGCAGTATGGGTCTCAACAGACGCAAGGTGTTTAAAAAGCCGAATCAAATGATCCCGAATACCCATCCCCTCCTGCTGCTTACTAACTGTCATGTGACTTGTTTGTTGTGTTTAATTTAAAGACCACTGGATAACTATATATAATCTCCTTAGTTACTAATAATATTACGCTATTTTATCATCTTGCAAATTAATTAACTTTTATGTGCATTCAGTTATGACCATAAAATTATTATTTTAACATGACTAATTCTGTTTGACAATTAAAGAAAGAAGGAAATGAATTTATTTGTATTGTTAAATCTGCAATAAACAACGTTCCTATGCCTTCATAACGTCATAAATGACGTAATGTGTTTTTATTAGTCATGTTAGAATCGAAATAAGTATATTCCTTTAATCTTCTAATAAACAACTATGTCGTTCGTCTGCTTAGTTATAAATCTTCATTTCTGTTCATCAGAACTCAAAATCGTTGTTTATTAGACGATGAACATTACCAAAATGAATATATATAACCGGTACTTCTTAATAAAAATATTTTGTCTCAGAGTATATTTCCGTATTTCTACGGTGTATTAAGTTTTCATATTTTCGCATTGTTATCTTGTCTTTTTTTATTGTCATTTGTGCCATGTATATTTTATCTAATATAACTTGACATCCACTCATTGATTGCTTTCTGAAAACAAAGTGATGACTCTTGCCTTACCTTTGGATACTATTACATGTAAGTTGTTTTTATGTTTCTATTTTTCTTCGATCTTACTAGACTGCTTAATGACACAAACACGGTTATGTTTTAAATCCTTATTCTCAAAAATCGAAAATGTATTTCCTCAAGAAGAGGTCAGTTAATTTAGGTGTCTGTGGATAGTGCAAGATACAGAACGCGTCCCGTTCCAGAGGCACACCAGTCCAGCTCGTTAACCAATAGACCACTGATTTCCCGAATAATTTGTGCCAGAGACTTATAAAGTAGCTAGCCATCGTCAATTATAGGTGGAGCGCACATGACCAACTGATTGCATCATTACCTTTAATTCTTCCACCTGAAACCACAAGGTCCAGAACTTAGATATTTGGCATATAGCATTGCCTGGTGGACCTCTATCAAGATTGTTAAATTCAAGACCTGCGGGTCAAAATATTCCGGGATCACTTGTTTGTTTTAAAAAGACTTTTATTGGAAAACCTTACATAATCTCCGCAACCACATGTCTATAGCTTAGATATTTAGTCCGTAAAATTGTCTAGTGGACATCTTCGAGAAGTTTGTTCAAATCTTGCACCTTGGGTCAAAACTGACCACGCACACGAGTCGTTGGTTTGCATAAAGACTTATATAGGAATAACTTAAAATTACTTTTTTCAAGTTTTCAGAACACACAAGGCCTAGAGGGTAGATATTCGGTATGTATCATTGTCTAGTAGACCTCTTCCAAGTTTGTTCAAATAGTGACCCCGGGCTCAAAACTGAACCTACTTAGGGTGTCAATTCGTATAAAAAAAATTAGGATAATTGATGGTTAAATAATTTTACTGAGAGTCACCAAAAGTGAAACTAACTACTTTTTGGTGTTCACGAGTGAAATTAACGTGATATAACAAGATCTTCATCAATAGTATCATACCAACAATTTTTCTGCTTATGTTACAAACTCAACTATGAAATGTTCAAGTGAAAACCGCGGGAAAGGAAACGTCATCAGAAAGCATGGTATGACGTCATACTGGTCATTTTAACAGGCCGGCCAGTTTACCTATGCGTTCTTACAGTGCGAGACTCCTATCCAAATGCCAACTTTCTCACATAAAGAGATATGCCATGATGGTCGGTAGCAGGTAACATCAGTTCACGACTCTAACCACTCGACCACGAAGGCGGACTCTACGGTGCATTATTCGGCATGACGTTCGGAGTGATGCTACTTTGTCTTTTTTCGACGTAGTCGTATACTTTTGATTTGAACTTCCGTTGGTATGGATGCGTTTCTAACTAAATTCGTTATAATATGACTCCAATCAGAATCATCCAAATTTTTGGCTAGCGTTTCGGTACCGGAATAAGTAGTGTACTGCCAGGGAAGCCTTCGGAAACACAAAATGTGCATATTTTTATATTATAGTTATTTATAATAAATCATGTTGCAAAAAAAAAAACAGAACACGTTATGTCAAGGTTTCTGGACAGTACGAAGACTCAACTTTGTATCCAACGAGGTGTTGTCCGGGGCCGGACATCTAGCGTCATTGATTATTGGCTAGCAGGTAACTTCGGTACCGGATATAACCAGTGTACTGCCCGGGAGCCTTCTGAAACACAAAATGTGTTTATTACGTCACCTACGTCGACCATCTTTTTTTTTAAAGATATTACTTGTTTATTGCTATTTGCATTCATGTTTATTTCATGTTTTGTCTAATAAAACTTGACATCCACTCATTGTTTTCTTTAAAAAAAGGTGATGACTCTTTTCCTATACATTTGGATAGTTGAAAAGAAAGATATGTTGTTTTTGTTTCTCCTTTTTCTTTTGATTTCATTAGACTGTTTAGTCACACAAACACAACTTTACGTTTCTAATCTTTAATCTCACAAATCGTATTGTATTTTGCTTGTTGGTACTGGATAATCCACTAGAAGAACGGTTAGTTATTTTACGTTTCGGCGGATAGACCAAGACACAGAACGCATCCCGTTCCAGAGACACCCTTGTTCAAATAATTCCATTCCATGCAGAACTATAACAACAAATAGCAAAACCTCTAAAAATCTTCTTAAAAACCGGAAGGCCCATGGTTTAGATAGTTGGCATGTAGCATTTTCTAGTGGACCGTTACCACGATTATTTAAATCATAACCCGCGTTTAAATTGACCCGCTCGTGGGTCATTTAATTTTACAAAGGCTTATATAGAAAAAACTTTCAGAAAATATCTTCTCTGAAACAACAAGGGGCAGAGCTTTGATATTTAGCATGTATCATTGCCTGGCCGCGGGACCTTTACCAACTTGTTTAAATTATGACCGACCCCCGGGTCAAAATTGAACCCGCCCGGGAGTCACTTGATTTAACATAGGCTTATATAGGGAAAACTTTTAAAAAAACGTTCTCTATAACCAGAAGGCCTTTTTACTATGTAGGAAAATATTTCAGTCTACCGGATACCTCTGACGGTTAAGATCTGGGAGAGCTAAGCTCATATTTTGTGAGCTTGGTTCTGAAATGAATTCAGTCTACCGGATACTTCTGTGGTCAAAAATAAAAGTTAACATCTGGGAAAGCTAAGCTCATGTTTTGTGAGCTTGGTTCTTAAATTAATGTGAAAAGTCAAAACAAAGCCGGAAAACTCGAGCTTCTATGTGTCAAACAGCTAGCGTCAAAATATAAGACGTCGATGGCGCGGTCGATGGCGCGAATTTACAGAGAAAAATAAAAAATGACGTCAGATTGTCTTACGTTTATTCATGCCATGACGTCAAGCGTATATGTATTCGCGCCTAAATTTTGGAAGGAACAAACAAAATGTCGTCTGGGAAGAGGGCTCTGATAGAAAATGCTGAAAATGAACAGGGAGTAGACTCTGAGGGAAGAGGAAACACAGTGTTTCAGAAAGACACAAAATACTCTTGGTTTGTCTGTTCCTGCACGTTTTTCACCCAGATATTTGTACTTGGGGTTTTACATGCATACGGTGTCTTTTTTGTCGAATTTGTGAAGGAATTTCAAGCTTCTAAAGGATCAACAGGTAACACTGACGGATAAAAGAGTCCATGTAATCGTGTACTTTGAATGAAGACTAAGGTGACTTGCATTTAGTCTGCATCTTCACGCTAGTATTTAATTCATTTTTAGGTTTCATTTTGTAGTTTGACTTAGATATATGGAGAAAAAAAACTGATCATGATCTGTACTAAATATTTAATCGATTCACTTGTCAGCTTATATTGTGATGACAGTAGAATTTAGTATAAGATATTTCATTGGCATATTGGCGTTACAACTTCTAAAGAACTGTTCGCCACTGTATGGGTACAGTTGGCTTGTAGCAAAAAACTGTGCCATATTAGTGACATTTGAGTCATTAACCGGTTTGTCGGTCCACGATTGAAAGAAAATCGTCACCGCGAAATTACATGGCTCATGATTAATGTTATTATGTATTTAGATGCGAGAAATGAAATAAATTTAATTTATTACGGACCAGAGTTACTTTGTCTGATAGTGTGCCTTACTTATTAGCGTACAAAATCAAGATGGAGTTAGATGGAGTTGACATTGTCGCGAAAACGTATATACATGCACATGTATTACATGTTGTGCGAGGTACTTCTTCAGTTCGACATTAAGTAGATACAATGCGGCAAATTCTTGGTCCTTCTGTCCGGATGATCAGCGTGCAGGTGCAGACTAAAGCATGACCCTTCAACCAAAACACCATGTTCTCTCTTCCGCTCCATATCAATTAAAAATACAACTGGTGTAAAATGATTGGATAAACGTTGAGGTAAGACTGTTTTGGTAGTACGCAAAACGCTTTTATTGTTTTACAAAATTAATAACCTTACTGGCTGAGGGTGCTTTGAAAGAATTGTCAGCTTCTAACGGAGGAAAGTAGTCGATTGCATAACTCCAGATAAACAATTAGGTAAACTGCCGTCAGTCACAAGACAAGCCAAAAGATGACACATTTATTAACGCATTGTAAATATGCACAATTCGTTTATCCAGACATTTTACCATATCGAAAAGTTATTTTGTAACTACATAGATCTATGACAAATTTATTAAGTAATTTATGCATGATTTATTTTCTCCGGGGTAGACTTTTTTCTTCTTTCCTTTTATATTTGCAAGTAAATTTTGTAAATTGTGTGTACATGTATATTAGCATTTATTTTATGCTTTCTAATGAAATACTGTGTTATATCAGTGAAATATAGAGTGATGATATTGATTTCATATCAGTCACAGTGTGGGTGATATAGGTTTACCGGAAATTCTTTTTTAAGTAGTGCATATACATAATTTTGCTTTTGTTTTAATATTCAGTGTAAAATAAAAAGTAAATTTGTTTGTTTTTTAAAAGTGGATATGGAATATATCTCAACTGAAAGTGATACAATTTTCACATTTTAACTCGCGCTTCGCGCTCGTGAAAATATTACAATTGTATCACTTCTCGGTGAGATATATTCCATATCTACTCAAAACAAACATATCCTCTATAGCTCTTACATCTTGTGGTAGAGTTAAGTCGTTTTTACCCTTTCTAGCCATGTTTTGTTGCTTCTAAAGAATGTTGCAACACATCTTTAAGATGAATCTAAGAACTATGGTATAGGTAAGGGAGTCATGGTTAGGTATGTTACCATCACGAAAATTAAACGGTTGAGCAAATGTGACTGTTTTTCAGCATGGGTAGGATCCCTGGCATACGGCCTATCGATGACTTTCAGCCCAGTTACAAGTCAGCTGTTGACCCGATACAGTTACAGTCGAGTTATGATGGCTGGAGGTGTATTTTGTGTATTCTCCCTCATTATTTCGTCATTTGCCACCTCCGTGGTTATGTTATATCTGACCTTCTCCGTGTTCTATGGTATCGGAACATGCATGTGTACGGCCCCGACAATGACAATTACTCCGGAATATTTCGACAAGTACATGAGTGTTGCTACGGGGATAACAGTGTCAGGCAGCAGCTTCGGCACACTGATAATGGGACCCTTGTCTCAGTTTATCATTGACAAGGCCGGATGGAGAACGGCTTTCCAGATTTATGCTGGCTGTGTCGTGATCACAATTATACTCAACTCAAGAATCCGACAACCCCCTGCATTTACAAAAAGGAAAATAGAAGGTCGAAGCTTCATCAAAGATTTACAGATCTGGAAGAACAAGGTGTTCATTGTATGGACGATTGCGATTACACTGGTTATGTTTGGTTTCTATATCCCTTACGTTCATTTGGTAAGCCTGATTTTATACAGAAAAGCTAATGTTTTCTTAAGCAGAAGTTCTAATTTTTTAATAGAATCAGATAGCTTGTTATAAACTCTGCTTTGCAAGTATAAATGTATCAAATTTATCTGAAGTTCATAATATCGCCTAGAAAACCATTAAGCACGTAATAAAAATGGTCGCAATACTATTTAGCAGTCTTGGCAAACTTATATGACAACGACCGATTACAAATCATGAAGGGTATTAAGTAAGATTTTCGCCTGATAGGGTTGCTCATATCAATAACATGTCAGTATACATTGTATGTTGTCATAAACAAACTAATAATAAAATTGCGAGATAAAACAACTTTGACACAACACAATGACAAAGTCAGTTATTTCTTTCAGGTATCGTATGCAGTAGATCAGGGTATATCACAGGATATGGCATCCTTTCTTGTTATGATACTTGGCGCTACTACGGCAGTCGGTCGTATCATGTTCGGAAAGATCGTGCAACACGGTGTATTGAACCGTCTCCACATGCACCAGCTTTCCATGGTCGTTACTGGCACGGGTGTAATGGTGCTTCCACTTATCAAATCATACACAGGTTTGTTTAGATAGTTTCGTTCCTATTTTTATGAGAACTGTTTAAACATACATTTTTTAAAGTCAAAGTGGGATCACAGTCATTCTTCTTGTGAGTCATGTCAACTGCACATTAGCTGTTTAGACTTTTACAAGCTATTTATGCTTTCAAAAACTAGTGTCGAGTTAACTGTGGCTGACGTAGCGAAACGCAGTTGCCTTTATTATGTAATAGCCGTTCCAGCGCGGTTCATCGTCTATATACTGATAAACAATGATTTGGAGTGCTTATGCTTAATAGGTTTGGTGGAAAGCTTGCCAACGGTAGAGAAGTAGCAAAAACATCATTAAATTTGAAGAATCAATGGCCATACAATGTAAATCTCCTGAAAATCCCTGAGACCGGTATGTGCCAAGGCGATATGCATAACTAAGCTTGTTTCAACTGCTCATTTATCTTAAAGGCGAAGTGGAAATCTGCCGGATGTTAAACACCGCTTGGAGAATTAGCCATAATCATCATAATCAATTATTTGTATCGAGGGCGTAAAAGCAGCATTATTCCACTGAAAATCATTGAACTGGAACATGCCGATAATCCTTGCACAACTACGGTTATGTCAAATTTGGTGTAAATCCTCCCAGTGGTATCATATTGGAGCTGTTTGGACATACTTAATGAAAAAAACCAATGACATGCATGTATCACTAATACATATGTCTCTCACGGAGGTTGGGATGCATAATTATTATCAGTATATACTCATACAACTGTTCCCTATATAGACTAAACAACTGGCACACTGAATGTAATTAGTTTAAAACCAATATTTATCCTGATTGGAAAACACCTTTTTACGCTTACTACTTGTTACATATCTGCCGTTATACGTATCCTCATTTCATAATAATCTGCGTTCGTACGTATCTCCTTCGGTCGTCAGACGTATCCGTTTATCTTCACCCACCTCCCTCTATCAATTTGCTCATATCAAAACGATACCACTAATTCCAAAGTCTAGGGCTGTTTGTATTGATACGTTATACACTTGTCTGTATACGTGTCTAAGGTCATTGATATATATTGTTATTATAGACAAATAAATGTCATATTTGGCAACAATTCTGTAGTTTTTTTCAACATGTTAGGGAAATTCTTTAATTAAAAGGCGTCAGTTTATCATAAAACTTCACACATGCTTAGTTTAAACATATTACTACCTATATCAAGCAAAAGCTCGGACCTAAAAAGAGAAATAATAAAAATATCGGGGTTATTCCAGCGTGCCTGTCATGACGTGCATGTGTATACATCTGTCGTCAGTAGTACCCATCTGCGTTCGAAGTAGTCGAATACCCGGGGTGTTATGCGCAGTATGAATGGGCGGATCTCTGAGTGGTTAAAATAATTGCACATCACAACGCTGAAAAGGATGTTATTTTGATTCTAACAAGACCAGATATTACAAAAGGGAAATAAATGCAGAGGTTGATTTTCAACGCAGATATTTATTTAAAGGCACGCACTTCAAATCTTTATTTTAAACACCGCTTGAAGAGATATTATTTCGTAATTTGAAGTTCAAATCAACTTAACGGGTTTCTTATCGCAGGGACGTTAAAAGCAGCGATGAATTTGAATAAAAAACATAAGATGAAATGTTAAATTCCGCAAGGCATCCATGCTAAATAGTTGTCAAATTTAGTTCAACATCTTTTTCTTGCCGTTTCACATCATATTTCAGATATAGTACTACTATTCCGAAGCAGAAAAAAACCACAAGACAAGGTTTCGGTTTATATATGGAGCTATAGCTTTCGGTGTGGTTTCGGTGCTTATGAAATATGCTATGATATGAGGGAAACTTCAACAACAACACGTGTTCTTCTTTTTAATTTATAATTATGATCATCAACGTTTTGGCTGACGCCTTCATCAGGATAATACATAATCATAATAACAACGGACGTGACGTAAAACATTTTGACGCACATGTAGCGGGGAAACATTAAGTAACATAATTAGCGTTTTTTGTTTTGATTTTTTTATGCCCCCGAAGGATGGCATATTAAAATCACACCGTCTGTCTACCCTTCCCTCCGTCCGCCGCCCCCCTACCTTTTTTCCTTTTTTCGTGTCCGCGCTGAAACTTTGTCATGCATTGAAGGATTTTAATATAACTTGGCACAAACGTTCAGCACATCAAGTCGACGTGTCGCGTGCAATACCAATGTCCCTACCTCAAAGGTCAAGGTCACACTTAGAATTTGAAAGTAATAAAATCCTGTATACATGTATATGCACACATTCGTGGCCATGCACTGAAGGATTTTAAAATAACTTTGCACAAATATTCAGCACATTAAGACGACGTGTCGCGTGCAAGATCCACGTTGACTCCCTATCTCAAAGGTCAAGGTCACACTTGGATTTTAACGTAATGGAATACTATATGCATGGTAACTATGCCATGCATGGAAGGATTTTAGAATATCATGGTTCAATTGTTGAGCTTATGGAGAGGACACAGACTGTAGGACACCTCTTTGGGGACATTCGTTACTTATGAGGGACAGCTCTTGTTTATTTTTATAAAATATGCTTAAATCCGTAGGTAACGCCGTTTGCAATAACAGTGATACTAACCTGGGCTAAACAGGAATACAGGAATAGAAAAACAAGCAAACATTGTACTATTTTGTGGATTTGTTCAGAAAGTTTTCCGGGTTCCCTTTGTGCAAAATCAAATAAGCAAGTATAAAACTTGACTTTTTCAGGAATCGTACTGTACGTGATAACAGTGGGACTGGTAGATGGTTGTTTCGTGGTCTTACTACCAATAATGACAGCTTCATTAATAGGGATTGAGAAGAGCGTGGTAGCCTGGGGCTTCCTAATTGGGACCTGCTCGCTCACATTCACTTTGGGACCGCCAGTCGCAGGTATGATACAATGTACTTCTCACAAGTTAACCTGTAAAGTTTCTCTGAAACATTATGATACATCAAAAAGTGATGAAATAAGTATAAAATACATGCCTTCAAAAGGCGATGACTTAATAACACTGAGTCGAAAAGTTTCTGAGTCAATTATATGCATATATATTTTAGGGGCACTGTATGACGCAACAGGCAATTACGACATTGCATTCCACTGCGCGGGTGTACCAATAGTGACGGGGGCCGTGATACTGTTCCTGATTCCGTGGGCCCAGCGTACATCAAGGGGAACAAACGCCCTCAGCGCTATGACTGAAATAACATTACAGACCTCAAGCCAAGATGGCACGGGTATCTACCGCTCGGAGAGTATGGGCACAATCATATGTCCCGAGGAAAAGCTTCTTACTTCTGTAAACATTAGTTCAAAGACTAATGTATCTGTTCAGACAACGGGAAACTCTCCACTCAATATCAAATACATAGGTAAATGTTTTCTCTAATATCATTCAAAATCATACATACGGATTGAGCGATGATGTACTAATTTCTGATGACTGCTAAAACAAAATCAAATTTGATTTTAATTAACAAGATATGTTTTACAAATATCTCTTGTTAATAAAAAAATCTAATATGTCCAGCATCCCCCTCGCCTAGTAAATTACTGATAATTGAGTGTCCCGGAAGTCATTATAGATCAACAGGGCTCATGACATTTTCATAAGCAATAACCCTAGTAAGTTTGAGGACACCAGGTCAAATGGTTGTGGAAACAGTTTTGTTTTTGTTTAATTTTTAAACCAAATATCATGGCAACCATGTCCTTTGGCCTAGTGACACGCCCATCCTACCCCAGCAATCATTCATATTTCATAAATTATAATCCTAGCAAGCTTGAAGATTTTATGTCCACGCTGTGTCGAGTTTTTAGCAAAACGTTTTTACATGCGGTCACTGAGATCTTGATCTTTCACCAACATGTAGTCACCCAGAGTCAATTAGGATCACCTTCTAAAGCTACTATTCATGAGCTTTACTTCTACCAAATTTGAAGACTTCAGTTCAAAACAATATTAAACTGTGACATTAATATTTGACCAAGTGACCCCAAAATTATAGAGTTGATTCGTTTTGTATCAAGTTTGAGACCTTTAGATTAAAGCCTTCTCAATTAATTGAGTGGAAACTTTTTTAAATGCTAGTGTTTAATTTTTCTTTAACATAGTACTTATTTTACGATCTATTGCAACATATTTTGTCATAATATTGATACATTTTTCGTAGACAAATCTACCTCTACTGACGACTTATCAGTACAAGAGATATCTCTAGATGTTGCAGATGCCATCTCACAGCTTAGTTACACTAGTCGAGTGTTTGATGACGTGTTACAGCGCTCTCTAGGCAGCAGCCAAAGCAATCGCCCAAGTTCTGCAGATTCAAGTGAGGTATGCTTTACGTTACTACATGTATCATCCACTGTTACAGTATTAAATTTTTATTCATGTTCTATGTGACAGCAACGGTAAACATTTTAGTAATTGCAACAGTGACATCGGTGTGCAGGTATTCGGGAATAGCACTAGAAACTGCATCTCAGTAATGTATAAATTAAACCCAGTGTAAGTTGTGTTAAAACTTTAAACCGTTGCAAATAAAGACCACGGGACCACAGTGCATTACATAGAAACGTACGTGAAGAAATACTACCTGTCTGTCATTGACCAAGTGAAGAACAAGCGAACAGTTGCTTAAAATATTGACAGCTGCGGGGTTTTAATCGGATTTTAGCAAGTTTTGCGGGCATTTTGAAGGAGAAATCAAAGTCAGAAAAAATCATTACTTATCATAAATATTCGTAACTATCATATATTGTAATAGTTATTTGAAGTAGGTTAGTCCATACTATGGCACCAGAACGGAGTTTGCGGCAAGTTAATGACACTTTCATCATGCCTGTAATCTTGTTTGTGTATTTAGATACCAAAGATTCCTCCACCTTCAGAACCCATCCATTACAGACGTAAAGCAGACGACAGAGTACGAGGGTCGTCTGTTCACTCCAACACTAGCTATGTAAGTGTAAACAGTGATCAAGTTGGTGACGTTGGATCGCGTTCAACATCTGGGTCGGTAAACATTGGTGGGAACAGTGGCACAGCTGGCTCATTACAGAAATCCAATGGCCCTACAGAACAAATTGGGTCTCAGAGTTCCCCACACCACTCAACTATATCTGTACCGTCTGATCACAGTGCTTTTGGATCAACAACTGCATCAATTCACTCTGACCACTGCGCCTTCATACTCCCAGCTGTTATTTCACATTCAGTGCACTCAGAATTAACTGATGTTTCTGGACCCTCCGCTAGTCAGCTGTTTGGGTTTTCAGATGACCCTTTACAGCCCACAAAACCGAAACAGACAAGTCCGAAACGGGAACTCTTCAGCGACAGTCAGTCCCTTATCAGTGACAATGTTTCTAAACAATCTAGCAACTTTGACCAAACTATTTCAGACCAGGTCAACATACTGAAAGATACTCTGAAAAGTCCAACTCCGTGTTCAAGTAAAATAGAGGATGGACTAAACATACCTTCGTGTTCAAGTAAAATAGAGGATGGACTAAACATACCTTCGTGTTCAAGTAAAATAGAGGATGGACTAAACATACCTTCGTGTTCAAGTAAAACAGAGGATGGACTAAACATGACTGGTTCTGTACATAGCAGTAGCCAAGAAAAAACATATATGTCTGAACTGGCAAATATGTCTGCTTCAGAAATTATGAAATCTCAATATCTAGATCAATCTTGTGCTCCTGTAATAGAACAATCCAATCCATTTCTTCATCCCGATCCAGGGTCTTCTAGAAGTGAAACACTCCAACTGTTACAGGAGGCAATACAAACAGATCAGACAAAGTTAGTTGAAAATGGAAACGATGCAAGTGAACAAAGTACACAGTTAGGCAATACAAAATTCGACCAGGAAAACCAGGTAACAATTATTCCAGCAACGAATCCATTTGTTTGTAAGAAGTCTAGTCAAAGTGGTTCAAGGCTTGAAGACTTATTCAAACCGATAACTGAAGAAGAAAACATACATTCAAATTTATCATATGAAGTGGTGAACACTGAATCTGGGGAGCAGGTACAACAAACTCAGAGTCAAACTGGTGAACTTGATGTGTTTACACATTTATTTCAAGATGAAGAAACACAATAATACTTAGTGAGATTACCAAGGCAGGTAAAGCAAACACGGAGTCGGTCAAACAAACATGGAGTCGTTCCAAAATGTCCGAGATATACACCCTTTTCTAACCAGATTTGGATATGTACCTCAGACCAGTACTAAAAAAGTTCAATTGATGAAACACTTAAAAAATATTTACATTGAAGATACATTATGACATGGAGTCAGAAAGAGAGTTATGTTCCGGTTGTTTTATTTAAAATATTTGGGAATGAATGTGAGAGAGCCGTGCGCACGCAATCAGGCGCTCGAGAGATCTATCTATTTCTATCTTGTTATACTGCCTCACACCTCTCACGAGTATTATGGGCAGGGTGAATCCGAGTGAATTTTTCAGGTTTACTCAATCAGGTGCTTCAGGGAGCAGTATTAGCAGAATGATGTACTAAATCAGGTGTGTGAGGAAGCTGTGAGAACTTTTACTTATGTACTAAATCAGGAATGTGAGGGAGCTGTGTGGACTTTTACAGAATGATGTACTTAGTGTTACTGATGTACTAAATCAGTTGTGTGAGGGAGCTGTGTGGACTTTTACTGATGTGCATAATCAGGTGTGTGAGAGAGCTGTGTGGACTTTTACTTACGTATCAAATCAGGGGTGTAAGGGAGCTGTCTGGTGTGGACTTTTACTGATGTATCAAATCGGGTGTGTGAGGGAGCTCTGTGGACTTTTACTTATGTGCTTAATCAGGTGTGTGAGGGAGCTGTGTGCACTTTTACTCATGTACTTAATCAGGTGTGTGAGGGAGCTTTGTGGACTTTTACTTATGTTTTCAATAAGGTGTGTGAGGGAGCTGTGTGGACTTTTACTGATGTATTAAATCAGGTGTGTGAGAGAGCTGTGTGGACTTTTACTGATGTTTTAAATCGGGTGTGTGAGGGAGCTGTGTGGACTTTTACTTATGTATTAAATTGGGTGTGTGAGGGAGCTGTATGGACTTTTACTGATGTATTAAATCGGGTGTGTGAGGGAGCTGTGTGGACTTTTACTGATTTATTAAATCAGGTGTGTGAAGGAGCTGTGTGGACTTTTACTGATGTATTAAATCGGGTGTGTGAGGGAGCTGTTCGGACTTTTACTGATGTATTAAATTGGGAATGTGAGGGAGCTGTGTGGACTTTTACTGATGTATCAAATCAGGTGTGTGAGGGAGCTTTGCGGACTTTTAGTTATGTTTTCAATAAGGTGTGTGAGTGAGCTGTGTGGACTTCTACTGATGTATTAAATCAGGTGTGTGAGAGAGCTGTGTGGACTTTTACTGATGTACTAAATCGGGTGTGTGAGGGAGCTGTGTGGACTTTTAATGATGTATTAAATCGGGTTTGTGAGGGATCTGTGTGGACTTTTACTGATGTATTAAATCAGGTGTGTGAGAGAGCTGTGTGGACTATTACTAATGTACTAAATCGGGTGTGTGGACTTTTGCACATGGTATTTAATCAGGTGCTTGAGAAAGTTGTGTGAACATTTGCAGATATACTCAATCAGGTTTCTTGCAATACCTATTAGAAATGTTGCAGGTGAACTCAATCACCTTAGGGGAGAGCTACGAAAACTTTTAAACATGTTCTTGATCAGGCACTTGACTTTCTTCATTTGCAATATGCACTGAATATATAAACTTGACATTTTATACCAATACATACTATGTACTCTGATGAACAAAACATTTGACTAGTTATTTTTTTACGCACTTGATTGTCATAAATGCTGCAAGTTGATCAACAGGTCACAGTATAATACCCTCCCTCATTTTCCGAGAATTTTTCTTAAGTATTTGGCAAAAAAAAAAAAAAAAATATTTTAAAAAAAAAAAAAAAAAATACCATGAATAAATCAAGTTTTTTTATGTTTTCAGTGATTTAGAGTTTCCTCATTGAAATAAAAGTGATAATCCACAGTTGAAACAGTGGATAATATAAACTTTGACATTTTATACCCAAAAAATGACATACCCCCATTTGCGCATATGTTTCTGGTGACTTCCCACATTTTCGATTTTTGTAGAACAAACTCAATAAAGGTTTGAACCAAAACATAAACAGAACAAAAAATGCGGCAATGCCCCCAAAACAAATTTTTACACCCCCCCTTATTAAATTGACTAGAATCCCCCCCCCCCCCCCCCCCCCCCCCCCCCCTTATTTTTACATTTATTAAAAAAACAAGTTCAAAGTAGACATGAATAATATATCATATCTTTTTAAATTCTCCAAAGATGTATGACCTTTGACTGCCCAAATCAGAAATCATGAAACAGGATTTTCATGGTTAATGTCACTGTGACCTTGTCCTTGGGCCCCCCCCATGCGGAAATGCGTTCTGCACGTCATCTTGATGTGGTAAACATTTGTCTGAAGTTTCATCAAAATCCTTCAAAGGGTTTGAAGAGTTTACGAGCGGACAGGATTTTCAATTTAATGTCATTTTCTTGAGTCATTGCGCCATGTGGTAACACATTTGTCTGAAGTTTCATCAAAATTCTTCAAGGGTTGAAGAGTTACAGAGCCGACACAAATTCAAAACCCTCCCCCCCGCCTTTGCGCCCGCCCACCGCCCATCCGCCCATCCGCCGCCCATCCCCAATCTACCGGTTCATTGAAAACTGGTTAAATATTGTTGGTATGGTGTAATATCACGTGAATACCAAATGAATAAATCAAGTTTAATGTGTTTAGGGATCACCAAGTTTATTCATTAGATTAAAAAACTGTATATAAGTGTGTATAAATCTCAGAAACACAAAAACACATTAAAATTAGAATTTTTGTAAAAAAAAAATATTAAGGCTGATTTCTAAAATACTTGAAATATTCCCAGAAACATTATGTTATCTTAGCCCAACCAGCTTTTTTACATCCGACATTGTGTCATTTGCTATTTCTGTTGCCTTGGCAGCACCCTCTTGCAGAACTGTATTCAAATAATGTCTATCATTCAACAACCTTCTCATCTCTGAATTGATAGGCTGTATAGTCTCATTTACAACTGTCGAAACTTTTTCCTTCAGCTGTACTTTATTCATATCTCTGCACTGTTCCGCTACATCTTCTGGTTTTTCATTAGTCAGCAATGCATGTATATCGATTAAGTTAGAAACACCTGGCCTTTGTTCAGGGTCATAGGTTACTGCCCTTGAAACAGAATCAGTTGTTGATTTCTTTATTTTTGAATGAACAAGTTCAGCAGAATCTGTGAGATCTATTCTGGACATTGTATTTGGGTCAGATTTACTCATTTTACTCGTTGGGTCACGCAGACTTCTTACTTTTGAAACATCACCTGCAAAAGATGAAGATTTTTTAAAGTTTCTAGATTGTAAAAGATACAGTTATTTATTACAGTTGAATATGTGTTAAGCTTCCAGTCAAGAAATTGTTTATAGCAGGTTTTTACATAAAACAGGTGTATATATATCAAAACTTGTTTGGGCTATATCAATTTGCCTGATTTGACCAAAGAGCTGCTAGATTCAGATGACTGCACGAGAGGTTCAGCAGTATTGGACTACATTTACAATTGTCACACTCACTTAATCTACATAGTTTTATTCCTGACTCATTGCAGCCGAGTGCTGAATACTGTTAACACACTGAAGAGCCTGTTCTTGCTGTGAAAGTCTTGAAATTTATAGCATTTAATTATCTGTTTGTTTTTCATTATTTTGTTGGTATTCGGCACAGCATATCATGCCGACCTTGTTGGCTATAGTTGGGGGGTCTGTGACGTGAAAGGAGAAATTTAAATACGCTTTTAACCTGCTGAAATTCAAAAATGGAATTGTCCATCATTCAATTTAAACAATACTTTTCATTGGTTAAGAGTCCCCACTGAATATAATCATACTGACAGAAGGCCAAACAGTGGAGAAATGACCAGATTTCATGCATGTGCAGGCTTCTTTTGCCACCAGTTGGTAAAAGGAATCCGTATCTTTTTCTAAATCATAAAAAATTGCATACAAGACTGAAGTACCACTTTGTAGCTCACACATCATCTGACTTTGAAGTTTTGCACCAGGAAACCTAATGGCAACCGGTATAAAATGCTGAGCAAAATGCGACAACATACCTATGTGAGGTTCACATCGTGGAAATATATTGCCAAACATCCTGTTAAAAGCTTTTGCCAGATCATTCGCTAGCTCAATGTGTGTGATCTGGTCCTCACCAACTGGAACAACTGTTGCTCTGTAAAAGACATAAAAACTGTGACAATCCTCCACCTTAAAAGGATAAATCTGACTCTTAAACTGATGTAAGTGGACTGAATGTCAAGACAGTTGCCTCTTTAATTATGAAATGAGCTCTACATGTATACAAGACACAATCTCGAAGACACTCACACTCAAAAAGATGCTTGTAACTAAAAAACAAAATACACTAAATTATATTCTAATATGTTATGTTTTCCAGTGAATTATAGAGTTTTCTCAGTGAAATAAAAGTGATAATCCACAGTTTTGAAACAGTGGATTACCATTTTTTTTTCACTTTTTTGCAATTTTAGCCCGGTTTCGTCAAAAAGATACCGGCATATTAATGCTGGAGACATGCGCATGCCCGTTTAAATGGCGTCATTTGGTCTATGTTTTCTGATGACGTTTCCCGCGATTTTCGATGTTTTATAGAAAAACTCAATAAAAATAGAGTTTTAACCATAAAATAAACAGAAAAATGTTGGTATCGGTGTAACTTCCGGACATGGAAAGTAGTTTCCTCGCGCCTCCGTGAAAATCACTTTTCTAATTATATATCTTACCCGAAACCACATCCTCAAGCCTAGGTACATCTGAATAGATATAGAAATAGACAAGTTGGGGGGGTTTTAGAAAGGAAACCGCCCCCCCCCCCCCCCCCCTAATACTCTCCGCATGAATAAGATATAGAAATAGAAATAATATCAGTATAAATACATCAGTCGCATGAAAAAGTTGTGTTTAAGAACCTAAATATTATTTTTGATTACGTCAAGTAAGCCTTAGAATACCTTCACCTTGCTTTCCTTTAAAAAAGGCCAAGAAATTCAGCATTAACAGTCATACAAGGTTTTAATTCCGGGAGACAAAACAATGAATGGAAACGTTTACGTCATCACACTGACGTCATTACTCCACGTTAAAACGTTGTACAGTTCAAATTAACGGTACGCATTTAATCGATTGTCTGCTTTGTTAGGTTCTGAATCTGACGTCTTCTGCATAATGTCACAGTCAGGTATGTTTTTATATTTTATGTATTAGATGATTAAACTAAAATAAGTTTGTATATTATAGTTATGTATGATATCTTGAATGGTTGCCCGAATAGGGGATAAATTCCAACAGCCACTATTTATGCTATTTTACACATTACCCCTGAATGGAAAAAAAGGTCCGTAGTAGTTACGATAGTTTAAAAAAATTCGGCTTATAAGAATCGAAATAATCTATGGCTTGGAGTGCTTTATCGAAATTGAAGCATTTCCCGTCGGTAATGTGCCTGCGTGATAATTCACTCGGGCTTCGCCCTCGTGAATTATTCCGCCAGGCACATCACCTCCGGGGAATGCTTCAATTTCGATAAAGCACTCCAAGCCATAGATTATTTCTTAAATATTATATCTGATACTATTGGCAATGTCATTCTAATATATATTCTAACATATCTTAATGCCGAGCTGCAACTAAATTTGTGTAAATCACCAGTTATTTACATGAATAAGTGCATAATAAACAATTTTGATGTTGTGTCAATGGTACAGTTGTGTGTCGTAACTTTTTATGTTATGTCTATGCACAAGCAAAGATATTTAACATACTTGTATAACAATATGTCAGCTGTTTGTAGAATAGGGTATGTGAACAGTCCCAATCCAGGATCCTTCACTGTCTTAGATTTATCCTGCAACATAATTGTACAATAATTAGTGTCAGGGTATATGAATAAACGTTGGCATAATTAATAGAAAACTAGAGTTAGCACTCAATGTGATTAAAGTTCCCACACAAACACGCCTTGTCACAAGTAGTTTCTCACTTTACCCTAACCTCAATGTCTATATGATTACATTGATTAGCGTACAATAACAGGACAGTCTCATTACAGTTGACCCTTAATTGTGACCTTCTTGACCATTAGTTAGCACAGCTGGAATATATGTTCTGCATGTTACACCAATAATCTGAACATTTGACCTAAGTTTCAAATGTGACCTTGATCTTGATCATCTCAAGGAGATTTCTTCAGGAAAATTCCACTGAGTCCACAAAGCAATGCTACACGCTAAATATCTAAGCACTATTCCTTGTGGTTTCAGAGAAGATATTTAAAGTTTTGCCTACAGGCCCATATAAATTCAAAAGACCCAACGTGCAGGTTCAAATATTACCAAGCGGTCAGGAGTTATATCTTGATAGATGTCCATTAGTGACTGCTACATGCTAAATATCTAACCTCTAGGCCTTGTGGTTCAAGAGGAGAAGATTTTTTAAGTTTTGCCTACATTATGCCTATGTAAAATCAAAGGAGCCCCTGGGTGGGGTCAATTTTGACCCGAAGGTCATCATTTGAACAGTCTTGATAGAGGTCCCCTAGGCAATGCAACATGCTAAATATCTAAGCTCTAGGAATGTGGTTTCAGAGAAGATTTTAAAAATTTTTCCTCTATAAGTCTGTGTAAAAACAAGTGACCCCCAAGGTGGTGTCAATTTTGACATGGGGTGATAATATGAATAATCTTGGCACGAAGTACCAAGTGAGCTAAATACCAATGACCCCTGACTATGACCTTGACCCAGAATGCTTGGAACATTGTTGTCTTTAGGAGATGAACACTTGAACAAGTTTAATGAAAATCGTTTAAAGGGTTCAAGAGATATGGAGCTCACACAAAAAAACCTATAATCTCTATGTGTGACCTTGAGCTGGGTTCTGCAAGTCATCTTGATGAGATGTACATCAGAACTATGTTTCATCAAAATCCTTCAAGGTGATTAGCAATTAAAACCAACCAAATGACAACCAACAGACTGACTGACTTTCAAGCTGCCCCCCTCCCAAAAAAAACAACTTTGTATGTGTGGGTATAATAAAAGGCACTGTTGTTCTACATGTAAACTATCCAAAAACTGAAAAATAACCCCAAACTTTGAAGGTAAATAAGTTACAACAGAAGAGTTATACAGACAGACGGACCAAACAAGAGCTGTCCCTCACAAGTGACGAATGCCCCCGAAAGAGGTGCCTCACAGTCTGTGTCCTCTCCATGTGCTCAATAAATGTGCTATGTCATTTTAAAATCCTTCCATGCATGACAGAGTAACCATGCATACAGTATTCCATTACTTTAAACACTAAGTGTGACCTTGACCTTTGAGGTAGGGACTTGGGTCTTGCACGCGACACATCGTCTTGATGTGCTAGACATGTGTGCCAAGTTATTTTAAAATCCTTCAATGCATGACAGAGTTACGGTCCAGACATGAATTTGTAAGTGGGGACGCACAGACGGATGGATGGACGCCCATACGAAGGTGTTATTAGGTGGTATTTCCATTGTTCTCGAACAATAGAGTGACCACTTAAGTAACAAAAGAATGACCACTTAAGGGACAAAAGACGGAATGAAGACAATAGATTTCTATTGTCTTAGGCCACACCTCCTACCACCCAAGGTACCCATCGTGCGTGCGGACAGACGGACGGACGAACGGACAGACGGGCGGTGCGATTTTAATATGCCGCCCTTCGGGGGCATAAAAAAACAGATATCCATGACCTTTTGGCTCATCAAAACATTCACCATATATCATCATTTTAATCAATTGAATTACATTAACAAGAATATAATTGTTGCACTGTACTGAGTATTCTAACATGACTCACAATTTTGTCTCTATATACAAAGAGTAGAAAAATTATGTTATATTAACCCATAGACAACGCGGGAACCGATATGCTGTAAACATGATGTCATATTGCGCCGCATGACGTTTTAATGAGCGTTCGCGTAGAAAATAAAGCTTTGCATTTATTCACCTTTTGTAATATCTGGTCATGTTAGAATCGAAATAACATCCTTTTCAGCGTTGTTATCGTCTAATAAACAATTATTTGTCGTACTGATGTGCAGTTATAAACCACTCAGGCCTTCGGCCTTCGTGGCTAATTACTGCGTATCAGTACTCCAAATCATTGTAGGGTTAACGCCTTTTTTGTGTTAACATCTGCAGAATCGAGGGATGGTTGGTGCCAGAGCCCGTTAGGCGAGGGCACCACTCCGAGGGTTTCTGCAGGTGTTAACAGGCGTTCGTTAGCGCTTATTCTAGCATAAATAGCATAAAAAATCATTAAAATAAAATGAAATGCTCTTACTGGTACGACGTTCAATAATGCGTGGGACAACGTCCGTGTTGTTTACATCATATTTATGCGTCACCAGCGGTTTTAAGCCCGGCCTGTTGACGCCGTACATGATGTAAGACTTGGGAGACAGGTCCATTGTTTACAATGGCCCTCTACTGCGCATAAATGAACGGGTTATCGGCGCGTGATTCCCTGTTACGCACCGCTTTTTCTCCTGTTAAAACACCGGCAAAATGGGCAAAAACAGCAAATTTTATGCATGTTTATTAAACGACTAACACCGCTGGAAAGGATGTTATTTCATAAATCTAAAAATTATTCAACTTCAGATATTGCATAATACAAGTACACAAGTATTTGTAAAACTGTACCTTCCACTGTGGCAGTTGTCCAAGTCTTGGTAATGTACACAAGCATCCTAGAATCCAGGCAAGTTCTGTGTGATAAGATACCTTGAAATAAACAAGAGCTGTCAGATTACAGTGCCCTCCGCTATTTGAAACCATTTGATAGTACATTTAAAACATTTCTATCACTAAGTCTTAAAAGAAGTAAAATTAAAATGAAATTCATGTAACTCTATGGTTATGTCTTACCATTAGTCTGATACCCGCACCATCTTCGTTTAGTTTCAAATGAATCCATTTCTGGGATATGAACATTACATAAGCATGCATGAAAAACTTTAACAAAATTTTCTATGTGTATAAAATTCATAAGTTGCATTAATTTCAATTAAGAGTTGCTTAACTTGAATTTTTGATAGCCCTGAAGCTGCAATTCCAAATTAATGAAATCAAATGTTATTGAGATATGAAGCTGATAGTAGCCTGCATGCAAAACTTTAACCAAAATTTCTTTGTTTAACAAGGTCATAATCTTAATAAAATTTGGTTCAGAGATATTTAATTTGACTGTCAGATACCCCTGAAAAGCTTTATTAAGTTTCAAATCAATCCAATTACTTGTTAATAAGATATATGCATGATAGTAACTTGCATGTAAAGCATCAACCAAAATATCTAAGTCAAACAAGGGTCATAATTTGAATTAAATTCAGTCAAGAGTTATCTTACTTGTCTGTTTGATACCCCAACAGAAGCTTCAAGGCCTATAGTTATCTGAGCAGTAACAGAGCAACTTGACAGGAAGTTATTACATGTACATAGAGGATGATTGTTGGTTTTGGTGTAAGATCACGTTACAATTTCACCGAGTGGGCACCAAAAGTGATATTTTCACGAGTGTCACAGCCACAAGTGAAAATAACTACTTATGGCGATAACGAGTGAAATTATAGTGATATGACATTGAAACCAACAATTTTTCTGTTTATTTTATGTCTCAAACTCTTCTTTTCTTGAGTTTATTTCAATAAAATGTCAAAAATCGCAGGAAATGTCACCAGAAAGCATATAGTATCTAGTGTTGTTGTTTAGGTTGTTTATGATGTTTGCATCTAGAAAAACTTATTTCTTTACACTTACTGCTGACTGCTGAAACAGGATTGTCTTTTCAGGTTTTATTCCACAAGCCATCAAACACGCAGTCATCTCTAAAATATTCTCCCTGGAATGACAAATGCAATTTACATGTACAACATTAATTTGTAGCTAAATTTAACCCTTACTTTGCTTAAAGCAAGTGGTTCTCCCTTTTGTGGCACGTGCAGATCATGATCATCATTGCTCTTATTCAGTAAATAAATTTTCAGTGAGCACCCCTTTGAACAACTAATGGTAATGTCCATACTGAAAAATGGACAAGTCTATCTTAGGAATTTAGGGATGTTAAGAGAGCCCTGTCAATAATGTACTATCTTTGTCTTCTGTAACACTCACTAACACACTGAAACCCAATCTGAAAAAAATCATCTCCTCAAAACGCTACGCTATGATTTCAGAAGATCGTGAACTTTAGTCAGATTGACTGAAACCTACCATAGTGTACTGGGAAGATGAGGTACTGCACATTACCACACTGAAACCTTAGTAACCTTAGTGTACTAGCTGGGGTTATGAGGTACTGTACATTATATCACTGAAATCTACCATAGTGTACTTGGATCCTGAGGTACTGTACATTTTCACACTGAAACCTACCTAAATGTAATGCAATGCCAAAGTACTGGACATTATATCACTGAAATCTACCGTAGTGTACTTGGATCCTGAGGTACTGTACATTATCACACTTAAACCTACCTTAGTGTACTGGGGTGCTGAGTACACTGAAACCTAACTTAGTGTACTGGGTCCCAAGGTACTGTACATTATCACACTGAAACCAGTGCCAGAGTGTACAGGAGTCCCAAGTTACTGTACATTTTTACACTGAAACCTACCTTAGTGTACTGGGTTGTTGAGGTACTGTACATTATAAAATCACACTGAAACCTACTTTAGTGTACTGGGTTGTCGAGGTACTGTACATTATAAAATCACACTGAAACCTATCTTAGTGTACTGGGGTGGTGAGGTACTGTACACTATCACACTGAAACCTACCTTAGTGTACTTGGATCCTGAGGCACTGTAATAGAATGAAGATCTACTACACTGACAAGCATACTGCTATATTCTTGTTGCATCTCAACCCAGCGCCGAATGGCACACAAGTAGTTACCAAGGTGTGGCACCCCTGTTGGCTGTATACCAGAGAACACACATGGAGGACATTTAACAAACTGTTCCTGTAAGTATAGCAGATGGTTTATTGCAAAGAGCTTCAAAGGTCAATGCAGACTTTAAAACTATTGTTCCTAAAGCTCCCTATAAATATGATACTTTTAAAAATAGCATGTCATTTCAGATATGTTGTAGAAAAAGGTACTAAAGAAAACATAAAGGTTACTAAAAATCAACTACAAGCTTTTCAGTCCAAATAGTTCCCCTACAGCTGTATTATTTGGACAGTTGGATTGCAGTCTATAAACAGGCTGGTAACATTGCCCAATCGGGCTTTGAAGCCTAATCATGCTTTTATTGAAAAAAATACCTACTTTTTTCCCAAATAACACTTACACTTTTTTGCTCAAATGACTTTGTTCATTTTACATTAAAAGTACATGCAAAGTGAAAGTAAAAATGCTATTAAAATTCTGGCTCAAAAAGTGGCTGATTATAGTTGGGTGATGTTGACACCTATCATAATGTTGTGTTGGACATTAACAAAACGTAGATTTTCTATTGATAAAATTGTGCCTGGTCGGGCAATAAAAGCTTGGTTGGTTGGGCAATGTTACCAGCCTGATAATTTTCAAGACCAATATAAGATGAATTATTGACAAAAAAAGGAACGGTTTACTCTTTTTGGATCACACTGTGTAACATTATTGCTGTGAAAAAAAACTCTTCTCCATCTTGAGATCTGTAGTGGTCTACATACATTCCTAGTCCAAACAAGCATTTTTAGAAGGTACACTGAGTATAAATCAACGAGAGAAATTAAAGTTGTCACCGCATCTTGGTCAAATGACGCTCTTGAGTAGTTAACGTCAGCAAACATTTGCTAACACGGAGCAGAATATGGTGAGAACATCATAATTCGTTGAATTTAACTTTTTACGATAAATAAAGGGCACATACATACAGTTTTCATCTTTACATTCGTTTTCACTTATTCTGCTAATACTGAAAAAATATTTAAACCTTCAGGTGTTATAGAAAGAGAGTTTTCTAAAGTTGAGCAAGTGTAATAGTATGTAACTGTGCCAAATTCGGATTTAAAAGAGCAAGGCTGTATCAGAAAATTTAGCTAACTACTTTAGTAATAAAGTAACTAAGGTGAGAAAAACGTACCCCCAGCGTACACCCAGTGTAGGATTTGAGCCCACAACCTTCTGCTTGCAAGACAGACTCTAACCAACTGAGCTAAATTTTGGTTACTCATTTCTAAGTTTTGAAATTTAAATCACATCTCCCGACTTTAATTTTGAAAGCTTGAACCAAAAGGCTCAATTTACAAATACAAATACAAAGTTTTGAACCAAAGGGCTGAGAAGTCTCTGCGATATGAAAAGAGGGGAAATAAAGTTTGTGGATTCTTGGCTTAATGAGTTTTGTGGTTAGTTACAACACAGTGAGGAAAACAGTATGACTTGTACAGCATAAATATATGGAAAGAATGACAGATCATGAATTGATCACTGACTGTAAGAAATTTAAGCATGATGGACTTGTAAATCATGAAAATACTGACATGCACATTTTTAATGTAAACAAAACAAACATGATGCATAAAAATTTTGTGAACAATCCAGCTGCTAAAGCTATCCAGGCCCTGGAGCAGGCAATTAAAATACATATTAAAATGTTGTTGTATGATTAATACATTTTAGCAGTGAATTTATTGGTGCAAATATTTTGGTCCAGCTCAGTTTACCACAGGCCAAGTCAATTCTAGAGATAAGGTGGTCCATAGGTCCAGTTGTTATTCAGTTCTCAATCCTAAGTCAAGCCCAGAACCATAAAGTGGAAATGCAGAGCTTGGCAAAGCCCCTACAAATACTGAATGCTTTGATATTACATGTATGGTCAGCCCAGATAGCTCAATTGGGAGAGCACGAGACTTGTGATCTCGGGGTAGCGGGTTCGATCCCTGGGGCTGACCAACTAAAAGTACTAGCAGTCTTTCGGAGGAGACTAAAACGGAGGTCCTATGTATGGGTGCTATACACCTGGCATGTATAAGAACCAGGGGTGTCTCTGGAATTGCGACGCTTTCTGCATCTTGCACCACCCTCCGAAACCTAAAATAACTAACCTCTTCCGGGGGCGTTGGTCATATGGGAAACCGGTAGTGACCGGTACCAACGATAAAGCCCTAATATATAATACAATTACATGTATGTGAGCCCACATTAATCACTACAGTAGTGAAAGGTTAATATATAATGATCACAGAGATTCCTCTGCATTAAATCAAGAAAGAGTTGTCTAACTGTGTCATACTTATTTATAGGTGATGACATTAAATTTTATATTGAAAGTACATACAGCAGTGTAGACATCGTTATTTATACTCTGGAGACATTGAGCTCTGAGAACATACATGGCTACATGAAGCACAAACTTATTGCTTGTCCCAGAAAAAAGATTAAAGAGTTGATATGTGTCATTAAAGTTCTTTTTGATTTAGTGTAAGTGTTTATGATAACTATTTTCAAGCTGCTCACTTTGAAGTCACCAGAAATTGATACAGTGAAGTTTATTTAAAACTTTGGTTTAAGCAAGTTCCCATTTACTGCCAAAAAGGATGAGTAACACTTATATTTTAATAATGGAAAAAAAGGGATGAGTTAAAAACCATTTGCACCAAAAGCACGGGAAACATCAATTAAATTAATGATAATTATTGTAAGGTTTTATTGAATCTGTTCAGTTTGAAACATGGGAGACATAGACTTTGAAGAGCAACTTGAGTTGGAGAGGTTGGAACAGGAGCATAAGGAAAAGCTTGCAAAGGAAGGTAAAGGAGAGAGAGTTGACCCAGATGGCACAGTCTATGAATGGGACTCAGAGAAACAAGCATGGTTTCCTAAGGTAGGGACAAACTGCACTGATGGCAGAATTATCTACTAAGGTTATTGTTTCTTCAAAAAATGATCTCTGAATACATGTATGCAGGCTTAGTATTGAGACTGAAAAGTAGTTGGGGCAAAGCAATTTTTTGTTGGTTTTTTAAAACCTGGCTTGCATAATATGGCTTTGCCAAATAAGCAATGAAAATTGAAAAAAAAGGTAATGGTATATTACATGTAATACCTATAAAGTTTGAGCTTCATTGTCTTTTGTTTAATGAAGTAACAGATAACTTTTTATAGAATAAAAAAAAGAAAAGAAAAATAAGTCATGTAAAAACTCAGACCCAGTAGACACAACCAGTATAAAAGTCAGCCAAACATTTCCCTTTTTATAAGATTTAAACCATACTTTCATAATAAAATAATTATTTAAAATGTTGGCTAACATATTATGCTCATAAAAAGAGACATCGTCAGTAGCAGGGCTTGAACCCATGACACTTGATCAATGGAAGGTTGCAGTGATATCAGTAACTTTAAACAACACAACCACAGGGAGAGTACTTTATTTTGCAACACAACCACAGGGAGGTTTTTTTATGCATTTTTAAATGGTTGTTAAGCAGTTAAGAAATATGAAATAGAACATCCTTTACATCTATAGCTTTATGACTGACTGTTATGGTTTTCCTTCTTGTAGATTGATGCTGACTTTATAGCCCAGTATCAAATGAACTATGGAGAAGAAGGTGGAGGGGCAGATGGAGACACTGACAAACAACAGGCAGAATATGAGAAATACTACAATTACTATCAGGTCACTATGACTAAGTTCACATCCAGCCACATTTGTAGTCTTCTTAATTAAAGTACAAGCGTACTTCATGGGTAAAAACCCCCCCAGTCATAAAACTAGGGAGACATTAGATATCATATAATATGAAATATATTTCTCAAAACTTAGAAATCATCTTTTCCCCCAATAAAAAAAAAAAAAAAAAAAAAAAAAAAAAAAAAATTTTTAAAAAAAAAAAAAAAAAAAAAAATGTTTCGTAGAAAATATTATCTTTGATACACTTGATTCATTATGCTGATAATAAGTTAAATGTTCAGTTATAGAATTACAGTCAAGCACAGCTGCTTAAAATTCTGAAATCAATCTACTTTTTAATTACAGAGTTACCTAATTATAATCAAGCAGTCTTGAATAAATTTATATTTTGTATGCTATTATAATCAAAAAAACCCCCCCCCCCCCCCCCCCCCCCCCCCCCCCCCCCCCCCCCCCCCCCCCCCCCCCCCCCCCCCCCCCCCCCCCCCCCCCCCCCCCCCCCCCCGCATAAGTACAATAAATCATCTTCAATGGTACATTGATGCACTATACCCAGTATCAAATGTCACTATGGACAAGAAGGTGCACGCAGACGCCCGAGACCTTTAAGCCCCCCCCCCCCCCCCCCCCCCCCCCCAAAACGAACACCCCCCCCCCCCCCCCCCCCCCCACCCCCCCCCCCCACCCCCCCCCCCCCCCCCCATCAGACCGAAAGAACAAGATCAATAGAAGTTTCATACCTTAACAATAAAAAATGACATCGATAAATGTCAAAGATCCAAGTTTTCATATCACGTATCGTGTCACTCAAATTTAACCACCCCCCCACTTCCACCCCCCCCGACCCGAAAGCGGCGGAATTAATGTTAATTGCCATCTACACTTTTCGTTAAATAAATTCTACATTAAAGACACTTTTTAGGACCGTGTTCAAGTATAATAATTTTATACTGGAACCTTGAATTGATATGTTGATGGGTGTCAAGTGGGTGGGGTAAATTGACATTGAAGAAACTGAAAGCTTGAAATGCCTTTTCGAATAAATCAAGCATTTGGAACGGGTTTTTAAGGTTATTTTGTAGTATTTATAGTTGTGATGATTATACAGCCCCTAATTTTGACCAATGTTTTAATAGAAAAAGTTTTGAACAATATTTTCGGTTTTCGGTAGAAAGTGAAGAATGTCCCTCTAGAAATCTAAGATTATTCTTAGAGGAGAGAAGATATTAAAGCCCAATGCAGTATTTATGTACTGTGGACTATGGTGATTAATTCTATGTAAAGTTTTTATATCATGTTACTTTTATATTGTGTTTTAGTGGGCCTATTCTATAGGTGGGGTATATAAAAACACATAGAAAAAATGAACCTCTAGGAAACAGTGATATTTTCTAGAGTGAAGAGGGTTATTAAAGTTAATCTTTATTTCAATGTAGTTTAATTCTTGGCCCCCAGTTTCATATACTTTATGTCACTGCTACCATTCTTTTAGATTCAGAACCCCTGTTGAGGTGGTTTGAGTAATACTTTTATTGGGGTAGTAATAAATTTAAAGTAAAATAAACACAGACTGTTATGTATTATAAATTTTCTCACCCATTTTGGGATAAAATTTATAAAACTTTCTAGGAAATGAACCAAAAAACAGATTAAAAATCATTTGCAAAATTATTTTGGACCCTCTGTAGAATAATGGAATGGTCCAATTGCATGACACAACTCTGCATCCAGTGGTGGATAGCAGATTCAATTAGAACCCTGGAGAAGACACATCTCACAGCCTAGATTATACAGTCTCAAAATGCCATATATGGTGTTAACATATACATGTATGTACATGAAACATATAATCTTATATGGAATTATATGTTTATTTGATATAATGATGATGAAGAAGATACAATGAACATCAATGGATGGTTTAATTACTGGGCAAAAAAATGATGTACATTCCAATATCTAATTTATCTGATGGCATTTTTTACATAAGTAGTTTCATCAGTATAAAGGCTATGAGATAATAGCATTTAGATTTTGTTTGCATATCCTATGTACATAAGTCTGATGATATTATGAGGTGGTAACACATGTACATATACCGTCTCCCTTGGTCTAGTGGTTTAGGCATCCGCCTTTGGAGTGGGAGGTCGAAGGTTTGAAGCCCACCAGGGGTCCGTTCTGATATAGCTGGTTGGTGAGCCGCCAGCTAGTTAAATAATGGTTACCGTATGCCCCCCCCCCTGGGTCCCCCCATTAAAATGGTAGGATTAGGGAGACCCCCCCCCCCCCCCCCACCAAAAGATGGGACGGGGGGGTACATGTGCTCAAAAAGTCTCTCATAAGTCAGAAATGGCTGGCCCTTTAAATAGGGGTGACACTATAATAAAAAGCACTTTTACCTTTTACTTTTTATACTATACATGTAGTAGATCATTTGGAAAAAATGTTCTTGGAATACACATGTAGCATTAGCAAATAATTTGATGGAAGACTGACAACAATATGAAAGAGCTAAGCAACACTCTATATTTATAAAGGGGGTGTAACCTCACATGTTTCAAAAACCTCAATAACTATGAGACTGCAGAATAGAGCTCAGCAATGATGGTACTCATGTTTTGTTTTAGTTATTTTGGAATTTAGATATGTAGAAAGAACTTAAAAGATCTATATTTGTTCAAATTGATGTAAGCTAGGCATTTTAAGGAAACTATGAGATGAGGAACAAATTTAATAAACCCGGACAGAGTTCAAGCACCACCTCTGCCACACTTACAGGAAAAAAGGCCCTTTGAAAGATTTCTAAAATGGTTTCAATTTATGAAACTAACCAGAGGAGATCAGTGTCAGAAGTACTATATGACTACATAACTATACAACCGGTCTACTGAGACCAGAGTAAATTGTGACTTAGTAATAGATGTGATTTTCATATTATTTTCTTTTATTAAGCTATTAAGATTACAAACTAACACAATTAATATAGAGGTGTTCAAAAATAAAACTACAACAAAACAGGTGTTAGCCGGTATCACTAGCTTTACGGGAAGTCCACACAAGCACAATTTTGCCATCTTAGCCTTTAAAAGAAATCTTATTTTTTAAAAGTTTTTTCATTTTATACAACATGATTATGGTACTCTTTTAGTGATATTATACTATTGTATACTTAAATAATGAGCTCTTTTGCAGAACTTACTACTTAATTTAATTAGGATCTTCAGTAAAAGAACTACTTGTAATACTAAAATACAATTATTAATCAATGTGAGGGTTCTCACAAGACTGATATATATTACAAATCTAATAAAACCTATTTCAAGGTAAACAACTTGATTAAAATCAATTTTTTTCTATGTGCCTCCTTCTGAAGTAAGAGAGTAAGAGTCTGTTATAGTTAAACTGGTAAGATAGATGCAGGTGATCAGATGTAGCATCTGTATGGCCAGTGGCCAGTCCAAACTGCAAGGATCTACTTACAGATAATAATAAAAGGGTAAATTTTTAATTAAATTGGAGGAAAAAAAAAAATTTTTTGAGAGTAGCAACTGACTTACATTTATCCTGAACCCGCCCCCTACCCCTCCGTCCCCAAATATTACAGATAATAGCCAGTGAAATTTTGTTTAATTATAATATTATATGGTGCCATACAGACAGTGCAAACTACCATACAGTATTAAATTATATATAAGATATAAATTACAGTTACAGTATTTTATAACTGAAACAGGCATGTAACAGGTACAGTGGTTGGGGCAACCCCTACCAACATGTCACCCGTCACTCCCTGCTAATTTCTGTTATGTGCAGACTATGATTTGCTAAATAATAACAAGATTGAATTTTAATGTTTTGGGTTGCCAATTTAAATCAACACCCACTAACCAGTGAAACAGCATGTTTACTACTACAATTAAAATACTAAGTACTTACTGAATATAAAAAATTGCTTTATACAAAAATTGTTTAGGATTTTGACTAGTGACCTACAGGATGGGGTCTGATAGCAAACTGGAGTAAATTAGATAACTAATTTTATCAGTCATTTGACAGTCTACTATGTTATTCTCCAACAACCCTTATACACATTAACTTAGGGCTTTTCTTAGACTGAGAATAATTATTAATAGTGAAACCATGCAAGTCCAAGCTTATCCATTTCTGGCTTGAATTTTAGTCTCTGTGTGGTGAAAGCTATGCAGTCAAATAGCCAGTGAGAGGTGTTACTTTTACAATGCACTAGATGCAAACCTGGTCAACCCAAAGTATGTACCAACCTGAGCTGGTTGGTAGTAAGTTTGCGCCTAGCCTAAGACGTGTGATTGATTTGTCCATTTTGTAATTTGTCAAGTATCCCATAGGACGGCCAGGTCGCACTGTTTTGCGGCAAAATGTGTTTGTTTTAAGTTTCAATTCTCTACACCATCCATCCAGGATAGTGGTTCGAATCCCGGCATATATTTCTGTGGGTGAGTATGGTATGTCCTGGATCATGGCCCCTAAACCAGGCCCCTTTTGTCTGCATCATCTGCTCTCATTACCAGATATTATCATAAACCTAATGAGCTGGGCACTATAACATGGTAACTGGTAAGCCTGTTTTTAGGCATTGATAAAATTTATGAATAATAATAATGTATTCAATAACTCTGGTCTAGAATGACTGTTTTTTTATTTCATTGAGAACAGAGATGATAGTGAATCTGAAAATATATACAATATAGCAAGTTTTTTAGGTTGATGATGTAAAACACAGCTCAATGCAGTGTCTATTGTTATCATTTCTGGTATAAATGCAGGAACAGGTTATAGAGTATTCCTGATAAATGGAACAATAATTTGTCAATCTTCCTAAGATGGCAACATACATGTTTAGATGGATTACAACAGCTGAAGCTAATATACCAGAGCCTGGATTTTATAGACCCATCTGTGTATATATGTAGATGTCCAGAATAAAAATATCTGATCTATCATTTGAGTTTCTAACTTTGGGAGGCGGGTATGTCAGATTTGATCATTCTGTTTTCATAGGGCACTTGTAGGAGGATCTTACAAAATAGCCGTGCTTTATGATCTCACTGACCAAAACCTTGACTTTCGCTCAATATTTGAGAATCTATTCCTGGCGCCCCAGTCTAAGGGGCGAACCCCAGCCTCAAGTTCAAACAGGTAGGCAGGAGTAGAGGACAACGCACAAAGGGCCAGCTGGAGGCCTTAATTAATTTTGGACAATATTCAGACCCTGTTTTGAATGACAATGAGGCTTTGATGAGACTCAAACTAATTATTCAGTCAAAGACAATACCTAATTACCTTTCTCTTCATGTCAGCTAACGGATATATTATTCCAATAGGCAGTATTGGGGACATTTTGGTCATATGGGGGGCGTTTTTGTTCGGGGCCCGGGTACGTTTTCGTTTTGGGGACGTTGGGATTGCTTCGGACTTTAAATATTTTCGTAAAAGTGTAGTTGATTCGGCGTATTAGCATTTTGCCAATAAAACACTTGATACATCATACCCACGATATGTTTGTTCGATAAAGGGGGCTTTGGTATGCTGCACTTTAGGAATGCATTGACAATAGCAGTTTAGATAAAAAAGATGACCTTTCCGTTGCAAAAATAGACCTAAATTTCGGATATGAGGTCAAAATGTCTTGACCTGTCCCGGAAGTCTTTCTGCTCGCCCCTAACCAAATAATATAAACTGAAATCAGCACTTTTGGGGGAGATGTGCACGCTAATTTAATTACAGAGTTACATAATTATAATCAAGCAGTCTTGAATAAATTTATATTTTGTATGCAGAATTATAATCAAGCATAAGTTGACAAAATAAATCAGTCTTGACAACTGTTACAATCAAACACAGCTACTTAAACTGTTCTACTGTTCACTAGCAGAATTGGAATAAGAGCAGATCAGTGGTCCAATGGTCAACATACTAGACTTGGTATCCAGGTTCGATCCCAATCAAGCACTGCTACTCTAACCATTCTACTGTGCATTTACAGAATTACAATCAAGCACAGCAACTTTTACCATTCTGCTGTACATTTACAGAATTACAATCAAGCACAGCTATTTCAACCATTCTACTGTGCATTTACAGAATTACAATCAAGCACAGCAACTTTTACCATTCTGCTGTACATTTACAGAATTACAATCAAGCACAGCTAATGTGCATTTACAGAATTACAATCAAGCACAACTACTTTAACCATTCCACTGTACATTTACAGAATTACAATCAAGCACAGCTACAGCATGAAGAGATTTTGAAGAAGCAGAAGAAGGAGTTACAAGAAGAAGAGTCTCACGAGGAGACATTGCAGAAATTAGAGAAGTTGGAGAACAGGATGCAAGAACAGGGTGACACTGACCAACAGTCCAGTGAATATCAAACCGGTACATATATTTATTTATCACTGAATATTAATTATTAAAATAGAATAATGTTATAGTATTAGATTGTGAATTACTTGTCTCACTTTTCTGGTAAATTGAAATAGTAATTATAAGGAATTAGTGAAAGTTGGTTCAAAAGTAGCAGTGAATTGTTGGGGAGGGGAATTGAGCCTCACATTGATTCAGTCAGATACAGATAGATACTGCACTGTGGCCACATCAGCCTCAGGAAAGCTGAATGATTTTTCATAAAATACAACATACTCTAACATGAATTTTCTTGTTTTCCAATACTGGTTGATTTGTGTTTTTGATAACAGGAGAGGTTGAAGTATTTTTTTCTCAAAGCAGTGCTCATTGTGGCAAAAAACAATTTCATTATTTAAGGATTCTGAATGTTTTTATAAATCAGATGTGTTTCACTTGAGCTCAGCTACGTGAAAAGCAGCATAATTTTGGTTGAACTTCAACTGCATGTACATTGATTTCAAACAAAGATTTCTAGAAGTTTGTTCTGGTGAGGTGTAGATGTCGGTTATTTGTGGGGGTTGTCTGAAAAGACTGAGAAGTTCTTACTTTTCATTGCTTGATAGTCACTGTAAGGTATAGGTGCACCTCATGGCATCTTCCTCGAAAATGAAATAAATGCTGTGGAGCTGATTTTTATTCATCTTAGATTCTAAAGAGGATATGGAGAAGTATACAGAAGAACAAAAGAAACAGTACAATGACTACTGGTCCTACTACTATAATACAGACTACCACGATTACTACGCCGACTGTATAGCCCAATATGCAGCTGAGGGTGGGGCTGCAGAGGGGGAGAAAGATAAGAAGGAAGACGGAGACCAAGATGGAAAGAAAAAAGGAAAGAAAAGAAAAGCTCCACAACAGCAACGAGATGAAGGTACAATGTTTTGCTGCACACATACATGTATTATATATAAAAAATTATATGCATTTTAATGTTATTTTACTGAAAAGTCGTGAATGTTTATACATGTATAAAGATATCTTTTAAGTTTTTATGCAGATTCAAACTAAAAAATGAAGCAGTTTAACATTCATACTTTCATTGTCTGTATCAAAAATGGACCTGTTGTATGAATAACTGCACTGAAATATACAGTCAAACCTGTGTTGATAAAGACCATGCTGCTCAACGATGTACACTTTTACTACAGTAAAACCTTTGTTAATAAAGATCACGTCTATAAAAATCGCATGTAAACTTCAATTCATGTATTTTGACCTACTTACAGGATGGTTTAATGTTGATGAGCAACACAACACAAATGTCTATGTGTCTGGACTTCCATTTGATATCACGCTGGAAGAGTTCAAAGAAATGATGTGTAAATATGGTCTCATTATGTTTGATCCAAGGACAAAGAAGCCTAAACTAAAGCTGTACATGGATGAGAATGGACAACCAAAGGGGGATGGAAGATGTTGTTTCATTAAGGTAGAATTACCATCAAGGTGTTACAGTTTCTATGCATTCCCCTCCCTCTTTTATTCAAAGAAGGTGATGTGGCATTTAGTATTTAAATTTCTATGGATATGCTTTCCAGTAGATAAAATAATATGATTCTTTATAGTAAGTATAACTTGGCTTTTCTGGGTCAGTATCGCCCTCATTCTATAGCAGGTAAAATTAAAAGACCGTGTTGCCATGGCAGTTGCATAATATAACAACATACAAGACTATACTATATGATATGACACAATACAATATGATAGACAGTTTTATGAAATTGAGACATTCCAAGGCATCAGGACACTCTCTCTAGTTTTAAAAGGTATGGAAGTTAAATGTTCCCCCTTAAATTTTACAACAGAAGTACTCACTTATAACAAACCCAGTTATAAGAAATTCACGATTATAAGGAACTGATTTGACGAGCCCAATTTTTCTGCTATATATTCCTTTAGAAAAGCCTTCGAGTATAGCGAACTCGGATATAGCAAAAAAATGATTATAATAACATATTTCTATACCCCCACATGTACTTTGACTTTTTTTATAGCAAACAATTATAACAACTTTAAAGTGCAGAAATATTTGTTCATTGTGCAAAACTAGGCGTCTAATACAGGTTATATCATTTATAATTAATTCCTGTATATTTCCGTTCTACATTTAAATAAGGGATACAAGACCAAAATGATTTTTGTCTTTCTGATACATGTGTTAGAATAAAAATGTCAGTCAACAAATTGAGAAGTTAACTAAAATTTAAGGATAGTTTACCAGCTTTGACTTTCAAGCAACTGAATGAAATTGAAAAGTGTGTTGTCATCACTACTCAAACTCAGAAACCCATACATGTACCTGATTACTTGGAAAATTTACTTGGTTACGAACACCTGACTGTAGGATGGTACTTATTGTATCTCTGGTAGATTAAGCATGATATTAATGTACCGGAATGCTTGTACATAAATTTCTTTCTTAATAAAGGTATTACATGCTATGAAAAGAGAAATGACATAAATTTTGTAAAGTGGTTAAAAGGTTTTAAATACAGCTACGTCCCTAGATGCTCTGACACATCTACACGTGAAGGTAGAAATTGAAACAAACAAATTGTATGTAATAGACTCCTCATTTTCAGTTATAGCCAACTCTTGAAATGGAAATATAATTAAATAAAAGACTACACATTGTAGAGTTTTTTACTGTTGAAAATGAATGTTAGTTGATAAAATCATCGTTTAAACATATTAACAACAGCCAAAAAACTTCGCATTCACAGTATTGTTGGCTACATGTATACATCAAGTATTCTTTATAAACTTTGTAAATAGCGAACTTTGTTGCCAGCAAGTCTCGGGGACTTCCTTATAACCAAGGTTTACTGTATGTGGAAAGACATTAATATTGAAGACAATACATCTGAATGTCACTTAATGTTCCTAGATGATTTCCCTTTGCAGAAAGAGTCAGTAGATCTGATTCTGAACCTGCTTGATGGATCCGAATACAGAGGCCACAATGTCAAGGTTGAGCGGGCCCAATTCCAGCTGAAAGGGGATTTTGACCCGAGTAAGAAGAAAAAGAAACTGTCCAATAAAGAGAAAAGAAGGTTAAAAGAGAGACAGGCTAAGTAAGACTTTGTTTAATATATCCCTGATTCTGTTCACCGTAGCAATAACAAAACTTATATTTACTGTGTCTGTTGAGAAATGTTACTGTGTCCTCTTTATTAATGTCGACTTTAAACTGATAAGTATCACCACACAGATTCAACAATTTTCATAAAAAAAACTTTCCTGTTTTTGACTGAGTTTTTTGTTGAAGGGTTAAACCTCAAGAAAAACAAGAATTTACAGCGGATTCTAATCATTTCATATTGATGGACCAAGATTTCTAATTTGTGTACCAGATTTATATAAGATTTGTTTATACATTTGTATAAGTTTGGAACTGAAGCTTGTGTCAGTATTCTCAGTGTTAATCCTTACCCTGTAAAAGGTCTGAAATAGACGTGTTCATTCTTAAGTTTGATGGTACCACATTTACTCTTGCCTTCATATTCACTGACTAATTAGCAAACATTGATCACCATGACCAGATTGCATGTACAGGATAATCATTATCTGCGATGGTAATAAAATCATGATCACTTGCTGCTATCAGGGTATGCGTTAATAAACACTCCTGTATGTATTTTAAACAAACAACTGAAAGTTCCGTAGTAAGTGTCATATTCCAGCCAGAGGTTTCTATTTACATTTCGTGTTTTCCTGATACTATACATGGCCTGCCATATACGTTTTAAGAGATCAGGCAATACCATGCTTCAGTTTCCCATCTATCTTGGATCAGATCCTTCTATAAGCATTCTACTACTCAGCTCTTGTGGCAGTACATACACATCTATTGAGTTTTAGTCACTTCAGATTCTATTGTTTGTGATTGCAGATTGTTTGACTGGAGACCAGATAAACTTGGTGGGACCAGGCTGAAGCACGAAAAAGTGGTTATTCTAAAAAATGTGTTTGATCCTAAAACATTTGAGGTATATTTTACTATTAACATATTTTATTTCACTAGATACAAAGTATATGGAGGATACATTGTGTTTATGGTTGTCCATCCTTCTGTCTGTTCATCAGTCTGTTTGTCTTTACACTTCAGACAAAACTTGTTTCAGCAACCATTGACCAGAATTTAATTAAACTTCACCACAGTGATCAGTACCATGCCCAGTGGTGCACATAGTTTTTATTTTTGTTCTCATATATGTATAATTGAGTTATTGCCCTTGGATTTTTTCATACCTAACATATAGATATAGATGTTTGTTTGGGCTATTCATGGCAGCCAATGGCCAGAATTTAGTGAAATGTCACAAGAATGATAAATGCCCAAGCTGAGTCTTGCGTATTGTCAGCATGTCAAGCATGGATAACTTTTCATTGTGTTATGGGTCTGATTTTTTCATAGTTAATCTCAAATTTTTTGTTTGGGTGCGTTTTTTTCAGCAGGCACGTGAAAATCATTTAAACCTCAAAGGAGTTATTAGTACCAAGCTCGTTACAAATAGCAGTTATCTAAGATGTTCTAATACAAACCAAGCTCACCCATGTGGTACTCATATTTTCCTACTTTGTCAAAGTTGCCAGTAAAATGAAGAATAACTGTCAAGGCAGCATCTGGGGTTATTCATCGCCTGCAGTGATAGGTCTCGCTTGAACTTGATATCATATACCTATTATAAATACTCAGTTTTGTAATTGGCTAATAGCAATCAATGTGCCAGAGTGAAGTGAACAGGCAAAAGTATGTGTAGGTTTATTGTGTGGGCCCTTCATAATTTCATTAAATCATTTTTGTCAATTAATTACATACTAGAGATATGAAATATGGTCATTATTTATTATTTTATTGTCATCCTTTATAATGTCACTGTTAAGTCCCCAAGACTAAAGTGAATACAAGTGATACAAATGTATTTACCTCATTTGTCATCCTTTATCAATATCACCTTTTTACAGGTCCTCAACTAAAGTGAATTCAAGTGTCATCATTTAAAGGTCCACAGAACTATATGATTGCTTAAACATTAGTGTGTAATTGTATATTTTGACAGGTGTATATACCCCTTACATGTAAGCCACAGTAACAAAAATTGAAAATAATTGCAACTTGCACATGTGTGTAACAGTATATATGATCATACATGTACATGATTGCAGCATGTTAGCTAAACCAGAATTTCTACTAATATAGGAACTAATATGTAAAAATAGAACTTGTTTTTACCTATACAGTTTTTTACATATATTTACAGGATGACCCAATGCAGATAAATATCCTGACGAAAGATATCAGAACAGAATGTGCTAAATATGGAGAAGTGAAGAAAGTTGTTGTGTATGATGTAAGTTTTCTTATTCAAAACATGCATAGCAGATTAAAGAAATTATTTCATTGCATTAATTAAAGAAGCATTGCTTTATTATTATAATTCTAGTTCATATGAACTGCAATAGTTGCATGATGAAAAGAGGGCGACAATAGCATATGACTGATATTTAGCTGTTTTATTAGTCAGACATACTTTTATCGCCAACAGTAATAGATGTACGTCTTGTATTCATATTGCTTACTGAGAAATCTTTACCATTATACATTTTGTACTATGGAAATTCCCAGCTAAAATCACACATGCTTTTACAAGAACACATGTCTCACAGTGTATATCTGCTGATATATCAAGTCATGTGATCTGTGATAGACCAGTCATAATACATGAATATAGTAAGGCATACACCATAAGGTAATTTTAGTTAAAGAAGGTATAATGTTTATCTAAAAAGGTACTGTAATTGTTATTTTACAGAGACATGAGGATGGGGTAGTAACAGTTCACTATAAAGAGCCAGAGGAGGCAGACGTGTGCATAGAGTCCCTCAATCAACGCTACTTCGCTCAGCGACGCCTGCTGGCTGCAGCATGGGACGGTCAAACTAAATATGAGGTTTGTTAGTTAAATTGATTGTTGCAGATTTAGAAAGCTGTATATATGATGGAGATATGTGCTTTAGCCTATTGTATAATGAGTTATGTCCAAAGCCTGAGTCTGGCAATCCCTTCCACAGTCCCTCCATGTAGATGGAAGTATTGGTCAAAACCTCAGGAAGAAGCCCACAACTTTGTTTGTAGAAGCTAGAATTATTTAAGTCTACTATGAAGTTTATAAATGCTAAAGACTGTAGTCTGAAATTAATGTAATCGAGAAAGTTTATAGAAGCTAAAAATATTTTAGTCTAAAACCAATGTAAACTGAAGAAGTCATCAAAAACTAGTCTTAAAGCCAATGTTAAAACCAACGTAATAAAGAAAATATACTTAAAAAAATAGTCCGAAATTAATGTAAAAGTAAGAAGTTTATATATTTGTTAAAGACTAAAGTCTGAATTAAATGAAAAAGATAGAGGTTTATATAAGTTTATGGGATTGTAGCCTAAAATTAGTGTAAATGCATTAGTTTATATGTAATCTGAAATCAGTGTAAAATACATCAGTTTATATTTATTTAAAACTTAAAAGATTTAAGGCTAAAAACAATGTCAACTAAACAGTTCATATAAAGCTCGAAAGACTTGTCTAAAATCATTGTAAACTAAAAAAAAGTTTATATAAGTGCCAAAGACTGTTGTCTAAAATCATGGTAAACTTAAGAAGTTTTAGGTAAATTTCATTTAAATTTACAGGTTCAGGAAACAGAAGCAGAGAGAGAAGCTAGAATTAAAAAATGGAAGAAGTTTCTGGAAACCGGAGAGAAAGAAGAAAGCACAAGTACAGCAGCCACTAGCACAAGTAACGGAAGCAGTGTATCCAATAATACCCCAACACACAATGTTGATTCTCAGAAAACAGAAGAAGAAACAACAATTGCAGCAACTGATAGTAGTAACATTGAAAAGAAAGAATCGGACATGGGTGGTAGTAATGAAGCAGTTGCTGATAAAACTGAAGAAAATATGGAAACTGAAAGTGAAAGCACAAAAAGTTCATCTAACGAAGATAATACTTGAATATGTAGTTGGTTAAATATCTGCATGCAAAGGCATTTAAAGTGCTATAGTTAAAAAAGGCTGTAAATACAGTCAGAGTAAGCAGTTTAATGAAACTTTGTTTATTGTATTGAGATCTTGTTGAAGTTTTATACTGGGTCATTCAGCATCACAAAGTAGGTCACTAGATTAGATCAAAGGAAAACCGTGTAAGCTCTTTCAAGGTCTCATTTTCTGCCTGATATACATGAAATGTTATTAGTATGTTGTCTTTATATTATCTGGGTCAAGTTATAAGCTGGATCATAAAAACTAGATCACTAAGTTAATACTTAAAAAAATATTAAAAATACTGAAAGCGTAATATTAACTACTTGATAGTCAAACAACATGATCATGTTTTCATTTTAGAAAATAAATCAAGGTCGGAGGTCAGTTGCCCTGGTCTAGAGAGTTAAGTCTACTATGTCAAACCACATAAAAACATTGTAAATATTCTAAAGGTCACATTTTAGTAATGTTATTTAAGTGGCTTATTCACTTTTGTACACCTATGTGAATTATGCAGGTCTGATCAATGTGGCAGATGTTTTCTGTTGACTCAGGTGATCGATAGAGGGCTATCTTAGCCCTCTTGTTTGAGCAGAATGTGCCGCAACATTTATCCAGGAAGTTTCTTACTATACCAGCTGTTAGCTTTGATCTCTTGAACTTGAATAAAATCAGGTGAATTACAAGCATGTCTTGTTTTTTATAACCCCAAAGGTGGGCATATAAAAATTGCATTGTCGTGTCTGTCTGTCTGTGCCAAAAATGTTTGGTTTATTTTTAAGCAGCTATGGTTACAATAGGTAACAGTAAATTGTCTTTGATGTCATTCATTCCGTATGTCTTATTTGGCTATTTTTAGTTCACCTGAGCACAAAGTGCTCAAAAGTGAGCTACTGTGATTGCCTAGTGTCTGTTTCCTGTCTGTCGTCTGTCCGTCCTCGCTTAATTTTGTTAATGCAATAGGGGCTGCATTTTAAGCTCGACTTTTCAAAGAAAAGGGGAGCTATCCTCACCTTGGCGTCGGTGTCATACCTTCGTTAAGTTTTTCGTACCACCCCACTTTATTTCAAAACCATTAGATGTATGGCTTTGAAACTTACCATACTTGTTTACCATCATAACTTCCATCTACAGATAAGAGGACATAACTATGTCAAGGTTTTTGTCAGAATTATGGCCCTTTTTTACTTAGAGTGTATTTAGCTTGGTAAAGTTTTTCCTACAACCCCTCTTTATTTCAAAATCATTAGAGGTATGGCTTTGAAACCTACCATACTTGTTTGCTATCATTACCTCCATGATCAGACAGTACATAACTCTGTCAAGGTATATGTCAGAATTATGCCCCTTTTTGACTTGGAAAATACATTGAATATGGGTAAAATCCACTTATTGACTTAACCCTTTGAGATATTGCTTTGAAACTTTGAATGCTTGTTTGCATCATTACCCCAATCTGAAGGCAAGAGGAGGTAACTCTGTCAAGGATTTTTTTTAAAAAAGGCTCTTTCTGTACTTGGAGTCTTGGTTAAGTTTTTTGACCAGTTCACTTTTTGACTAAACTGTTTGAGATATTACTTTGAAAGTTGGAATACTTGTTTACCATCATGATTCCCAATCACAGGCAGGAGAAGGTAACTCTGTCAAGGATTTCAGCTGAATTATGGCCCTTTCCGACTTTGAATTCAAATTTCAAAATTTTCTTACTTGTGTACCATTATGACACCTATCTGTAAGCAAGAGAAGATAACACTGTGAAAATGTTTCTTGATTTGTAGTTATAAATTCCTTGTTCAAGACTTGTGCATAACTGGCACTGTCATGCATGTATAACATTAACCACTTGAAGCATTAATTTAAAACTGCTTAGGGATATCAAGCAATTAAGTTTGATAACTCTACTTAATATTTGGCTACTTGTGGCCCTTGTTTATACAGATCCTTGGTTTTTTTACTGACAAAGTTTTGTTTTATTGGCAAGCACTGAAAAAGTTGAACCTGCTGTCCTACTGACATCTCTTGTTCACTAGATATTCATGAAAATTTTTATGACTGCCTTGATGAAATCTAAGTCGAGTTCAAACATGGGTCATACGGGATCAACACTAGGTCATGGGGTCAAATCATAGAAAATCCTTGTGTTTGCAATAGAGGTTGCATTTTTCATTGGATTTTCATGAAAGTTGGTCAGTTTGACTGCCTTTATGAAATCTAGGTCGAGTTCGAACATGGGTCAACTAGGGTCAAAAACTAGGTCACGGTGTCGAATCATAGAAAACTATGTGTATGGAATAGAGGTTGCCTTTTTCATTGGACCTTCCTGAAACTTGGTCAGTATGATTGCCTTGATGAAGTCTAGGTCGAGTTCAAACATGGGTCATCCGTGGTCAAATCATAGAAAAACTCAAGTGTATACAGGTTGCATTTTTCATTGGATTTCATGAAAGTTGGTCAGTATGATTGCCTTTATGAAATCTAGGTCGAGTTCGAACATGGGTCAACTAGGGTCAAAAACTAGGTCACGGGGTCCAATCATAGAAAATCATGTGTATGCAATAGAGGTTGCCTTTTTCATTGGACCTTCCTGAAACTTGGTCAGTATGATTGCCTTGATGAAGTCTAGGTCGAGTTCGAACATGGGTCATATAGGGTCAAAAACTAGGTCACCCGGTTAAAAACCTTATGTATGCCATACAGATGACATTTACAACCCAATCATCATGTAAATTGGTCAAAATGTTGCCTTGTCAAGGTCAAACAGAATGTTTGTGTTTATGATATATAGTTTACAGTTGAAGTTTCGTCACATATTGACATAAGTCGCAGGTGAGCGATATAGGGCCATCTTGGCCCTCTTGTTGGCGTATGTGGCTAAATGATACAAAAGAGAGAACAAAAGAAAAGCCACACAACAGCAAATCTTTAGTACGTCGTCCATGTGTCCGTCCTTACATGTTAAGTGGCCGGGCTGTGTCATGCATTGAAGGATTTAAAAATTACTTGACACAATGTTCAGCACATTAAGACGACATGTCGCATGCAAGACCCACATCCCTACCTCAAAGGTCAAGGTCACACTTGGAGTTTAAAGGTAATAAAATGCTGTATATATCCAGACTGTAACTTTGTCATGCATTGAAGGATTTTAACATCACTTTGCACATATGTTAAGCACATCAAGGCGCCATGTCGCATGCAAGACCCACAACCCTACCTCAAAGGGCAAAGCCACACTTAGAGCTTAACGTTAATGGAATCCTGTAAATATGCACACATTTGTGTCCTAAATGTTACTTCGTCATAGATGGAAGGATTTTAAAATAACTTTGCACATATGTTCAGCACATCAAGACGACGTGTTGCGTGCAAGACCCACGTCCCTACCTCAAAGGCCATTTAAAGGTAATTTAGTCCTATTCACACATTCGTGCACGGACAGTAACTTTGTCATGATTTAAAAAACTGCGCAAATGTTCAGCACATCAAGACGATGTGTCATGTGCCAGACCCACGTCCCTACCTCAAAGGTCAAGGCCACACTTAGAAATTAAAGGTAAATGAGTTCTGTATACATGATAACTATGTCATGCATGGAAGGATTTTAAAACGACATAGCACAATTGTTGAGCACATAGAGATGACATGTCACGTGCATGTCCCGCACCCTTACCTTGATAGTCAAGTTCACACTTTGAGGTCAGATAGTTTAGAACCCTGTTCATGTCTGAATTGTAAATATGTTATACATTCAATTCGAAAGATTTTAGAATGAATTGGAACAAATGTTCAGTACATGGAGATAAAGTGTTGTGCCCAAGTAACGGTTTTCACACCTTGACTTCTAATGATACAGACTGTGAGACACCACTTTGAGGGGATTCATCACTTATCAGGGACAGCTCTTGTCACTTCTTGAAATGTGTTGCTGATTCTATCAATAAATATGCATACATGTGAGAAATTTTGACGTATTCAGTGGCATTGGGTGTTTAACTCTTGTCCTCCTCAGGAAAGATCCCAGCAAACACTTTCGCGGTTCGATGTATGTGCGTTTGTTCAACCGTCCGTCTGTCGTGCATTGAAGGATTTGTAATTGATTTGGAATTATTCTTTACCCCAATGTAGTGAAGACCCAGGTCTGTAGTTCAAAGGTCAAGGTCAGACTTAGAGATTACAAGTGAAAAATTGAAACACGAGACCTTTCCTGGGCTGTATCTTCGTCATGCATTGAAGAATTTTGATCTGACTTTACACAGCTATTCACAACAATTTTACGACGTGTCGCGCGCAAGACACAGGTCTGTAGCCCAAAGTTTTGGGGTACACGTAAAGATTTAAGGTTGAAAATGGACAAATAATACTTTAAATTGGCTGTAACTTCCTCATTTGCTGAAGGAATTTGAATTATTCAATTGTTTACCAAAATGGGATGACATTTGAGGCACAAGCCCCAGGCATGTAGCTAAACTGTCAGGGTCACACTTGGAGATAAAATATAAAACATGGGCATAAGTACCTTGTCTGGGCTGCAACCTCCTCATGCATCGAACTTTTTGACTTGGGACAATTGTTCATCACAATGAGAACAATATCCTACGTTTATACTCAGTAAAAATAAGAAAGTGTGCATGACTCTTTCTCGTGTAACTTTGTAACTAGTCAACCAATGTTAGTTAATTTTTCAGCATAGAATAAGTACACTATTACCATCACTTTCACTCACTTGAGGTCATATTGGCATTTCCATTGTCCTATAATTTGACGTAAGCTCTTATGCAATATTTTGCACGTGAACATCATGCTTCATTCTTATCTTGCAAATTCAATGTCGTATCAGTATCCAGAGCGTTCGTTCTAAAAGGAAAATGAATGATATTCCCAAGTTTATCACGAATAGCGATGTCACACCTTGACAAATAAGAGAGACTCCAGCCGGTAGTAATGCTGGCGTCTGGAACTTCCGTTGATGACGTTTCGCACAGCCGATAAACTGTTATGACACAGTAAATGTTACCCTTAGTTGTAAATTTAGTCGATCGGATCTGAGCTATAACATTACGAATCGTATTAGCTGGACATTTATTAAAAACAGTGGTAAAGAGTTACTTTGAACAGAAGGATTCTATCCAAAATCGGCTGTCCGTCACTTGTTCCGTGGTCACGAATCACGTTTCCAACAGTTTTATTCATGTTATCGAAATGCCATTGAAGGTTATAGCTTTGATGTTTCTATAACTGGAGTGAAGAGAAGACAGTGGTATTTACCGGTGTTCTCTTTGGGGCAGACCTAATGAGCTGGCCGATTCTAAAGAAGTCAGACTTACGGTGGTCAATCCAGTGGAGACCGTGACCTTTGAACTTTATGATGTTCAAGATGGATTAATAGTTATGTCAAATTCATCAGTCTTCAAGTATGCTCAGCCAATTAAAGTTTCACCAGAACAATAAATAGTGAAATGTGTCGCTTCCGGTAGCAATCCCGAACCAATAATGAACCTCTTTCTGAATGGACAAAAACAATTTGTTACTTTTAGTGTAGAAGAAGAACATTCCACAGCATTTACGTCGCCAGTTTGTTGGGGCTTTTGAAGTGAAGTAAACTAACAATGTCTAGCCACTGTGCACGCCAATCACTTGTTTGTAGAGCTAATATTGCAGGTGACTTCTACAGTTCTAGTGAAGCCGGAATACTCTTCATTGCACGTATTGGTTAGGTTTCTTTTCTGTGTCAAAACAAAACAGCAGCTCTTGCTGATAAGTATTGTCCACTCAAATGCAGTGTTACAGACGTAGGCAAGACCAGCGAGCTTATGTGTGAAAACATCATCTGGTTGATTGGCACTACAGAACAACGCATCTGCTAAAAAAAAAGATGGAACGATCCGAATGAAAAATATGGCGTTATACAAACTTCTTGCGAAAAAAACGAAAATGGGACTGAATGTAATGTTAGGCATATTCGCAGTTAACTCGCAAATATTTGAAGAGACTCTTCGTTGTATACGGGAACAGAGAAAATACTCACAGGCATCCAGTAAAAGAATGTCCAATACGCCCTATAGTCAGGCAGGCTCTCTGGTACGTCGTCTCGTGCTTTAATTACTGACGATGTACACAGATTTTTAGTACTTGTATAGTCTTAATATATGATTTTGAAGTTTAAATAAAGTCCATGCATACAGTAGTTCGTTCGCAGACGTGTTTGGTTTTGGACCGATTTAGAAACCTTTATACATCTTCATTTTTTGCTGAACTCCAATAAAGGATCGAGTTTCAACTTCTTTAAGCGTTTAAGTGACAAGAGGTCTGTTAACTGATATATGATAAGGCAATGTAGCAAAACTGTACAATATTATTTATCATGTTTCCGTAATATTGTCCAGGCGTAAAAATGTGAATTAAAAAGCTGACGGTAATATGTCATATTCGTTTAACTTACTTAACTTTTTTAAAGGCATATGCATAGGTTGTAAGGACTATAGTATATTTCAGTTCAAATAGATTTCATTAAATATTCTGACATTCTTTGTTCAATATTTTATCAATCTCGTTATTTGGACTAATTTGGAGTTGTTGATCTAGTAGAGGGGAAGGCCGGGTTTAAAACCGATTACTCTAAGCGTTTTGAGCGTATACAGCGCTTTGGTCTAAGGGAAATAACTACGTTACATGAAAAAGAAATGTTATACATACTTGCTTCCCTTGTCACAATATGTTTGAAACTAGCGTAAAATGTTTACGACTTTCAGCATTTAAGTACAGTCGATAACGTGTGTCATAATAAATTTTAGTGTTATATATTTCATATTCTATAAAATAGTTCAGCGCTCATCGATCTTTCCAATGATTTTAAACACATATAGATTAAAGCATCAAAATACCTGCAGCCAGTACCTCACGTGCTCTTTTTATTTTGTGGACTACGTTCGTTACACCATTAGACTGGGTATAATTAAGACAATGGCGAGACCAAATATGAGGTCCAAAAAGAAAACCACAGTCATCTTTGGTGTCTGGAAGCTTTCTTCTTTAACAAGACCAACTTGTATCGCTGTCTGTTAAACTGAACATTTTAGATGATCAACGAAGAGTGTTCCATTCAGTCCCCAAGGTTTTACACTGACATAACAAAAGCATTCAATTGACACCTTTTTTCACATTCGTTGTACTTTTGAATTGGTTCGATGTAACATGTATATTGTCATTTGTATACGATGTTAAGTGTTATTTGCTAGCTAAAACGTACACGATACGTACAAGAACAACGAAAACGCTATGACTGCTCTAAAACACTTCCTCCTTTCACATTTAAAAAATTGAAATGGCGCAATTCAATTTAAAAATAAAAATGTAAATTAATGTTAACTTCAATCTGTTGATATTTTGAAATTTATTTACTGTTTGAAATGTAACAAATATCTGCTATATATACTGTAGTTAAAGTTTCGATGTTACATATGTAAAAGTTAACTTATTAACCAGTTTGCAAATCCCCATCGGGGAGGCTTGACAGGTTACTTAAGTTAGCAATTGTTTCCCGATTTCGTCAGAAATCGGGAGTTTCTTTTACTATGCGTGTATGTGGTCGCACGGTCGCAAAACTGTCCCATTTTGTCAAAAATAATTTCTATTAACATAAAATGATTTGTATTCATTTATATGTAACGAAGTCCCCACCCCCTTTCACTACGCCATCTTTTTTTTTAGTTTTGCTCAGTGAGCATTGTTCAGTAAGTACTGTTTTGTCAGCACTACTAACAGTGAATGTTGTTCAGTGAGCACTACTACCAGCGAGCATTGTTCAGTGAGCACTACTCACAGTGAGCACTACTCACAGTGAGCACTACTCACAGTGAATGTTGTTCAGTGAGCACTACTCACAGTCAATGTTGTTCAGTGAGGACTTCTCACAGTGAATGTTGTTCAGTGAGCACTTCTCACTGTGAATGTTGTTCAGTGAGCACTTCTCACAGTGAATGTTGTTCAGTGAGCACTTCTCACAGTGAAAGTTGTTCAGTGAGCACTACTCACAGTGAATGTTGTTCAGTGAGCACTACTCACAGTGAATGTTGTTCAGTGAGCACTTCTAACAGTGAATGTTGTTCAGTGAGCACTTCTAACAGTGAATGTTGTTCAGTGAGCACTTCTCACAGTGAATGTTGTTCAGTGAGCACTTCTCACAGTGAATGTTGTTCAGTGAGCACTACTCACAGTGAATGTTGTTCAGTGAGCACTACTCACAGTGAATGTTGTTCAGTGAGCACTACTCACAGTGAATGTTGTTCAGTGAGCACTTCTCACAGTGAATGTTGTTCAGTGAGCACTACTCACAGTGAATGTTGTTCAGTGAGCACTACTCACAGTGAATGTTGTTCAGTGAGCACTACTCACAGTGAATGTTGTTCAGTGAGCACTACTCACAGTGAATGTTGTTCAGTGAGCACTACTCACAGTGAATGTTGTTCAGTGAGCACTACTCACAGTGAATGTTGTTCAGTGAGCACTACTCACAGTGAATGTTGTTCAGTGAGCAATACTCACAGTGAATGTTGTTCAGTGAGCCCTACTCACAGTGAATGTTGTTCAGTGAGCACTACTCACAGTGAATGTTGTTCAGTGAGCACTACTCACAGTGAATGTTGTTCAGTGAGCACTACTCACAGTGAATGTTGTTCAGTGAGCACTACTCACAGTGAATGTTGTTCAGTGAGCACTACTCACAGTGAATGTTGTTCAGTGAGCACTACTCACAGTGAATGTTGTTCAGTGAGCACTTCTCACAGTGAATGTTGTTCAGTGAGCCCTACTCACAGTGAATGTTGTTCAGTGAGCACTACTAACAGTGAAAGTTGTTCAGTAAGCACTTCTCACAGTGAGCACTACTACTAGTGAGCGTTGTTCAGTGAGCACTACTCACAGTGAGCACTACTCACAGTGAGCACTACTCACAGTGAATGTTGTTCAGTGAGCACTACTCACAGTGAGCACTACTACTAGTCAGCGTTGTTCAGTGAGCACTACTCACAGTGAGCACTACTCACAACACACAGTGAGCACTACTCACAGTGAACATTATTCAGTGAGCACTACTCACAGTGAGCACTACTCACAGTGAGCGTTGTTCAGTGAGCACTACTCACAGTGAGCGTTGTTCAGTGAGCACTTCTCACAGTGAGCGTTGTTCAGTGAGCACTACTCACAGTGAGCATTGTTCCGTGAGCACTACTCACAGTGAGCCTTGTTAAGTGAGCCCCACTAAATATGAGCGTTGTTTAGTGAGCACTTTACAATGAGAGCCTTGTTCAGTGAGTACTACTCACGGTGAGCACTTCTCACGTTGATTACTGTTCAGGAGCCACCATTACACTTCTCACGTTGATTACTGTTAAGCGAGCACTACTCACACACTGTTCAGTGAACACTACCCACAGGGGGTGGGTAGTGAGCACCTTCTCTCAGTGAACCCCTTGTTCAGTGAGCACTACTCACAGTGAACCTTGTTAAGGGAGCGCCACTGAATATGAGCGTTGTTCAGTGAGCACTTTACAATTTGAGCATTGTTCAATGAGCACTACTCACGGTGAGTACTTCTCACGTTGATAACTGTTCAGTGAGCAGTTCTCACAATGATAACTGTTCCGTGAGCGCTACTCACAGTGAGTTCTTTTCAGTTAGCACTACTTGTGGTAATCATTGTTCAGTGAGCGATTCTCATTGTGAGTATTGTCCAGTGAGCACTACTGATTGTGAGCATTGTTCAGTAAACACTACTCACAGTGAGTACATTTCAGTGAGCACAACTCCCATTGAGCATTATGTTCACTGAGCACTACTCGCATTGAAATTGCCAAGTGAACGAATCTCACAGTGATTTTTGTTCAGTGGACACTGTTCAAAAAGCAATACTCATGGTGAGTAAATGTTCAGTTAGAACTTCTCCCAGGGAACATTATTCAGTGAGCACTTTTGAGATATTTTGAAACTTCAAACTATATAATAATTTTGCGTGACAAAGTTGAGTTATTTTGGTAAGTTGTGAATTATATAACTTTTGCATGACGAAAACTTCGCAGTTTGTGAGCAGACAAACGTATTCGCTAATATTAAATTCACGAAAAGAGATTTCTCTTATAGTACATCTATTTGAAATGAATATTTCGCGAGATTTTCTAATTAGCGAAGTGAGAAAATCTCGAAAGATATATGTAGGATCTGCTCGTCCTTTGAGAAAATTATATATTTTAAGACTGCAGGCTTTCATTCAAATGAAGTTTCAATTCGGTCTACTTGAGCGAGCGAAGCGAACGAGGAAAATTTGAGCATTTTAAAGCCATTTTTGGTCTTTTTTTGCGAGAACAAACAGGTACGATCCGGATATATCGCTTGTGACTCTCACCCCCTCACACTTTCATTTTTATTGCATTTTCGGGACATTTAAGTTTTCGATCTTGGCTTGCAATGTACACGCACGTGCGTAGTGAGCGTAACGACATCTACGCCCCTTATTTGTATGCATGTAGGCCGAATTGCTGCATGGTCTGTGCTAATATATGTTAGATCTATAGTACAGGCAGCAATAGCGAGGCAAAGCACTAAATGAAAGGATTCAAGAGGCACATGCACTAATACGCATTTACGTTCAGACGAAAGACTATTATACGTAGAAACACAAATCTCATTAGCATTTATCATAAATACAGTTTTGATGTATCGATAAACTTTATTATGAATATTATCAAAAATAAAGCTTAGAATGACGTCACAATATACAATGAAGTAATCGTGGTATAAAATAAAAGGAATCACTAATTGACATACAAAAATCAAACAATAAACTGATTCAAATGCAGGTGTTCTTGAAGCTGACCCGTATGTCCCTGAAAAAATATATATTTGCAATGAAAATGCCTTCTTAAATGGGATTATTTATTTTTCAGTAATCAATCATTTCATAAATTTATCATTATTAGTGTCTATCTTATAATATACTTTGATGTGTATTTATTTCATATTTATCACAGAAAACTATTTAGTGTCTGGTAAAATTGGTAAACATATCATTTCCTCCTACTAGTACACCCCTGTCTGTTAATGACCTTGACCCTAAACAATGTTAAGTATGTTCGCTTATCTACGGCGTTTCAAAGTACATTTGAAGCATTTTGATATTTGAAATAGTTAACTATTCCTGGCACTCGTATATGCCTTTTTTATCATATTTATTCTTTAGATCACAGTTCAAGAAAAAAGATATTCATGAAGGTGAATTTTTAAGTCGTTTTATTTACATACATTGATATTTTGAAAAAATAAGCAGATGTTGATAATAACCCGGTCTCGAAAATAAGCCAATATTCACATACGGTATACGTCAGACATAAAATTAAAACATGGATGAATTTTATATTAGCAGCGTGTTCGGTCAGACAAAACTTTTCTAATGGATAATCAGTATTTCGTGTGGATTTGTAGCGCTCGTTATGGATAAATCATAACAGTACTGGTATATTTTAAAGAATAATTTTTATCGGGCTTACAGTTTGGACTAATGGTTACAAATGTTGCATCCGTATCAGTAGAATTTTGGAACGCGATTCATGCACCGTTGACAGCTATATGAACTAGTATACAGCAGAAATAAGCAGGCCCCGAAAATAAGCTACAACATCCTTACCAAAAAAGTTACGGCTTATTTTCGATTTTCAGGGTATAGAATCATGTAATGTTCACGAGTTAGTTGTAATTATAACTTACTTTTTAGCCACTGGTGGAGGATAGGCCATCCTCCATATTTGTCTTGGCAATTTCGAACATTTCTTAAACAATAAAAAAGCGACGTACACAGCATGCTCTATACAGAATCAGAAAATATAGCTAGAACACATAAATGATTCAGAAAACGACTTTATTATGATGATCCGGACATATAGCATATATGCTCGTTCAGGAAAATTTATTTGACGTATAAAGGTCAAACTTGTGATCCCTAGATCTTTGCCTATATCACTCGCCTGAGGTTGTATACGGCGTAAGGTACTCGGCGAAGATTTTATTTAATGAAAAGGCAATGAAAATGGTAAGGAAGTGATCACCGAAAGGCATGATGGTAACGTAGCGATGTAGTAACAAAGAACACAAAGAGATGAAGCAATGAAGAGATATTATTGTGAAGACTGATACGTAACGAGAAAATATCTATCAACAAGATGATGAACAAAGAGATAAGATGATAAAAAGAAAAGGAAGTGATGAGCAGCAAAGTTAAAGAAAAGTTAAAGAATAAGTCGGGTATACATAACGAAGGGGCTGAAAAACAGAGACCATGAGTACTTGAGGAAGCTAAAGGTAACACAACGAAGAGATAAGGTAAAGGTTAGGATAATTGACGAAAAGGTAACGTAGCGAAAAGAGTAAGGTGAGTAAGAAAAAGTTAAAGAAATGGTAAGAGGCAATATAACTTTAAGTGTCAATACGAGACTCCTATCCTCAGTAAGAAACTACCAACTTTCTCACATAAAAGGACATGGTCGGTAGCAGGTCTCGAAACCATGGCTCTCAACATAATAAAAAAAATGAGAGGTTACAGTAATTTCAATTCAACGACTCTAACAACTCGACTATGCTGGAAAAGTTACAGATTTGGCGTTTCTTACCCTTGAAGTTCATCGTTGGTTTTGGTCCGAGTCCATCTCGGGCGGACTGATTTGTGTCCGAGCTCAACGCAATGTTTGTTAAACTCTCTGTAACGATAGAGTCTGCTATTTCTGTAAAACAGTAAAGAACAATATGACAATACAACTATTTACAACCGTAAAAATGGTGATATTCCTGGTAAAATTGCTAAAATTTAAATGCGAATAAATGGTGATATACTTGGTAAAACTGTTGTAATGAGTAATATCCTCATTTAATGATGTTGTTGTTTTTGTTGATGACGACGACGTGGATGATGGTGATGATCATGATGATGGTGATTATGATGACGAGAGTGATGGTGACGAAGACGGCAATGACGATGGTGGTGGTGCTGATGACGATTATGATGATGTTTTACACAATTTCTTATTTATTAAATTGTGTGTTTGACACGTACACAAGTACTGCACCATATCGTAACATCCTTGATATTAACATAGTTGCTCACTGTATCTGCCAACAATTTAGAAAAGATACCCATTCCAATATGACACAATTATTGACTGAAGTATCGGGTACATGTATATACATTGATATTTACCAGGATAGTGCAACATTTGCTGATGTACTTACGGCTAATGACACTGGAAGAGAGAGAAACACTGTCGTCTGCGGACTGCACCATGATGACATTTGCGTCGTTAAAGCCAATGTGGTTCTCAGAACGCAAAACGTCTGCTGCTGTGTTTATTATGCCAGATATATAATCCTCAACTGTAGAAGAAAATAAAAATGAATACTGTTGTCAGAGAGATGTGTTTGCGGTTTTGTTTTATTAGAATACCAAGATAAATAAGCTACGTCTGTGTGTTCAAACTTACTCGGTAAAAATAAAGAATTGTTTAGCAAACAGTGCACGTTGATCATGATCATTGGTCGAAAATGCAAACCTTCCAGCATCACCAAATTTGTGTTAATCGAACATTTCTGAAAAAAAATGTTAAATAGAAAATCTTACCTAATCTGTCAAAGTTACCATTGTCTGTTGCTTCTACGCCATCAGCTGGTAGAACTATTGAAAAATAAAATATTGAAAAAATCAGCTCGTTCACAGTTTCCGTTGAAAAACTTAAATTTCTCCAAAATGATATACTCGTAGAATGTAAAAGTAATACGGCTAAATTCATTTACACAAGAGAAAATCTACACGGCAATTCGTGAAAATCTGTTGAAGATGTTGGTGAACATGGTTTATCCATGTTTATATAAGAATTTCAAAAGCGTTTGAAACGCTTTTATGATTAAGTACATTGTAGCGTAAAATTTCACAAAGACAGAAATACTTTGCTGGAATTTATACTTGAACATTTTTATTTGATATTTCGTTCTAAAACAGGTTTAATTTCAGACAGTTCGAAAAACCAATTTTCCACCAAAAAAAATCTAAGACCTAGTAGCAGTAAACAAGTTTTATATTTGCACTGCTTTCAATGCAAATGAAAGGAGGTGTGACGCTCTTGGTATTGCCGCTATGTGCAACCTTCCCTGCGTCCCATTTCCCAAAAGGAACGGGAATACAACATAGAAAATATGTAATTCTATGACGTTGATTAAACATACACAATGCTTGCATTTATAATCGAATTCTGTTGCTGTAATGTACACTATGCATCTTTACACTATCTTAACACTAATTATCTCAAGATGACCTTTAGTTACTCTAGTATGGACATTTGGAACCAACGACCTGTTGATATAAGACAATTTTCAAATGTCAATGCATTTAAATATACTAGTAGCTTGAAAGCATTTCTGCTTAAAACTGACCAATTGTAACTATTTTTATGCTACCTACTTTACATTGCAAGTGAAATCTCATTTTATGTCTGTTTTAAAGAATCGTGTAAGAAGCCAATATAATAAATAAGACGAACCCCACATATATTATCATAATCATATATCATCATCATCATCATCATCATCATCATCATCATCATCATCATCACCATCATCACCACCATTATAATCTTCCAACAATGGGAAACACTTTAAGAGTTTAGGTTTTATCAATCTATTGAAAGTTCGTTGAAATCTGAATCACATTGACAATAATACAGTGTGGCTTATATATTTTAGTTCAGAGTGTGGTCCCGTTTATATGAAAAATAAAAATCTACGCACCTTTTACAGTGGTCCCTGGAGCCATGTCATGTAGAGCTGTCTGAACGGATTTGCCTTTAGGCTTTTTGGAAATGATCAGGTCGTTTGTACCAGTTTCATTTACAACTGTTGCTGGGTCTACTGACTGGCCCCGTCTAGCGTAAAATCGACGCCGGAGACGGTTTCTAAACCTCGCCCACTGTGTACAAAAACAATTATTAATAATCATTTTGATTGTTATAATTTTGTAAGTATCAAGTCGATCCACTTTGGCTAAAAAAAAGTACATGTACAAAGTTTACAAATGCATGAAGAATGCTAGACCTTTTATAGAAAGTTGCCATTTTAAAGTCTCATATTCACTTTGATATTCGTATATCTTATATGCATAATGACTGAAGTGTTTTCTATTAAGTTTGTTGGCTCATCCCTTTCTTTCATAAATTTATCGCTTTTCACAAAAATTGAAAAAAATACTGTGCTATACGCATAGTATGTACTTTCAACTAAAAACATAACTTGATGTATGCACCAGAATGGCGCGTTTTCTCTTAACGTCTCACAGATAGATTTCACTTGCAATGTAACAATATTGAAAACGTACTTCAAGACAACTTGAACGAAGTCGATAGCTGGTGTAAATTAAATAATATGTCACTGCACCCGTGCAAATCTAAATGCATGTTGATGACTACAAAATATTAGCTAAAACATACTCGTGAGTTACGTTTATCAATAGAAAATGTCGCCATTGAAAACGTTGAGGTGTATAAATTACTAGGTGTATTAATTGACAACACACTTTCATGGACATTCCAAATATCTCAAGTGTGTAATAAATTAAACTCCAAAATAGCTCTGTTGAAACGTATTATCTATTACTTGTCAGATGAAATGAAAAATACATTTTATAATGCATATTTGGTACCATGTTTCGACTACTGTTGTGCTGTCTGGGGCATTACAATGAGCCCAAAATCAGATCTAAATAAAATAAATAAAATTCAAAAAAGGGCTGCCAGAATTATATTAAATAAACCATTAAAAACTAGTTCCTCAGATATGTTTAATAAACTTAAATGGTTAAAATTCGAAAATAGATGTGCCTACCATACAGGTTTACTTATATTTAAATGCCAACACCAGCTAGTACCGGAATTATATCTGACTGAGTTATTAACATTTTCGAAAAATACACGTTATAGACTCCGTTTATCGGAAAGAAATGACTTAAGACATCACAAACCTAGAACAAATTATATGAAAAATTCATTCAGTTACACCAGTATTGATATTTGGAATAAAATACCTCTTGAAATCAGAAATATCTCTTCAATATCATCTTTCAAATACAAATACAAGAACTTCCTTTTTCAAAAACAGCAGCAATTATCTACCATTTCAAGAATATAAATTCCACATGCGCTACGTTTTAGATAAATTTAGATAAATTATGTGTTCTGTATAATTGATAATTGAGGTAATGACGAGTGTTTGTCGGGATCGAATGTATATTTGCATAATTTGTATAGATTGTTATTTCATTTACCGTTTTTCTTTGCCTTTTTGTTTCTTTTCTAGAAGGCCACATTGTAAATAAGTTTTGTATGTTTTGAACATTGCTTTATGTGTAAACCTTCTTTAAATAAAGACATTATTATTATTATTATTAAAATCGGTCCATGTACATGTATTTAGAAGTTTCAGCCCGGACATAAAGTGCGGACTTACAGCATTGTGGACAGACGAGCGGCACCAAGCAATCCTATAGTACTCAATGGTCTTTGACCAGTTGGGGACTAATAATTACATAAAATTAAGCTGATGGAAATTAAATCAAAGTAGTAAAATGACATTTATTTTTACTCAAATTAACTAAAAACTCCAATTCTTAACAATACTAGTAAAATAATCGAAAGAAAACTCACCCTTTCGTTGACAGATTTCTTAAAGGTGACACACCACGAAAAACATCCGCAACGTTCACCGTCCATTGCTAATTTCGTGCAAAAATACCTAAGTTAAGCATTTTCAATTCGAGTTAGAATGGATTTTGCGGTTGCCAATGACAGACGTCAAGACTATGTTGTCATGACGTCAGAACGTTATCTTGAATGACGCAACCATAAAAACCGAATGTAGCCGAAATTTAGAAAATAGTTGCTCACAACATTTCGGACATTAATTGTTTAACTGAATGACTAGTTCATCTGTATCCAATGTCAGTATTTGGCCTCCAGTAGGTCATACGACACTCTGATGGTCACCAGCGTGTAGAACGGGGTCATGTGATACATCCATCTTCACGTTTTCAGACATGGTAACCCCTGCCATGGTAACCATCCGGCCATCGCAGGCCAAAACCATAAATAAACTGGAAATCCCTAAAGGCTATATTTTAAACATTTTTACGCCCCACATTCATGTTGTTCTTTATGAAATGCAAGTAAGTTATTCAAAGAACTGACCAGCTCCAAAAGTGGGTTACTATAGACAAATTATTGGTTCTTACGTTGAATTATAGAAAAAGAGCATCGGTAACACCGATGGATGCTCCCCGAAGCCTGGGTTTTCGATTAAACAGTACTCAAGTTCCGTGCTTGCAAATGAAAACTTAACTCGCATTAAAAATGTAATTCTAGACAAGCAAATTAAACTGTAATAAAAGGACTTAATTTTGTCATATATTGCACTTCATTTTAATATCCTCTTTCATTACGCTAGATATCAAGGAAATCTGTTGAATGGCTTTTGGGCTATGTTGAAGCATAATTTCAGAATTAAAAGCAGGATCACACGGTAGAGTTAAGGCTATTAGACACTGCACTTCCTCAAAATATCTTCTATCACTATGTACTTTATCCTAAAGAGTCTGTTTCTTTTTTATAATTATGTTTTAGACAGGCAAAATTCACTCGCAATGTCCTCTATCATTGTGTGAAATATCAACTTAGTCCCTTCCATAGTTTTCGAGTTATGACCAGACAAGTTAATTTATAAATGGAGATAATTAGAAATAGCATGTAGTTTATCTGATGACGGGATTACATCATAGAGAAATTTACTATATAACATTTTGTAGTAATAACATTATAAGTTCTTGTTACTGTCGACTTCAAAGCCATTACATAGAGAAACAAGACATGACAGGAACAAAACACCACAAACTGAACAGTTATGATTCTTAATCACTGCACTCCCTCTCAATGTTCTCTATCAATATGTATATTATCAACTTTGTCCCATAAGTATTTAATAGTTTTGCTCAGAACAACAAGCATGTTACACAAAGGGAGATAATTAAATATATGATAAGCTAAAAGTACTTCATACGCTATCACCGTATGAAGTATCAAGGTATGAGACGCCTAAATACATTTCCATAGACTTACATTATAAGGGTTTCTTCCGGTGCGACTACCCAAAATCTCACCGACTGCTGAAATGAGCTTTATTTTGTAGAATCATCCTAGTCCCAAAATAACAAAATTTATACATGTGATCCAATACTTTATGCCAGTAATTTGGAGCTCAATGACACCACCCCCATTTTTGTGGCAGTTTTAGTGGTCACCGACCAAATATGTCAGTATTTTCAAATACCAAATATTTTGATTATAATTTATATCCAGATTTTTCTCTTCATATTTCATTTGTGATCTATCATGCAGCGATTATTTCAAACTAATTTTTCTTGTATGCATCCACTTAGTTTCAGCCAATCAGCAATCAAACACATAGTGTAGGTCTGCATGTTCCCTAGACAAAATAACCTGCTTCCGGTTTTCACCGATTTAGGCGTCTCATACCTCAAGTCAAATCCCTTACATAAATTTCGTGTTATGCTCCGAACAAGCTTTGGACATAAAGGGAGATAATTGAAAAAAAACGGCGTAAGCTAGAGTTATTGTTTGTTACTACACATAGTCTACCACTTAATGTCCTCTATCGCTGTGTGAAGTGTGAACTCAACCCCATCATTACTTTCTAGTTATGCTCTAGACAGGAAATATCCGGACAGATAGACAGACAGACAGACAGACTGATGGGCGGTCAAAGCAGCCTTCGGGAATCATTAAAACCTAGTGTTTACTGTAGACTTTTCTCTCATAATAAACGTTACTGTAACTCATTTTCTCACGAGTACGTGTGAACGCGTTAGAAAGCCTTCTTGATTTCTATGTTTTGCAATTTCTCTTAATTATTAAAGGTTGATTAAGGACAACAGCTGTTAATAATTGAAATAAAACTAAATCATTACTTGTACATTTTTGTATTAATTCGGCTGCCTGGATGAGATTTAAATGGCATTTACATAAGTAAGATATTATGAACTTGGTATGTGGTCTTGGTAAGACGGCGTAAATGCCTTCGTACATCATTTAAATAAATGTTAATTTGTTCTGGTATTCAGAAAACCGCTTAATATTTACAAAACATGTTAATCGACTTTCATTTCTAACTCCGATATTACTTATGTTTGACATATCACGCCATTTGTACCAGCTGCCTTCGTTAGAGAACAGGTTATTTTTTAAAGAGCAAAGATTTATCATTGGTGAAGCTACAGAAATAATAGACGATGTTTTGGTCAGTTTTCATTTTAAGTTTTCTTCTGATCAATGGATCTAATTCTGAGGAACAACACTGTTCCCGATTCCATTATGATGATCAGCTTTTAGAGAAAATGATTCGTATGGAGGTGAAAGTTGAGGCGATGGAAAAGGTGATATTGAACACAAACAAACAGATGCTAGAGAGGCAAGAAGAAGTGCAAGAAACACTGCATACATTAAGATCTGAAAGGACGGATCTGAAGGGCGATTATGCTGACTTTAAGACAAAGATAATGGACGAGTTCAACATTATTAAAGGTAAAATGCACGGTCATTTATTGCTTTAATACTTGAATCTCTTTTTGTACTTTTATGTATTGTATAGAAACAAGTTTACGACACACTTCCGGTGACGCTGAAGTGACCATTTTATTTTTAATTTCTATGAACGTTTTTATTCTGTAACATCGTTCAAAATTGAGATGTCTAACTAAATTTTCTACAACAGTATAAATGAAACCTAAAATGTTTAGACTATACGATTGAAATGCCACTCTTTCCTAGCAATTCACACTCACTTTATCTCTCATATTCAAATGCACGAATGCATAAGCATTGCAAGAACATGCAACAAAGATTTCTCATAATCACTATTGACAAATATATACAATACACTGGTGGCTTTTTCATTGTCATTTTAATTGATAGGAATGCACTCTTTTCTTAATTTCCTTATTTTTTGTTGACTTGAAAAAATAAAATGTACCCCACATAAATTACAACAAATATTGTGACAACATAACACCAAACATTATGGACAAACGTTGGTATAACTTTTTGCCTGTCCGCGATTATGTTATTGTTCTTCTGTTTTGCAAGTTATTGAAGTTTGGGTGCTGATTTTTATGGTGTTCACTTATATCAAACTGAAACAACTTTAAGAATATGTTAACCCTTTGACATAATTCATTCTAGAATATACATGTAAATAGTAAGTGTTCTGAGATGATTGTCCATAAACTTTTGACATAAAATATCTTTAAAGATGTCTGAACTTTTATGCTTTTAAAGGAATAAAACTGAGTAAAGGCAAATCGCAACAAAAGATACAGCCCCAAACTAGGGCAAAGTTCTGATAACAGAAACCTCAGTTTTTTTTCTAGATAAATAGCTATAGTGATAGAAACATGATAGTGACACAAAATGTCTATCACGTTTTGCTGCAAACATTTACCACCAGAGAAGTTTTTTATTTGTTGGATGAAGTTTTAAGGGATAATCTTTAAACTTTAAAGCAGTTAAAATGCAATGTGTTTAGTGATGTATGTTGTACGAGTTTAAAAGTCACGTTTGTAGGATGCCTGAGGAGTTTAAACAAGAATTTAATCATTTGATCCACTTGGCTGCGTAGAATCGACGTGTCATCTAAATCTTATTATGACTTAAGAACAAACGAACAAAAATGTCGACCTTGTTGTAAGAAACTTATAACACCAACTTCTTATTTAATATGCGTTGTCGATACCCACCATAGTTTTCAAAGCCCGCCAACCAGTTGACGAAAGTCTAGAAACGGGTCAAACAGTCGTGTTTTCGAAAACAATGAGAAACGATGGTGACGCTTATGATAATGTAACGGGTATCTTCACGGCTTCTGTAGGCGGTACCTACCTTTTCACTGCTCATATTTGTGTCCACGGCAGTAAAACTTTCCATTACGGAATAATGTGCGATAACATTGTTGTAACGTCCGGCAGGTTTGGTGACGAGGTATGGAATGGGTGAAATACTGCTGATGTCATGCTAGTGCTCGAGGCCAGACAGAAAGTTTGGGTAAAGTGTCTATCTGGAGGAACAGCCGATACATTGCAAGAATATTCGTCTTCAACCTATAATTATTGGAACACATTTTCGGGAATGTTAATTCATAAATAAATCAAATGTTGGCTGTTCTTTTACACAAATCGAGTACTACAATTAATTCAGCACTGATGTATGTGTGAAGCATTTGATTTTAACTTAAATGATGGAAGTGATCTTGCAACAAAGTAACACAACAAGGATATTCTTTTAACTGAACATTATGTTTCTTTGTGTGACAAGTTTACTTATTGTACCCCAGACGTGAAAGCCATATTAGTAAAATCAGTCAACACCTTAAAACATAGATCATGTTTGCAAATACATGTGCTGATCATAATCAAACATGAGCGTTTATTTTGAGTAAATTGTCTCCCAGACATTACGATGCAAATTAATCCACATACCAGCATTCGCTGTTCTACTTCACGTGAGGGATCATAAAATAACACGTGTATTTAATAATATTAGCGCTGATAGATACTCCAATCCTGGATATTCGGATTATTTGTCCCTAAAGATGAAATTTTGTATGCAGTTTGGTTAAAATATGTGAAAATATTTGATAAAATTATCAGGGCATCAATATAATTCATCACATTTAACATTTCATAAAATAACAAGAACCGAGAGTCCAAAATGTAATATTCAAGAAAACAGTATCACTATCATGATTTCTATTCAATAATATCACAGTCATTTATCTACGATTTTTTTGTATTGTTTCAACATACTGGTGCCGAATGATGAACAAGGGTTACGATGTAAACGAACTGAAGGGTTTGACAGGAATACTCTATAAAGTTATAGACGGTTATGAAACATAACGCTTAAAAAAATTAATGTTTTACATCAAATTGAAGAGTTTGGCAATTATTTATTGAACTTCAGAGCAACCAATGGAAATGTCATTCAAACTATTAAAAGAAAATTTAGTTTGTGTACCGGACCAAATCTATTTCATGCTCCAATGAGCCACAGGCTAAAGCTTAACACTTTACCACGTCAAACAAACACTTTTTATTGAGTTGCTCTTTTGAAAACATCGTCATACATTTTCTCTTTAAAACTTGAGAGGATCGGGTCATTTTGTCTGAAAGTATAAATTAATCTTGCTAAGTCAAAAATATTTGTCCTGACACGTTGTCATTCTTGATTTCTTTTGCACTTAGTCATTTTGATTAAAAAAATCAAACGGTGAGAGCAACATGTTTTCCTAAAATGAAGTAAGTTTGTGGAGGGAACCGGTTCAACTGCAGATAGCATGTAATTCACCAAATCCAGACCGGAATGCTGTCAAGATTAATGAAACTAAGTCACACCCTTTTCAAAACTAGTTTTACGAGTTTCACAGAAAAACACAGTGAAAACTTTGAAGCCTGAATCTTGACTCAATCTTATTTTAAACAAGAACTATATTTTAAAAAATGATCCGTGCAATTTTTGAATATATGAAAGCGATTGGTAGCTAGATTGTATAGTAAAAATCCTGTCAAGTTTTATTTTTATGCAGAAAAATAGTGTGCGCCTTGACCTGTACCCTTTGCTTGATGTAAATGCGAATGCTCTCTCAACTGCGCTAAGCGGCCGCTTACACATTTTCTACCCAAATGTGAATAAGTACCTACTGTGACATGTGCATCACAAAAACAAACTTAATCCCTGTTTTTCTTAACAAATATGTTACTCGAAATACTGACCGTATCCACTGTTCAAAAAGTATAATTACTCGACACTTATAATCAACATTAGTTTGGCGGTAACAACACATTATGTTGATAGATATTAACCTTTTTACGTACTTAAATTATAAACCCATTCAAGAAAGACTGAAAACGCAAGAGTATTATATAAGCCTTTTTCATTCGATATTATTCAATTAAAAAGGACTTTACAGTAAATATCTTAATTCAAAACATGTTATACATTCTACTTGTCATTTCATTGCCTGTTACCAACTTCCGGTCAAAAGCGAGCTTTAATACGGCTACGCGAGAAAGCCAAAATGATTTTATAAAATAAAATTTAGTTCAAATAATAACAGAAAATGTGCATTTAGACGAATCACGAGTTTCTATGGATGCGACATATTTGATTTTACAAACCCAGGGCCCTTTGCTTGATGTAAATGCGAATGCTCTCTCAACTGCGCTAAGCGGCCGCTTGCATATGCAAACCCAGGGCCCTTTGCTTGATGTAAATGCGAATGCTCTCTCAACTGCGCTAAGCGGCCGTTTACACATTTTCTACCCAAATGTGAATAAGTACCTACTGTGACATGTGCATCACAAAAACAAACTTATTCCTGTTTTTCTTATCAAATATGTTACTCGAAATATTGAGCGAATCCACTGTTCGAAAAAGTATAATTACTCGACACTTATAATCAACATTAGTTTGGCTGTAACAACACATTATGTTAATAGATATTAACCTTTTTACGTACTTAAATTATAAACCCATTCAAGAAAGACCGAAAACGCAAGAGTATTATATAAGCCTTTTTCATTCGATATTATTCAATTAAAAAGGACTTTACAGTAAATATCTTAATTCAAAACATGTTATACATTCTACTTGTCATTTCATTGCCTGTTACCAACTTCCGGTCAAAAGCGAGCTTTAATACGGCTACGCGAGAAAGCCAAAATGATTTTATAAAATAAAATTTAGTTGAAATAATAACAGAGAAAATGTGCATTTAGACGAATCACGAGTTTCTATGGATGCGACATATTTGATTTTACAAATTATTACGACATTTAGTTTTATATATTAAGTTCACATCTGAAACTAGGATATAAATGGTCAAAGCATGATTCGCAGATGAAAACCATAAATTAACTAGAATTCCCTAAAGGCTATATCTTAAACAGTTTTACGACCCACAGTCATATTGTTATTTATTAACTGCAGTAAGTTATTCAAAGTACTGATCAGCTCCAAAAGTGGGTTACTATAGACAAATTAGTGGTTAGTACGTGAAAGTATAGAACAATAGTATCGGTAACACCGATGGATTAAACAGTACTCAAGTTCCGTGCCATGTAAACTGTAATTCTAGACAAGCAAATTAAACTGTAATAAAAGGACGTAATTCAGTCTACATTGCACTTCATATTGATATCCTCTTTCATTACGCTAGATATCAAGGCGCTAAGCGGCCGCTTACACATTTTCTACCCAAATGTGAATAAGTACCTACTGTGACATGTGCATCACAAAAACAAACTTAATCCCTGTTTTACTTATCAAATATGTTACTCGAAATATTGAGGGTATCCACTGTTCAAAAAAGTATAATTACTCGACACTTATAATCAACATTAGTTTGGCGGTAACAACACATTATGTTGATTAAACAGTACTCAAGTTCCTTCCTTGCAAATGAAAACTTAACTCGCATGAAAACTGTAATTCTAGACAAGCAAATTAAACTGTAATAAAAGGACGTAATTCAGTCTACATTGCACTTCATTTTAATATCCTCTTTCATTACGTTTGATATCAAGGCAAATCTGTTGAAAGGTTTTTGGGCTATGTTGAAGCATAATTTCACAATTTAAAGGAGGATCACACGGTAGAGTTAAGGTTATTAGACACTACACTTCCTCAAAATATCTTCTATCACTATGTATTACATGTATATACAAAAAACAAATCTGTTTCTTTTTTGTAATTATGTTTCAAACAGGCAAAATTTCATACGATAAAGAGAGATAATTAAAAAATGGGATCTTTCTTGCACTCACAATATCCTCTATCATTGTGTGAAATATCAACTTAGTCCCTTCCGTAGTTTTCGAGTTATGACCGGACAAGTTAATTCATAAAGGGAGATAATTAAAAATTGCATTAGATACAGCTATGGTTCTTAATCACTGCATTCCCTCTCAATGTTCTCTATCAATATGTGAAGTATCAACTTTGTCCCTTAAATATTTGTTAGTTTTGGTCATAACAACAAGCATATTACTCAAAGGGAGATAATTAAGTATATGATAAGCTTATGAGGATCTTACATGGACTGCTGTGGAGGACTGGGTTTTCTTGCATACCAGATGGGGATATCTGCAGTTTTTACCAGTGCTGGAAAATCTCATCTTACACCCCCCACCCCCAATCCGTTTACTCTACGACTTACGTGAATTACTTATGACGTAACGTTATAAACAATGTAGCAAACATAGCATCTAAAGAACGTTTGTTTTTATATCAAAATGCATCATTTCGATAAGTTTGTTTTTCAATATCTATTTCAAAGTGCAAGACGGTATGCAAGAAAAAGTTTCTTCAAAGAGATACTTGGTTCAGATCGAAATATCCGTCTCTGAGGGTAACTGTTTCGAACTCGGCAGAGCCTCGTTATCGCCAAAACAGTTACCCTCAGAGACGGATATTTCGATCTGAACGAACCTCGTGCTCATATAAGAAACTAATACATGTAGTTCCGACCAGAGGGAAAGCGGGGGGATAGGAGGAACCGAGCCAAGCGTGGTTTCGACTTCCCCCCGCTTTCCCGAGGGTCGGAACAACCCAGTCCTCCACAGTAGGCCATGCAAGATCCTTTTTCTTGCATACTTTATTTGATTTCATCGCAGTTTCTACGAGAAAACCGCTTAAAATAGGCCTTACTATATTGAGCGGTAAATCAAAACTTCATGTTGATTTAATATAATTCCCCGCATGGAACCCTTTTGCGTAGGAAATTTGGTAGGTTCACAAGTGAATTAACCACTGTTTATGTATCTAGCGCTAAAAACATAGTGCTTGATCGCATCCAAAACTATACTTTATTTACGTTGTGAAACAAAAAAATTTTAAATAAATCCTAAACAGAAATTCTATTGACGCACGTCCAGTTTTCTTGATTAATGCGACTATACCATCGACATTGACTTAATTTACTGGTTTTGTTTACACAGTGACGTCATTTATCAAGATAAACTGTGATGTCATTTACCATCATTTTTTGTTTTGAAAAACGAATGCAGGTATGTTCTTTGAAATGTCAATACATTCTGTTGCTATACATTTCTAAAATTTGATGCTCTTGCTTGTGACATCATAAAAAGCACCATTTCTTTTCGCAATCAACTTTCGCTTCAAAACTACATGGATATTCGTTACCAACAATTTTCGTAATTTGAACCGTTATTCCGTACCCTGAAAATTCGAACCATTCCTAAAATTGAAATTCCTGTTACATTAACTTGGAAAATATTAAAGTGTGTGCTTTTTTATGAGACCTTAGTTTACATTTACGAAAACATTATTGTCTTTCACTTATAAACCGCCGTGAAACGCATCTCGGAAATAAAGTGTTCCAGGTACGAGTTGAATACACGAAAGTAGTTCAGATGCTGTCAAGTACGCCCGATATGTACTTGGTATAGTATAGGCTGATCTCTTCCCTCCGCGTTCTGGGATCCGCAAGTTCTTTCCGGGGGGGGGGGGGGGTATGCAAGAAAGAAGTATCTATCACTGTATGAAGTATCAAGTCAATCCCTTACATAGTCCGAACAAGCTTTGGACATATAGGGAGATAATAAAAAATGGCGTTAGCTAGAGCTATTGTTTGTTACTACACTTAGTCTACCTCTCAATCTCCTATATCGCTGTGTGAAGTATAAACTCAATCCCAGTTATGCTCTGGGACAGACAGACTGATGGGCGGGCAAAGCAGCCTTCGGGAAGCATTAAAACCTAGTGTTTACTGTAGACTTTTCTCTCATGATAAACGTTCTTGTAACTTATTTTCTCACGAGTAGGTGTGAACGCGTTAGAAAGCCTTCTTGATTTCTATGTTTTGCAATTTCTCTTAATTGGTATAGGTTTATTTAAGCGAAAACAGCTGTTAATAATTGAAATAAAACTAAATTATTACTTGTATTAATTAATTCGGCTGCCTGGATGAGATTTAAATGGTATTTACATAAGTAAGATATTATAAACTTGGTATGTGGTGTAAGTAAGACGGCTTAAATGCCTTGGTACATCATTTAGATAAATGTTAATTTGTTCTGATAATCAGAAAACCGTATAATATTAAAAAAATGTTAATCGACTTTCATTTCTAACTCCGATATTACTTATGTTTGATATACAACGTCATTTCTACGAGCTGCCTTCGTTAGAGAACAGGTTATTTTGTAAAGAGCAAAGATTTATCATTGGTGAAGCTACCAAAATAATAGACGATGTTTTGGTCAGTTTTCATTTTAAGCTAAAGTCGAGGCAATGGAGAAGGTGATAATGAACGCGAACAAACAAATGCTAGAAAGACAAGAAGAAGCAAAGAAACACTGAATACATTAAGATCTGAAAGAGCGGATCTTAAGGGCGATTACGCTGACTTTAAGACAAAGATAATGAGAGAGTTCAACATTATCAAAGGTAAAGATGCACGGTCATTTACTACTTTAATATAAATTAACATTTTATCGATTGACACAAGAAGTTTAAACGTACCCGTTATTGTACTAAAATCTGCGTACTAGACACCCCCGATTTAAATGTCAGTAAAGCCTGAAGATTTGACAGGCAGCTTACGTTGACTGGCGACGCGGGGAAAGGGAAAATTACTCAGAAATTAGTTCTTAGCATATATCATGACCAGCAGATAGAATATAAATGTATGACAAATGCAAATGTCTAAGACACTATTTCTATGCATCTTACTTGATCATAATGCAGTACGGCCAATTTGAAGGACACTACTTGTCAAATCATTGACCAATAAAGTATAATGGATCACGCGTAGTAAAATAGTTCTGTAGTAAAGTTATCCTCTGAACAATAAGTAGATATTCAGCTTGTAACTTGTTCCCTATCTTTTCTCATTTGTGGATAAGTCATTCTTCTGTACTTGGGTCAGGTTGTTAATGGGTGCTTTCCTTGATAACAATTTTGGTTTACTCTTCTCCGTTATTCATGTGTTAGCATCATTTCTATTACTTATGACTGTGATAATATCACGAGTTAGTGCATCCATTATAGTAAACCAGCTCACACACACACTAAAGCATCTATCTTACTCTTGGTCATACAACATATCTAAGTTCTTGGCCTTGATTCTGACAAGAATATGTTTTAAAGTTTTACTATGTATTTCTATGTAAAACATGTCGTCCGCGCTGGGGACGCTTTCGACTATAGAAACCCATCACATAATACCATCTGCTAATAAGTTAAACTATAGACACCTCGGTTTTGGAGAAGAAGACATAAAAAACCTTGTAACTGAATAACTATGAATGCTTTGAAAGTAACAAGGTTTCCATGATTTGTTGTTTTGGACTCATTTGATTAACATTTGTCAACAAAACATACTGGTCAAACTATGGTCATGTTCTCGTAATGAAATATAAATAGATTGTTAAAAATAGTGCTCTTAATCAAAGTAGTGAACACTGATTATTGCAACTCCTTTTGTCTCGAGCACATGTAAGTACTTTAGAGAAAACTTTCTTTCTAAAGTTATTTGGCAGTCGCTTTTATTACTTTTAGTTTGTTTAAGCGGCGGCATCTGTAAATAATGTATTTTATTAAGATAGTAGTAAAATACCACTTATTGTGTTATTTCTCTTACGTAAATGAAATTTCAATAGCCCTTGAATCAGTATGAGGCAACGCAACCTGACAAGTTCTGATGATAAAAAAGCGAAAATGCCTTTGGAAACCGTTAAAATAAATGCTATTACTTCTGGTTTCCATCAATCTACAGATTGCCTTAAAAAATTTTCATTTTTGATGTTAATTGACTTTCATTGGCAACTCCTGTGTTTCTTTTGTTTACAAAGCCATTTCTTTTTTTGCCTTCGTGTGAGAACAGTTAATTTTGTAACCAGAAAAGTTTTACATTCAGTAAAACAACTTAAATAATCGACTATGTTGTGGTCAGTGTTCATTTTAAGCTTTCTACTTATGAATGGATCTAATGCTGACGAACCTCATTGTTCGCGATTTCACTACGAAGATCAACTGTTAGAGAAAATGATTCGTATGGAAGTTAAAGTTGAGGCGATGGAAAAAGTAATATTAAATGCAAACAAACAAATGCTAGAAAGAGAAGAAGAAGTGAAAGAAAACCTAAATGAGTTAAAAACTGAAAGAGCGGACCTTAAGGGCGATTATGCTGAATTTAAAACAAAGATAATGGATGACTTCAACTTTATCAAAGGTAAAATCTGCACGGTCATTTAGTGCTCTATAACACTAGGATTCTTTTTTAATATTTTATGTATTCTTTAGAATGAGGAAACAACAACACGGGTTCTAGTGGACCGTATTTTAAACGACTCTTTACGTTTTCATTTCTAAAGTAGTTGTTTTAACGAATTTCAATCAAGAATATATCCTACTTTGTAGCCTAAATATAATATTTAGTCCAATAATTAGACAATAATTTTTCATTCTAACGCAGTACCGATGTAACGTCGTTTCTGATTGGTGACGTCGTTTAAATTTGCGACTATTAAATAACGTATATATAGTCGCAAAATTCAAACGGCGTTTTAATTATCGCATTCGACACATTGTGCGTTAGAAAAGGGATACTATTTAGTGATTTTTTTTGCGACCGTATATACGTTTTAATAGTCGCAAACAGTTTTAACAGCTCCGGCTAACGCCGTCGCCGTTAAAAACTTTTGCGACCATTAAAACCGTATATACGTCGCAAATATCAACAGTATTCTATAATGATTTATTTGTATAAATAATTGGCTTATTGCTTATTTTAAGGAATCAGTTTATTATCCATCAATGAAGGCTTTAGTATAAAAAACATTTTCTACAATATTTCACGTGTGATTTCAGGCATTTACAATGTTTAGCAACATTTTGATCCCTGGATTTCTTTATATTTGCAGAAAACTTATTCTCACTTTAGGGATTTTTAAGGTTTATTAACTTTTAATGTTTTTAAGGGGCATATAATACCCTACAACTGGATGAATATTTTATCTCAATTTTATAATACTCTAAATGCGCGTAAAATAGTAAATAGATGCACTTTCTATGAGAAAAATGTATCGAAAAAAATGTCTTTTTTGCACAATATAACGATCTTTTATAATAAATCGCTATCCACCCGAAAACTATATAATATAAAACAAATGACACTACAACGGCACTACAGCATGGTTATTTCGCTAATTTTAGTGGTTATTACTGCAATTTTCATCTGAAACTTTGAAATCGTAGAGAACTCTTTAAATCAGCTTTAAGTTATGACTCTTAGTTTAAAGTGAATTAAAATTGTACATGTATCCAGTTTAAGGGCATGTCTCTTTATGAGATATAACATGAAATATAGTGCATTTTAAATGTTTTTATTCTGACCAAACTATAACCTAAAGTCTTTAAAATATTTAGTTTGTTCTCGATATTTCTTATCAAAGAAGACTTAGTACGCCTTCTATCACCATAAGTTGTACAATTTACTCGTACTGTAAGTAAGAGTAACTTATTTGAGTAATTCAGTTACATAACCCAACATTTCACTCAATTTTAAAAAGAAAATGAATACCTTCATAGTATTACTTTCAGAATGTACTAGCCACCGTGTATAAAGGAGTGTATTATATGGCTGATTAGAAGTAATTTTATTTCAGTTTTTAAAGTTCGACTTTCTTAATTTTTTTAAGTAACTATGTGCATCACCATTTATCAACAATTATCTTCTGTAACAGTAGCTATGCAGTAGCCAATTATGAAAAACAGAAGCTAGTGACACCTACTGAGAATACACAGTCAGGTCTGCCTGTCCCCTGTGACCATATATCTTACATTTCATTTCAGTTGTCTTTAAAAGACTTGAATTGTTGAAAATATAAAGATCTAAGTCACGTAAAAATTAATCTTTACGCGTTTAGACTATAAAATTGGATTAGGACCGCTTCCAAGCAACTCAAGCTTGATTGTTCATTTGCATTTAAATGCCCGAAAGCCTACAATTGGAGCTGATATACAAAAATATCCGATTATGTTACTTTTCAAAGATGGAATATTCGAATATGTTACTTTTCAAAGATGCATTCTTCTTTACGTTTATTGGAGAAAGCGGTTTGAAACAACTAAGAGTGGTCACAATCATACAGTGTGTATCAACTTCACTGTTCCCTATGGTTCTCTTTATATAGATTGATTTATTTCTGAATCATCTATGTTTGGCGATGTTAAGCCATGGCTCAAGATTGGGCTGCCGACAAATACAAATGGCACAGTAGCCCTTACACAAATACAAATTCAAACGTATTGATTTATAAAGCAAGAACAAAGTCAACATAAAGCAACAACATGTCAAGCATTAATCACAACAAAAATTTATTTTATAAAAATTTTTTACAAAGAAAAAAATTTTAAAAAAAAAAAATAAAATTAATGTTAACCATTTTAAGAAATTAAACTTCAAACCTCTTTTGTAGAATCCATGTGCTATATAGAGCTAATTGAAAGTAAAACGCGGAAATAAAAATGATATTTTGTTAGAAACTTATGAGATATTTTGCATTTAACTTCAGATACATTGCCGACCCCCACAATAGTTTTCAAAGCCCGTCAACCAGCCGATCTTAGTCTTGAAACGGGTCAAACAGTCATATTTTCCAAGACCATGATGAACGATGGTGAAGCTTATGATAGTATAACGGGTATCTTCACAGCTCCTGTAGGCGGTACCTACCTTTTCACAGTTCATCTTTGTGTCATCGGGGAGCAAACTTTCTATTATGGCATCATGTGTGATAACACTGTTGAAACGTCTGGTAGATTCTACGAAGATTATGCCGATACCTGCCATACTGCGGACGCCGTACTAGTGCTCGAAGCAAGACAGAAGGTTTGGGTAAAGTGTCTGTCCGGCGGAACGTCAAATGTCTTGTATGAATATTCTACTTCAACTTTAAATTACTGGAACACATTTTCAGGAGTTTTAGTTCATAAATAGGTATACCAAAGTTAAAACTGTCTATTTACCCACATCTTTTGCTACAATGACTAGACCACATGTGTATGCATAAACAAAACAATCAGTTAATCATTAAAGGAAAACCTTGTTACCAAAAACTGTGATTTTGTTCAGTTTAAAATGAAAGAAGTGATCTTACAACAGCGGCAACAAGAGAAAAATCTCCTTACTGTACATTTTGGTCTTTAGGATAGTCTAATTACCGCACTCTAGACCAACAATACTCTGAATGTGCAATGTCCTGCGCGAATTGTATTAGTAAAATATGCATAGAACATATTTTGTAAATTGGTCATATTTCTGTATCTGAGTTTATATATATTCAGGAAACCTGATATTGTGTTTGAGTTTGTTCACACTTTTGGATGGTCAGGAGAATGGTTCCAAATATAGTCACAGTTCATTACAACCAAGATTTGAGTGTTCATTTTATGCTTTCCAGTGAAACACTGAGTATATCAGTGAAATATAGAGTGATGATATAAATGTCGTATTAGTCACAGTGTGTGTGATATAGATCTGCCGGAATGTTTTTTGTTTTGTTTTAATAGTTAGCATAAAATAAAAAGAAAATATGTTTGTTTTGAGTGGATATGGAAATTATCTCAGCTCAAAGAGATACAATTTTCACATTTACCTCGCGCTTCGTGCTAGTGAAAATATTACAATTGTTTCACTTCTCGATGAAATATATTCCATATCCCCTCAAAACAAACAAATATCCTAGATATGTTTCGGGTCTATTATGATATACGACTTTAACGTCTATATCAAATGGAACCCACTATTGTCATGGTTTAAAAATTTCATTAAAGGTATTGTTGAACACTTAACATGTCATAAAATTGTCATGAATAATTTAAAATACATCATTTATGAAGAATAAAAATAATAACGGGGGTAAAGGTTTACCTTTGTTACACCTTGAATACTGTTCAGGGTAATTACCATTGAGCAGCTAGTGTAATTAGCGCATTGTTAATTTTGAGTAAGCCCCTGGCACGGGTGCCGCCACATTGAAACAGTGATGTTAAGACGTTTGCATTACGTTCTATGGGAAAAAACTCTAAAAAATGTCTAGAAATATCGTTGTTATACTTTGACAAAAAATAAGTTTTCGCGAATATACGCGTAAAGCGACTCAGTCATCGAGGTCTCACCACTATTTGGGACTGACTTTAGTAGGAACACACAACTTCACTTTTTCACATTATTTAGTACGATTTTTAAAAGGCCCCAAAAACTACAAAAATTTTTTTCCCAAAAAAAAAAATTATATAAAAAAAAAAAAAAAAAAAAAAAAAAAAAAAAAAAAAAAAAAAAAACCAAAAAAAAAAAAACCCCCACCCCCCCCAAAAAAAAAAAAAAAAAATTTTTAAAAACACCCCCCCCCCCCCCCCAAAAAAAAAAAAAACCCACCCAAAAAAAAAAAAAAAAATTATTAAAAAAAAAAAAAAAAAAAAAAACCCAAAAATAAAAAAAAAAAAAAAAAAAAAAAAAAAAAAAAAAAAAAATAAATTTAAAAAAAAAAAAAATTTTTTTTTTTTTTTTTTTATTTTTTAAAAAAAAAAAAAAATTTATTTCTTAGAAGAAATTCAACAATGAAATAATTTAAACCAAATGCCGTTTTCGTATAATACTACATGTACCTCGAAGGTCTTGTGAAAGTAAACAAAGGCACAATATAGTAGTCTTGTCTTATTTTCTTGTTTTACGGCCCATTTCCTAAGGCGTGTAGAGAATAAAGTAGAAACTATTTTTGAAATTATACTAGAAAGTGTATTTCCTTTAACATTGTTAACAATGTTGAAAATCACCTTTCTGGGGAACAGGGACAAATAAACATTTTGTCCAGCTAAGACAATTTGTGTACGTATGATTAAAAAGTTTACATATAAACCGTGATAGGATAGCTTTACACTCAATAAACAGTTCAGGAACGATAAAATATATACCGCTTTAAAGTAGACAATATGAAAGACAAAGATGTGTCGAATTTCTTAAAAGTCAATATCACACTGTATCGGCAAAACGCATTTGCTCCAATTTAACGATACTACTCCGAAAAACGTAACGACAAGGCTCCGACGAAAACTGGCTGATTTAGTAAACAAAACCCAAGTCAGTATAACAGATTCGTGTATTTTACATGGTTATTCGCAACTTCTGAAGAAACGAATACTCTTACGGAATGCTCACTTTTGTCCTGCATGACCGTAGCTAGTCGGTTGTTTCAGACATTTTCAGAAAGTAATGCAAGTTGAATACAAATGATTCAATGGTAAAAAGTGCAGTATACCATCACTTTTCTATAAAACCTTTACACCATATGTACTTGGGTTTTTCTAATCAAATGGAAGGCAAAGTTAAGTATTTTGTTTTCTCCGTATTACCGTTTGGTTTATCGTCAGCCCCATTTACTTTCACTAAAGGGCTACGTCCGCTTGTTAAATACTGGCGAACATCCGGTATCACAGAATAGTTTTTTTTCTGGACGACGGCTGGGTAATTAACGCCTCTTTTGAAATGGCAAGATCAGATGCGGAATTTGTTTTCGATACCTTAAAAAGCCAATACTAAAAAAAACAAATTTTCAATTTTATTTTAAAAAAAAAAAAAAAATTTTTTTTTTATTAAAAAAAAAAATTTTTTTTAAAAAATTATTTTTATCCCCCCCCCCCCCCCCCCTTTTTTTTTTTTCTCTTAAAAAAAAAAAAAAAAACCCCCCTTTTTTTCTTCCCCCCCCCCCCCCAAATCCCCCCCCCCCCCCCCCCCCCCCCCCCCCCCCCCCCCCCCCCCCCCCCCCCCCCCCCCCCCCCCCCCCCTTTTACTTCACTTATTTTCCCCCTAAAAGGGCAGGTTTTATGGTTAATTTTGACAAATCTATTCTGGCATAGGTCCAGTACTTGGAGTGGCTAGGCTATGAATGGGATCTTAAGATTGCATGTTTGGGTATTCCATTTAGGAGAATAGAAAACACCAAAGAATGTTTACATAAGATCTTAAAATCTTTTCCATACTCATCCGCAAGGAAGCTTGCTCAGTTGTCGGAAAAAATATATCTATGACACCCGTTCTTGGTAATGCTTGTTTGTTCCAAACAAAAACATTTTACAGGTTAATAGAACAGAGAGTGAGCTGGGATAGAACCATAGATATATCAGAGTCATTAAGTTGTCTGAACTTTTAGAGATCTGTATTAGATTCATCATTTAGTAAAGCGCTTTTTCAGGGTTATCTCCCTACAACAATAATTTATTCAGATGCTTCTTTGGTGGCAGGGGCTGCGTACATTGAGGGCGGTAGTGACATAGCACATAAGGTTTGGTCAGAATATGAGAAAAATCAAAGTTCTACATTTCGAAAACTCTTAGCTATCAAGTTTTCGATGTCTTCCTTCAAGAATGAATTACGTGGTAAAAGGGTTATTTGGAATACTGACAACAAAAATTGTGTGCATATTATCAATTAAGGCAGTATGAATGTTGAGATGCAAAAATTTGCTTCAGAAGTTTTTGCTATATTCGCTCAAACGAGATTTCCCTAGAACCTTGGATTAGCAGGGATATGAATAATAGGGCTGACGAACTTAGCAGAATCATTGATTATGATGATTACGGAGTAACTGTTGAATTTTTTCAGTTCATAGACAACATGTTCGGTCCTCATGACGTCGATCGATTTGCTAATGATTATAATTCAAAGGTACCTCGTTACAATTCATATTTTGGCCAGATACTGAGGCAGTAGACGCTTTTTCGGTCAGCTGGGTCAACGATAACTCCCTTGCGTGAAAATCTGGGTTATGAGGCCAAAAATTAAAACGAAATGGTCAGATAGACAAGACATGGGTATCTGGATGCAGAGTATATGTGCAGCTAAAGAACGAATCAAGTGGTCGAGTCTTACATAGTTTGGATGACTTGGAACTTATTAATACCCTGATTCCGGCCCCTGGATCGCCTATGAGTGAAAATCGGTAATATGTCATAAGTCAAGTTTGTTCAAGCGGACAGTATATATAGTTAACAATTACACTCGTTATAAGTATAACACACCTCACTGATTTGGGATTTTTATCAGACGGCAATACTTACTGACAACCTTTTGTTGTACAAACTACATGCTGATATTAGATAAACATGTTAACATATTAACATTAATATTGAATGATACAGTCCTCAGTCAGTCCTTTACACGGAAACATTACTGAGCTCTATGGCAGTATTATAGTTTCAGACTTAAATACATTACCTTTCTAAATGTAAAACAGAAATTACCGTAAAAAGTCAATTCATTCCAGGAATATTTCTGCAATGTACTTCTTTTAGCATATAGAAATGATTAGAGTATTATCGAAAAACTACATTGTTTATAGCTCTCATACAGAAGTGATAGCTACTAGTATAATAATAATGACAAAAAGATGTCTATTTCAAAGTATACAGAGGTCCATACGTATAACAATTAATACTCCCGTAAAATACATGCTATTGACATATACAATTCTATTTCTACAAAATAATTTGAATTTACACATCCCGGAAAACTAAATATTCACATCACGGGCAAGTGTTTAAAATTGCTTAGTATATCTTCACGTTGATTGCCCTTGTATACATCGAACAAAGCCAAAGCGTGTGATGTCTTAGGGAAGGATGGTCCATTTCATCTTTGACAATATGCGGGATAATGATACTTTGTACTAATCCGAAAACCTGACGTAATTGTTTAGATAATAATAGGGATTAACGGACCATTTTTTCACAGCATCGTATAATTCATTTTTATCGATAGGTATTAACATTTCGATAAAAATGAATGTTGCAGTAATGCTTTTATGATAATTCGTAAAAAAATTGTTTTTTATTGTGTTACTATACAACATTCACACGCACACGCACACACACACACACACACACACACACACACACACACACACACACAATGGAATTGTGGCAGAGAGTTCCGCTATTTTGCATTTACTAGAACAAAACACTGCATTTTATCTTACAACTTATACGTATTTTAGACAAATGTTTAGTAGTTGTAGATAACATTCAAAGTCACTTCATGTCCGAGTCATTGAATGGTTAGTGCAGTACTGCACAGCATATCCATTTACAAGCGATATTGTTGATTATTTGGTGAAAATTTAAAAACATAAATATAAGTGTACATGTGTGTCTAATGTGTGTCTAATACTCAAAACGTCAGACAAAATACTTTATAATACACTTTTATAGTATAAATTATTAACGTTTAATATGACTTGTGCAAAACAACACACTTCCTGAATTCATACCTTCAACTGATAACAAATAAATACATTTCCAGATTCAAATTTTTTATTTTTTTACTCATTTCTTGATGCAATACTCAGTACAGTTATTCGCTCACTCCGTCAATACTCAGTACACGTTTAACCAATACCCAGTACAGTAATTGAACTAATTCGAGAACCGTATCTCCGCTATTCTTTCGTCTTAAATGATGAATTTTAACCATTAATATGTTGACGTTATGCCGTATTCAGATTATTAATATGTTAATGATTTATCAAATGAAACGGCATACTTTGCCAACGGTCGAGATTTTTCGAGTGAGCACATTATTTGTTTTGGATATTTTCAACAATTCAACATATATATGTTGCACAACGAGAATACATTCGGCTTGGACAGTCATTAAAGTATCTGAAAACACACAAATAGACACAATATGATATGCATCAGAGTGAAAATTGGGTCTTAAGTTACCCCAGTTGTTACACGTTACTCGCGAAAACTAATTATCTGTGCTCACTTGTGCCCCAATATCCGGTGGTCGTTCATCCGCAGTGGTTAATAGAGCTATTAGATAGATAATTTAAAAAAAAAAACTTACATAAAATGTGTATTACCAACACAGCACTCAAGTACAGTTCTTGAATATTATTATTAAATGATTTCGATCAACAAGAATGACGAAGGATAATGAAATATTAAAACATAAGCAGATTAACTCGTCAGCTTCATACATATGTACTGGATAAAATTCTAGTGTCCTTTTCTTGGAATCCTTATATCACTATCAAGTAATGTTAATTATTTTTGGATAAGTACTTTATTGTTTGACTGTCTTTTTGTGTGTGCATTCGCGCTGATGCCGGACTCTGGGCCTGGCCCTGCTCCAGATACGGCTCGATGCCCTGTCTTCATCGCATCAAATGTTTTTCTTCTCCCTAATGGGTAATGATTTATCTTCATGGAGACAGGCTATCGGGCTATACAATTTAAAGGGACAATTTTTAACCAAAAGAGCTTTAAGAGTAAACGTTCCTATTACTGAATACGTTAAGATTTTCTTAATGTTAAGCAGTTATATATACCGGTGTCTATTTGATATATATAGTAAGATAATTACTGTACAGCTCACATTTACAATTTGCTTATAAGTGTGTAATACATCATGTATAAATGAGCAGCCACGTGATGTCACGGAGACGTTCGCTTACATGTATAATATAGAATTCCTGCTTTTGCTGTCGGGTGACGTCGACTTAAATCCTGGCCCAGTAATGTTGGACTGCCTTACAATAGTCCATCTTAATATACAATGTACGTAGCATAAGAAATAAAATGCGGTATGTCAAAGACAATTTTGCCCAATTTACAAATGCTGTTTTATGCTTTACAGAAACACATCTGACTTCTGACGTGAGTAACGAAATCTTACAAATAGAAGGTTTCGATTTTTATGTTTCGTAAAGACAAAACAGCTCATTCAGGCGGCATCCTGATATATACAATGTCAAATCTTCGACCGAAAAGAATCGGTGAACTTGAAAATTACCTTCCAGAATCTATATGGATCCAAAGTAAAGATCAAAGTAAGACGTACCTCATTTGTTCAGTATACAGAAAACCAAATTCACCAGTACGTTTTTGGGATAGAATGAACTTGTGCATTGTAAAAGCTTATGAAATGAATAATAATTTAATAATAACAGGTGATATAAAGACCAACTTAACTTATCAAATCATTATTTCCGCGATATACTCAATTTAAATAATCTGCAAAATATCATACAGGAACCAACTCGAGTGACAGACTCCTCTCAAACTTTAATCGATCCAGTTGCTGTTTCACACAATGTTGCATATTTTGATTCGGGAATTTTTCACACTGATAGAAATATAAGTGACCATTTCGGAACATATGTACATATTAAAATTGATATTCATTCTGACAAACCTTATAAACGAAAAGTTTGGAACTATGAAAGAGCGAATTTTGAGATTTTAGATGAACTTATAAGAAATATGGATTGGACTTCCTTGCAAACTGGTAGTATGCATAATGCCACCGACTTATTTACCAATAAATTTATTGAGTTTTCAGAGATGTGCATTCCGACAAGTCTAGTTACTATCAGACCGAACGATAAACCTTGGTATACAACTGAAATTAGGAGAGCTTCTCGTAAACGTGGCCATCAACGACGTACAGCCATTAACTCTGGCAGACTATGTGATTGGATAAAATTTAAATGTCTCAGGAAAAAAGTAACTAATATGATTAAACATGCTAGGGAACAATTTTACAACTCCATTGAGTTTTCATTACACGATTTAAGCTCTTCAAACCCTCGTCAATATTGGAAATTAGTAAAGACACTTATGAAAGAAAATCATTAAAAGGCGAATCTATTCCGCCGTTGCGCAACAATGACAATTCGCATTCAGTTAGTGACTATGAAAAGGCAAATACACTTAACGACTATTTTGTATCGGTATCCTCCATTGACGACTCTACCACTGAACTTCCTAATTTTATACCCAAAACTAACTCGTGTCTATCAGATATGCATGTGAATGAACAAGATATTACAGATGTTCTATCAAACTTAAATGCGAATAAAGCAAGTGGTCCAGATGAAATAAGTAATCGCATGTTAAAAGACACATCGAAGTCTGTATGTAAACCTTAGTATATTGTTTAATAGATCAGTTCAAGAAAATCGTATCCCAACTTGTGGAAAAAAGCAAACCTAATGCCTTTTTTTTAAAAAAGGAGATAAAGACATACCTTCTAACTATAGGCCCATCTCATCTCACTTATTATTTGTGTCGGGAAAGTAATGGAACGCGTAGTATTTAAATATTTGTTCAATTATTTGAATGTTGATAACAAGTTAATTTACAAAAATCAATCAGGATTTCGGAATCTTCCGGGTCACTCGACAGTATACCAGCTTATTGATATTTACAATCAAATCTGTAAATCATTTGACGATAAAATGGCAACTTGTATGGTATTTTGCGATATCTCCAAAGCCTTCGACAGAGTGTGGCATAAAGGGCTCTTATTTAAACTTCGGCAGTACGGGATGTCTGGTAACGTCTTTAAGTGGGTTTCTAGTTATCTTTCTGAACGGAGTCAACGAGTGTTTGTAGGCTCAACTTTCTCGCAAGACAAGCGGCTCCAATCAGGTGTTCCACAAGGCTCGGTCCTTGGTCCTCTCCTCTTTCTAGTCTATGTGAACGATATATCAGAATCTCTTCTAAGCATGACCCGTCTATTTGCAGATGATAGTTCATTATCCGTGTCTTCAAATGATTCAACTTATATGGAGACAATCCTTAACAATGACCATAGTTTAATCTCTAACTGGGCAAAGCAATGGTTAGTCAAATTTAACCCGTTGAAAACAGATGTAATGCTTTTTTCACTTTCAAATATGCCTAGGACAACAATTCGATTTGAGAATACTCCACTGACAAATGTTAATAATCATAAACATCTTGGTTTAACTTTCAGTCATGATGGTACTTGGCATACACATATATCTAACATTGTTTCAGCAGCTTCAAAGGTCTTAGGGTCTGTGCGAATGCTTAAATTCAAAGTCCGTCGTAAAACACTTAACCAAATATACATAACATACTTACGTCCCCAACTAGAGTATGCATCCCTTGTTTGGGATAACTGCACCATTTATGAAAAAAATATTCTCGAAAAAATGCAGTACGATGCTGCCCGAATCGTTACCGGGTTAACAAGATCTGTCTCTATTGAGAAACTTCTAAAAGAAATAGGATGGGTGACGTGAAATTCAAAAGCTCACCCTTGTTCATAAATTCAAATATGGCAATCTTCCCGATTACTTGAAAGAGCTTTTCCCACCCACTGTTGAACAAACTAATGATTATCCTCTAAGGAATAGAAATAATTTTATATCTATACCAAGAAGATTGGAAATCTATTCCAAATCAGTATTACCTTCAGCCGTCAAACTCTGGGACGAACAAGATGAAGAAACTCGTAACATTGATACCCTATCCACCTTTAAATGTCATCTCAAAAATCGATATCAACTTCCGGGAGTTCCTCAGTATTTTGTTTTTGGTAATAGAACGGAACAGATATATCATAGCCGCATAAGAAATAACTGTAGCAATCTAAATTCTGACTTACATAATAACCACATAAGAGAAAATCCTAGCTGTAATTGTGGATATGCGATAGAAGACGCTGAGCACTTTATTTCCCAGTGTCCTTTATTCAGAAACCATCGCCTAACACTATTTAGAAGCACACGACTTTTCCATCCTCTAAGTACATATAAGCTACTGTTTGGTATTAATACCCGTACTGACGAGTAAAACTGTAACCTATTTACAGAAGAACATAAATTTATAAATAGTACGATACGTTTTAATAATACATAAAAAGGGTGTCATTGTCCCAGTAAATGTTATAGATGTACATCAGTCTGGGGTGTCAGGTGCGGGGTTCCCATTGAGCGAGGTGTTTGTTCGATCACGGAAGGCAGTCAAACTTTTTCAGTGTTTTGCTTTTCTTCAAATTGTTTAATGTATTTTTTTCTTCAATTTGTTTCTCTCTCTCTCTCTTTTTCATTTTGTTTTCATTTAGTTATTTTTATAGTTCATTTGATTGATTCAATTCTTTCTTGTAAAGATGTGTAAGCGATACAACAATTTGTTGGTACCTCCGGTGTATTTATTACCGAAAACGCTCAATGTTTTGTTACATTGCAAAGCGAAAGGTACTTTGGTAGCACCTTATTGGCCTTCCAGTCCCTTTTTTCCTTTCATTTTTTCAAAAGAATCCTCGTTTAAGGCATATATAGCTGACATTTTATTATTTAATGACCATGCAAAGTCATAATAAAGAATCTATTTTGGTTCCGAAAAGTTCACTAGCAAAGTCATAGTGGTGAGATTAGCCTGTTCTATTAGATTATGAAATTACATTTGTCAGATATTTTTACTGCTGCTGTTGTAGTAACGTTTGCAAAGGTTGCTTTCATACTTTTTTTATTTAATAGATAGCTATAGACATGTTGTGATGTTACAGGTTTATTCGATACACATAGATGGAAAGATGTCAAAACACAAGTAGATCAGTTCAACCCAGAGCTGTTCTCAACAGTAAAAAAAGCATGTATGAGAGGGAAAGAATCATCAACTACACGCAACTATTGCTTAGCTTTCAGGAAGTTTAGTGAAAGATGTGACAGTTTACGACTTATCCCGTTACCTGCTACACCAATCACGGTAGCGCTTTATTTAGTTTCTGTTCTCAAAACGAACATTGTATATCATGTAGTAAGTCTAAGTTGAACATGATTTTTTACGCTATTAATTGGGCTCACATAGTTTCATAATCACAAAACCCATGTTCAGATGAATGGTTAAAGTTATGTTTAAGCGGTTGTATTAGGACGGTTACTAAACCAGTTTGAAAGAAGGAACCCGTTACTTCCGATATACTTTAACAACTTGTGCTTCGCTTTGCTGCTGAGGACAGTTCTTTAGGAAATTTAAGACTAATATGTTTATTTGTTTTATCGTTTACGGTTTTCTTTCGTATAAACGAATCTTTACACATTAAAAGGTCAGATATTCAAATTTTCGATACGCATTGTGAAATTTTTGTTGAACATTCTAAAACTGATGTTTTAAGTGAAGGAAACACTGTTACAGTAATTATCTCAAGAACTTAAACATTTTCTTGTCCTGTCTCTCTTCTGGAGAGGTATTTGTTAAAAGCTGAAATCAATTCAGGCTCTCGTAAATTTTTATTCAGACAGTTGCAGTTTTCTAAGACGAAAAACAGATATGTTTTGAGACCCAATTGCGAAAAACCTTTATACATTTGTATTATTCTAGCGTTCGCGATAGTTTCAAAAATATGATGACTATGTTAGGTTTAGATGCTTCTCTCTTCATGGTTTTCGTTCAGGGGGCGCTACTACTTCTGCTAATAACAAAACCTCTGAGAGGTTATAACAAAGGCATGGAAGATGGCAATCAATCGCGGCAAGAGACGGGTATGTCAAGGACAGTTTAAAAGACCGTCTTTCGGTGTCTTTAAATCTTGATATTTAAACGTATATGTATGTTCTGTAAAGGATTTCTAAATACCCGTATGACCAATGTTTACAGTTAACTGTTGTGAGACAGTCTAGTTCTGAATTAAAGTGCAAGTTATTACTGAATGTAATAGTGTTTGTTTTCAGTCATGTGACGGAATGTCACTGTGTATGTGATCTGCAAGTATAGTGACGGAATGTCACTGTGTATGTTATCTGCATGTTTAATGACGGAATGTCACTGTGTTTGTTATCTGCAAGTTTAGTGACGGAATGTCACTGTGTTGTCCGCAAGTAAAGTAACGGCACGTCACTGTGTATGGTATCTGCAAGTTTAGTGACGGAATGTCACTGTGTTATCCGCAAGTGTACTAACGCAGGGATACAGATTAACTTTTTCCAGCTACTAGCCAACTGGGCTACTAACTTTCAGATTCTGGTAGCCCACTCAAAAATGTAGTAGTCCACCCTCAATCGCGACATAATATAGAGATAAAATAGAGAAGAAAAACATGTTAATATTCAAATAAATATGTCTGGGACATACATATACATATGTGTAATGAATTATGCATGTATCCTCGAAGGATACAAAGCACATTCAATTTAATGGTTACAATGTATTATGAAGCACAAGGGGTGGAGTTCAAAGAGTGGGCAAAAATGTTTTTTTTTTTAATATAAATAATGATATTTAGTTGTCTTATATGCAATAAGAATCTGTTTACAATATCTAAAAAAAATATGAAGACTTTTGCAAACTTATCAAATAAATCATATCTGAAAGTTTGTCACCACTTCTCAGATCGGCCATTTTTCCATTTAAAAGATATAAGCAGATTATTTGCTTTGAATATGTCTTTTATCAAGAAGTTCTTATAGTCTTCCATTAATTTACGATTCTCACTCCAACTGACGTAGCTGCGGGACCGCATTTTCTCATAATTGTAGTCTTTCATGTACTTTCGTTTTTCGATCGCCACCTGGGCGACTGAACTTTCTACTTTTATTAGCCCAGCGCGATTTTTAGTCGCCATGGGCGACTGGGCGACCGTTAATCTGTATCCCTGTAACGGCACGTCACTGTGTATGTTACCTGCAAGTAGTGACGGAATGCCAATGTATGTTATCTGCAAATGGTGAAGGAATCTGATGGAAATTGTAATCTACAAATATAGACGGGTGTCACTGTGTAGGCCTACTTGATCTGCAAGAGTTGACAGAATCATGCAATCTGCAAGCGTGGTGCAATGGCGATGCCTGTATTCATTGCAACACTGTGTTTGACGACAGTGTACAGTTTAACAGAACAACTTTGCATGATGAGTATAGTTTAAATTCTTCGTCGTTTTCTTATTAAAATGATCCTTTATTGCTATGTTTAAAGTAAAGTCACTATTTCAATGACAGTTAAAATACCGTCTTTCAGTTTTCGTAACATTCTTATGTTTGAAACTGATAAAATATAGTGTAGACGCTTAAGTTGAGCAAGATCAGATGCGGAATTTAAAAGCATTCCCACCGTCCCACCCGAGTGTTGAAAAATTCAATAGATATTCTCGCTTTTCAGGTAATCGACGTAGTTCAGTCGAATAATCATTTATTTTCTTTCAGCACAAAAAGTGGATTGGACACGATAATAAATATATCATTTTAATTGTGAAATATAAACTTCCTCAATTTCGTGTCAGTATGCAACCGAAGTAACACTAGTGTTCATCCAAGCCAATCAGTCAACATACCACTATTTCAAGGATACATCTGAGTTCGAAGTAGTCAAATACCCGGGGTGTTAAATAGGACACTGATAAAACGCTACAGGAAATAGATGGGCGGTGACAGTTCATAGATTTCACAACTAGTTTTAAAATTGTTTTCATTGCTCAAACATAAAAACCATATATAATACACAGTGGCGTGGAATAACTGCAGAATGAAGAAACAAATGCAGGTATGTTTTCATAGACCAATGAAAAGGGGTAATTTGAATCATTTATTGCATTCTTTCTCTTCTCCTAATATTGTTTTATTTATACTCTGGTATTCTATTTTAGTTTTATGATCTAGACTTTATAAGGATTACATGCAGTTATAGAAAAAAAGACACGAAGGTTTCAATCACAAGTTTGATTCAACATATGGTAAAAAGAACTTCTGCATAATTATTTTTTCCGGTAATACAAAACGTCTTTGAAACATAGTTGTATTTTGTTCTGACATAATTTCGGGTAGACTACATTTAAATGGCTATTTCGATGGGATGCATAAACATAACAGTTACTTTATCGAACCATGGTTTCTAGAAAGATTCAGTTTTAGATTCCCGTCCTCCGTAACAAACCTTTTCGCATGAATAGTGAAGTTATCACTGAATGACGAAGACATGAAAGATAAGATAAATCTACACAGATTTATGCATCTTTAGAAACTAAATGATACAATCAAGTTGTATATGTGTACACATTTTAAAAGCAAAGTAGCAAATACTTGTTAGTTATTTAGATTTTCCAAAAGGCTGTTTCTTGGCAGTTTTATTTATACATACATTTGTTTTCAGATGAAACAATGGCCGAACCCGAGATAAAAGTACAAGTAGTGCCCTCATCAACCATAGGATCAGAAGAAGATATAGAACTCTTCTGCCAACAATGCGACCAAATCTCTGCTAGACTTCCTGCTATTGGATACTGCCTGGATTGTTCAGAACACTTGTGTCTGTCTTGCTTCAACAGCCACAAAAAAGCCAAACCTTGCAGAAATCACACTTTACTTGATGAAGATGACATGCCCAAAACACAACTTACTTTTGATCTAGCTCAAACTGATGACCTTTCGAAACCATGTCCAAAGCACAAAAAAGAAATTATCAAGTTCTTCTGTTACGACCACAATGCACTTCTATGTACAGTGTGTGGTATATTGGATCATAGGTCTTGTGAAATCAAATATATACCCGAAATAGCCGGACAAACAGAATATATCAATGAATATGGAGATGCTATTACACACCTTGAAGACATATTAAGCCAGTGTCAAGATATAAAACATGAATCCAAAAAGGCAGCAGAAGAAGCAAATACTTCCTTGAAAGATGCACTAGATGAATTACAAGAGTTAAGAGAACAGGTAAACCAGAGCTTAGATGAATTAGAAAATACGCTTAGAGATGAAGTAGAGGTAATTGAGATAGAGAATAATGAGAGACTTCAAACATCTGAAGAAATATGTAACGAAATAGCAGAATCTGCGAGAACATTATCCAACTCTATGAAAGAAATGAGCAAGTTTGGGAAAGTAGAAAAGCTATTCGAAGAATTAAAAGCTGCTAAACTTGCAATTAAAAACCATCAATCTACTATTAGAAATTTAAGAAAAAACACATGTGTCAAAAAGTACATGTTCAAAGAAGAATGTCATAATGCGATTTCTACATTTGTTGAAAAGGTAATAGGCATTGGTGTACTACAGTTACAACCAGATGATTCAATCTGTGTAACAACATCTTGCGATACAAACATGTGTGACATAAGGGGAATGCTTCTCCTGAATAACCATCTTATTGTGCTTGACGTTGAAAACAATTCTGTTAAGATGATTGATGTTAACAGTCACACAATTATGTCAACAGTAACACTATCAAAACAACCTTATGGCATCACAGCAGTAACCGAAGATAAAGTAGCCGTTACACTGCCGTGGGCACAAACTGTTCAGTTTATATCTACTGCTGCAGACAAGCTCACTCTAATTCATAGCTTTCAGGTTAATGAACCATGTTATGGTATAAGCTGTTACGAGGAGAAATTTGTTGTGATATATAGGTACTCAAATAAACTTGAAATTCTTGATAAAACTGGAACTGTGCTTAATGCAGTCACGATTGACCTTGAAAGCATCGAAAGCGATCAAAGTGACAGTGATGATAAAGATTGTTGTGATGAAAATGATGTTGCGGATGAAAGTGATGTTGCGGAAGATGATGGTGTTAGTGAAGACATTGATGATGGAGATTGTTGTGATGAAAATGATGTTGCGGATGAAAGCGATATTGCTCAAGATGATGATAGTAGTGAAGACATTGATGATGGAGATTGTTATGATGAAAGTGGTGTTGCGGATGAAAGTGATGTTGCGGAAGATGATGGTGTTAGTGAAGACATTGATGATGGAGATTGTTGTGATGAAAATGATGTTGCGGATGAAAGCGATATTGCTCAAGATGATGATAGTAGTGAAGACATTGATGATGGAGATTGTTATGATGAAAGTGGTGTTGCGGATGAAAGTTATGTGGCTCAAGATGATGTTGGTAGTGAAAACATTGATAATGGAGATTGCTGTGATGAAAGTGATGTTTCGAATGAAAGTGATGTTGCTCAAGATGATGGTGGTAGTGAAGATGTTTTCTTGGCCAGTATTCAATGCGACAGCAATGCTATCTATGTATGCGATATTGGCAATGACGTAGTTATAAAGATAGACTGGCAAGGTAAAGTTATTCGGAAGTCTGAAGCCTTTTCTAGTCTAAAAGGACTTGCACTGCAAGAGAACGGCAAACTGTTTGTATGTGACAGTAAACTTGGCACGGTTCTTGAGTTATCCAGTGACTTAAGAAATAAAAATATGGTACTGTGGGATATACAGTGTCCCTATGCCATATGCTGTGATGACCAACAAAAACTTTACATCAGCAGCTGCAGGCTCGGTGAAACACATGGCAACTTAATTAATGTGTTCAGGGTATAAAACAAATCGTTCAATATGGCAGTTTTTGAACAACTTCAAACTGCTCTTGCTCACAAAATGTATGTTAAAATCATGGTTCTGTTAAATGGTCACAAGACGTGGTTACAAAGATAGTAAGATAAGTTTCTAGATTAAACTTTATTTTAAAAATCCAGTATACATGTATTATCAATGCCTGATTTGTTGATGTCCAAATACGTGACTTGAAGGACTTGAGTTTAGATTTCAATATTTAATTTCAGTGAATGTTTTATCTTTGGGTTAAATACATTTATCTTGTAATGTACTCATTTAACATGATTCTTATAACCATACGAATATAAACATCGAAAGGGATCTATCGTAAACAACCGGATGGTGATTATTATTTGTGTAAATTGATGTGCTGAGGGATGTTAAAAGATGGGAATAATGCAATGTTAGAATATGGAAAATACAGAATGTGTTAAATACAAGAAAAGCCTAAAATATTGCTATATTTAGTAGCTTTAAATATATGAATGATGTGATTAGCAGGCATGTGTCTGTGATATCTTTGATGTCTTTCAACATTCTCGTTTTGCCAAGAATGACCATTCTGTTAGAGTCTAAATTTGCTGTTAAAATAAAACAAGAACAGAATTCAGGTTAAAAGTAATACAGCTTGAGGCACAATGATATATTGTAAGTATACCATATTGTTTGGAGGAATTTGTAGTACAATGTATTAAGCAAGGGACTTGCTCTTCTTATATCAGGACACATTTTAGAAAATACAAAAGCTGACTTCTTTTCTGCATGAACTTTATTTCAGTATCCATGAACATGTATTAAAACATTTGGGATTTGTATAAAAAAGTATATCCAATTATCTTCAGTGATCAAAATTAGCAAACGACGTTACCAGTAATTGGTACTACATTTGCAGTATTAACAATTTTCAGCTGTATGTCAAAATTTTAATCCAAAATAACTGAAAAAGAAATGATCAGAACAATAGTTTTAGGTAAGTACAGGGAAAACTGGACGTTTCACATTACCGGAAGACTATTGCTTTTGATATAGTTCTCATCGTCAAACATATATCTTGAACATGAAAAATGAAAAAAGAAAAATAGTGCGTCTAGCTGAAAACCAAGACAACTACTGCAAGATAGAGAATGCGCATATCGGTTTCTTACAAAATAAATGTGTTAATTTCCCCAAAAAGGTGAACATTCAATCTTAACCTGCAAGTGTATATAAATTTATGTTCTTACAGTGCTTGTACATATAACAAAATAATGAATGATGTTATAGTTGACATGAACATACATTACACTTACAAATAAACACAATAAAGAAGAACAAAATTGTGTTGTTTAGAATAAACCAAAGTTATTGAACAGGCAGAGTCAGGTACAAAAGAATTAATGTGCTTTTGATAAAATACATGTCGATGAAAAGACGAAGAACAATAGTGGAAAGGTAACATATGAACAAAATCCTTAAAAGAAAATAATCCAGAGTATTCTCACCTCAGTAATGTATCTTTCTGTATCAGCTTGTGTCGTAAGGTAGCCGTTCCGTTTTATTTTCAAGGTCAAGCACCTTTAAATGGTTTACAAAACAAAAATTGATGAAATATAAAAATAGTTAAGTAGTAAGCTGTAGATTGATTCGGGTAATTTTTCTTTAGGTTTCGCGACTGCTGAACAGTATTTGCAATGGAACGACGGTCAGTTGTCGGAAAGACCACTACTACACTTCAAACTATTATGAGAAACCGCCAACTTTTTCACAGGAAACATAAGGTTGGTTGTTGGGCTCAAACACATGACCCTACGTCAGTGAGAGGTTAAGTCATTTAAACTAAGCCAAATTTAACCACTTGTCACGGACGTTGTCTGGCTCAGGTGGTCTTCACACTAACCTTATCAAGTCTGCAAACTCACAACTGTCTTTAAAGACAACTTATAAACAGTAAATGTATTGTAATTCAGTTATCAGCAAATGTTAGACTCATTGCTTTGTCAAGCTGTCTTCTCCATTACAAGAAATTAAATTCAAAGTCTACACTCTAGCAGATGGAGAACAAAGGTCCAGTGGCCGAGTGCATAAAGAAGGCGTAGATTGCGCTGTCGTAAACGGTCTGCGCTGGCGTAACTAATCTTGTCGTACAACGGGATTTTAAGCCGAGTGCATAAAGCGAGCGTACGTCCGTCGTAGATACGCCCGGGTTACGACTGTCTTAATAATTGTACCACATATTTCTTGTGTATAATCATTGTATTTCTTGTTTCATTGCATGAGATTTGATATGCATATGTTAATATAATCTGTTTTGAATAATGGGAACATGTCTAGAAATATAACACTTTTTTTACAAAAAGTATTTCAACAGTTTAAAATTGCCTGTTTTATATAAAAACGAGAATAGCAACATGTCTAGGAACTTAACAATTTCTTAAATTTAAAATGAACTCCTTTGAAATAGTTGCAACATGTAACTTAAATTATTAGCTCTTATTAAAATCATTCACAGTTCGAAATAAAATAACTATTTAAATAGTCGTATAAAGAAAGAATCTGCTGAATGTTACAACGTTTTATAGCTGAACTGTAACATAAATTAAGTCTAGCTAAGAAGGATTACAAAAGCGAAGTTGACAAATACACGGATTTCGCTTTTATTTCATTTTAAGAGGGTGTGTGGGAGAGGGCATATAGAAATCACAGTTTCGGCAGTTGTTTGGTTGGGCAGTCGGTCCGTCTGTTTGTTTCACAATACTGTGTAAACTGTATTTGAGACTCGAACTTCTTGAAACGTTTTCTTTAGATCAAACAAATTACATGTAAGTACATGTAATCAGTACGAACTGTAGTTGTTTAAGGTCTGAGTATATGCTTTCCTTTCATAGATTGATTTATATGTCTCAAGAATTAGCCGTTGTACCCGGTGTCCATAACCCTGAACTGACCTATAGAGGTCTGAACATCGTCTCGATCAGGTGAATTTTTTTCATTACCCTTTAAGGCTTTTATGAAAGACAGAACGGAAACGATTCATAGGCGATGTTGCCTTACCCTCAAACCGAGCCGGATGAAACAGGAGTCCCGTATATCGGCTCGATTTCAAAAACCGAGTAGTTCAAAAGATATCACTAGAAACGCTATATTACAGACAGACGGGCAAACAGATGGACACCCATTACAAAACCATATGTCTCCAACGGACTATTACACCAAAAATATTGCCTTTACTGATATTTGACATGATAATGTATATAAAAATTCAAATACGCTATAGTTACGCCTACTCCATAGCAGTCGTGACTTTCGTGCTAGATTTACTACTTGACTTAATATGCTACGTCTCGTTTATGCACTCGGATTAAATTTTGCGACCGTTATCTACGCTCTAGATAAGCCGGACGTAGGCCTACGCCCACTTTATGCACTCGGCCACTGGTGCAAAACACAGATGCTTGGGGTCTGGACCTCATCCCCTAGGCCTGACCCTCGCCCCTGCTCACTGCAGTACCTTATATACATCCTACAACTGCGTGTTAGCTCACCAATTACAAATGCAAGTCCTTATTCTACTTACCTACTGATCACATGTTTATGGTGACAATGTATATAAATACAAGATTTGAAACAACTGAAAACTCCAATCGCATATTTAAGGCATTCGTGTAAATAAGGAACAAGAAAAAAGCGGGCCAACAAACAAAAATCCCATGTAAATATTTTGAAAATTGGTGATAATTGATATTGAGGCATGGCCCCAAAAGAACTCGAGGGAACCAATTCTGGTTGAACAAGCAAAACCTGACACGACATTACATCTACTGACTGACCTGTAGTATCGAAACTTTACTGTTATCAAATAATATTTATACAGTATGTCCAGGAATGCTCTATAGACCGTTCCTGGTATGTCTCAATTTTTCATTACCATTATCCTTATTAATTTGACATGAATGAAGATTTTTATGATTATTTGCCGTAAAATATTCTTAAAAAATTAGAAATGATTATTAAAACAGCAGAAAAAAGTTTTAAAAAAATTGGGTGTTGATGGGATTCGAACTCGTGGTTTCTAAAAGTACACGTACACAAAAGTGTTTAGCCATCGGCTTTATCCATTACACCACGGAGGCAGACTATTTTAGGACGGGAAAAAATTAGCTAACACAATATCATATATGTCTAAAAAGGCCATAAAAGAATATTCAGTCGACTCGTTTCGTTTCTATAATGTCAAAGGTTGTGTTAGTGAAAAAAGCAATCATATATCCATTTTTCTAGGTGTAGATTGCGACTGAAACGTGAAAAGCGCTTTTTTCTTTTTTTACCAGCGTATATTAGATTGCGCCCTCTATGAAACGAACGACAGCTCAATTACAAACGACAACTCTTGCTTTTCCAAAAAAATTGACTGTGTCTACAGTTTTCATCTCAGAAGTACCTCAATTTTATAATGAAGAGAGACGCATATGTTCGGTATAGTGCTTAAGTCTCCATGCATCTTTTACTCACCACGTATTAAATATAGCGGGCCGCTGCTGCGGCCCGCAATAACTAACCGGTTTTTCCGATGCAAAACAATATTCTGAATAAAATCCCACTCCAAATTGCATCGAATACGGTTGAATTAAGAGAATTTCGAGGAAAAACACTTCTGTCACTTGCGCACAAATCAGATTTAGTATATACATGAAGTTATAAAAATAGGTTCCCCGCATCGCAGTATATGAAATAGCGTGCGCGGGGTACCATTACGTTAACAGCGGGGATTTTGATTTGATTTGATTTGATGAGAATTTTATCAAGGTCCGTCCAAAAGAGCACTTATGTTAGCTTAATATTTGGATGAGACCCCGGCATGTCTCCCGTCATGCCTAAAAAATAAAATTTTGAAGTCAGAAATAGGAGAAATTTACCTGACTGCAATTTCCAGCCAGTATAGCCAAAGGTTGTATTTGATTGGTTACCAAATAGTAGGCCAATCACGGCGACCAATGAGATCTAAGTGTGATTGACCTAGTTTGTATGTCTGGATCGTGGTAGCCTAACAGTTTTTAGAAAATTTTGATACTAGATGTTATATGTGTTTGTTTTGTAAAGTAAAAATCCCCTTTAATAAAGTGTTGTCCTATTTTTATTTTGCTTAGCTTTTCGTGATGATAAAAATTTTAATTGTCCTGAATGATAGAATAAAATGTTGTCCGAAAAGATGGTTTTACTTATTTGAACAAGTTAAAAAGTATGCATGAAAGTTTGACTTATGTTCCTACTCTGAAATTTTGAAAATATAAAAACCCCTTAAAAGCCAAATAAGCCAGCAACCGCACAGGCTACTTGTTAACTTTACTTCTTTAATTATAATGGTGTACAATAGAAAATTATAAAGAGACTTGTACTAGTTGGTTGTTTACTACCGGAGCTATATAGGAGCAAAAATCGGATAGCGAATTAACCCATGGAGCCAGGAGAGACAAAAATGATTAACCGATCAGCAGGGTGCTAATGGCCGCCAGTTCGGTCTACTACTGTTGAAAAAGCACAGTCATTAATGTAATTATTTGAATCATTTGTATCATAAATTAGATAAAATGCCAAAATTTGTCTTTAAATATATGAATGTTGCTGTAGATCATGAGTTCGTAAAATAGAAATTTTATTAAAATTTTGTGGAATTTTGGTGAGAAATTCTTTTTAATTGTTTCAGAAGGAAATTTTAATTTTAATCTGTTAATCTGTTTTATTTTTTACTTATAAATAATAAAAGAAGTAAGTGTAGATCATGATTTGCATGATCGGCGATTCGGTCCTCGGACAGATGCTGGTGAACTACTATTCCTGATCCTGGTTGACTAACCAGTACTTTTCACATCTTCTTTGTTGTGAGTGATTGGGTTTTTCGTGCCTGAGTAAGATTGTTCTTAATGTAGTTTTGATCTTATATTACACATCTTTATTGGTTCGAAAATATAATTGCGAAAGTTAGATATGCTTTTTAAGATTAAAATTGCTGTTCGTACTACTTGACCTGACCTACTTGTTGGTTTTGGGTGACCTACTGCGACTTTTAGTGCGCACGCACCGGATGGAGTTATAACAGGTGCGCGTTTGGCTTTTTTGGATCCGGCTATTTTTTGACAGTAGATTACTGCTTCCATTTAGGAAATAAGTAGTGTTTTATGCATTTTCTGCAATGTCTTGGGTATCTAGTTATAGGATCAATCACTGTTTTTGGTTAGTTATGACTTTTTATATGGGCATTAAGTATGCATTTTCTTGTTTAAGCAGTCATTAATTGTGATTATTTCTATTTTCTACGTTTTTCCAGTCATTGTCCTGGTGATTATTTTGGACATTTATTAGTTGTATGTTTGTTTTTGTAATCACCAGGGGTTTGTATATGCGTGGGTTATAATGGTATGTCGCCACAGAAACTATTTTTTCCTATGTAGGTATCAAATTTCTTACTCAGACACTAGAACCGCTGAAAAGTAAAAATTTTTTAATTTCACATATTTCTATAAAATGACTAATAACTATCTAATCTACTGAGCTTCCGTCACATGTCAAGATGTCGGCATTATACCGGGTTTGTCACGTGGTAGGTGTAATTATTCTATACAAGTGTTTTTTATATATTTAGATAGAGAAAAAAGGATTTTTTTGCCGATTTTGTTTAAATAAAGCTTTTTTCTTACGGTTTTTTGTGTTATATCTTTGGTCCTTGTTATTCTAAATATAATTTGGTCGAAATATAAACTGTCAATGTTTTGTTTCCTTTATAAATTGTCTTTTATGCTACAAAATTTTGGAAAATCGCGGAATAAATTATCTGTAATAAAATTGTCTAATGTTTTCAATCTTTTCTATTTTCATTTCAAATCTTTACTAAATCGTGCTTTATAGTTATGGCTAGGGTGTTGGGTAGCCCTTATCTAGTTCTAAAGTTTTTTGTTATAAAATTTTCATGTTTTCCGGAGGTATATGAATTCAGTGTTTTAGATGTGTGTTTTGTCTAAAAGATTCACCTGAGGTGGGGGTTTGATGTCCTTGACCTTTCTGTACCGGAAGCTCATTCTTGTTAACATATATACATGTATAATAAAGTATACTAAACTACTTAAAGGTAAATTACAGGACACCCCTGGTTTACAGAGAGTGTGTTAGGGGTTTCTTAGTGTGGAAATATTTGTTTAATGTCACTAAAATGTGATACTGGCTTGTCTATTCTAATCTAATCTACGAAATAACATATCTACAATCTATAATAGACTTGCCATATCTACCCCTATGCACTTTTATCAAATATAGAGTTGTGTGAGTTGTGTGCTGTGTACTGTATATAGGGTCATAGAGCTCAGGGCTAGCACCATGCATTCCGCGCACCATGCTCCTGCAGAGTCCAAGTACCGTTTTTCCCCCATTGCGAGTTACGCATTATTTCGTTAAGGTGGGAGTCCCAAATAAAGGGTAAGATACGGTTTTTAGTCGATCTACACTTGCGCAGTCCGTGTACTACATCATACTTCCCCTTGGTCTTTTGGTACGACCGTGTGGGTGTGTGGGTTCGAGTGATTGCCGGGCGGCATTAACACTCCGTAAAAGTCACCTATGACGTTTGTGTTTTCAGTAGTGTGTATGTTTGTTCTGGTGTTTTGCCGAGCAGTCCATATGTAATCGGTCCTAATCTATATTTTTTCATTGTATCCTATATTTTTGATAAATTCGAATACGGCCAGGCGAATATCTTGTGCTATTTCTTTTGGTGGATCTAACAGAGCTTTTTCCGTAATAGTTATTAGTTCTAATTTCAAAAGTTTTGTTTCAAATATTTTCCTTTCTTCCGAATATAATGGGCAGTGAAACATTAGATGGCCAAAATTTTCTATTTCGTTACAGTGTTGGCAGTTTTTGTCTTCTATGTATCGGTCCCCTTTAAGATAGCTACTTTTTAGTTTAAGTCTAGTATACATTGTGTCTATTTTTCTATCATGATGGTACGTTTGTAATTTGCTAGGCGGTTTAATATTAATTTCTATGTTATGTGTTGAGCAGTAAGTTTCCCATTGCTGTAGATATTTTTGTTTTACTTTATCTTTTATGATGCTGTAGACTTCCGGTACGCTGAGCTTAATATGAATTTCTGTACCGGAAGTGCTGCCGTATTTTGCTTTGTCGTCTGCTAATTCATTTCCGTTTATGCCCACATGACTTGGTACCCACATTAACTGAATTTCGTCCCCTCTATGTTTTATATCTGTGATTGTTTTTAGTATATTAAAGATCATTTCTTGTCTGTGAGATTGTCCTGATTTAATTGCCATTAAGGAACTAAGACTATCACTAATAATGACTGATTTTGTAATATGATTTTCTTTACAGTAAGTTATCGCATAATCTATTGCTGCTAATTCGCATGTAAATATTGAAAATTGATGTTGAAGCTTTAAACTCTTGTTGTGTAAGATTGTTCCGTCTTCTCCTATAACTACTATACCCGCCCCTGCTATTTGTTTTGACGGGTCCTTACTTCCATCTGTATAAATTTGGGTAAAGTCTCTAAAGTGCCGAATAATGTTTAGATTTGCAATAATTTTGTTTCTTTCAGCGTTTTCAGATTTGTTAATTTTTCCTACTAGATCTAAATTGATCTCGGGCATTTCAATATTGATTAGTTGTTCATAGCACGGTTCTTGAATTTGGGTATCGCCTAGGCCGTATTCTGTAATTAGAGTTCTGATGTGTTGTGTGTAAGGTTTCTTTAAATTTTTGTTACTTTTGATTTTGTAAAAATATGCCGGGTGGTCGCATATATCGTCATTGATAGGTAAGTTTGGGCCCAGTCTGGAGCTTCTGGCCCAATATTTTAGTGCTTGAAGTTCTCTCTGTAAAGGTAGTGGGATCATAGCTGTTTCGGTATGTAATGGGAGAGTAGAGGTATGCCTCGGACATCCTATTATGGTTTTTAGTGCCCTATTTTGTATTCTTTGAACCCTTTTTAGTTGTGATTCTTTTGCGGAGGCGTATACTATGCTGCCATAATTGATTTTGCTAAGGATGAGGGCCTTGTAAATGTTTAGAAGGCATTTTTTGTCTGTACCCCAAGATTTTCCCTTTACTGCTCTTATGATATTTAGATCTTTAAGACATCTTTTTGTCATATATTCTATATGCATTTTCCATGATAGAGTTTTGTCAAAATACATTCCCAAAAATTTTGCGTGTTCATTGTATGTGAGGTTCGTACCACATAACGTTAATTTCGGAAAGTTGTTGGCTCTTTCCGGAGGTTTTACGGACGGTCTATGTATTAATAACACTTGAGTTTTTGCTGGGTTAATTATGAAGCCCCAGGATTTGCTCCATTTTTCTATTGTATTCAAAACAGTTTGTGCTTTTTTTTACTGCCTGTACCGGACTTAATGATGTTAGCCATGTGGCGGAGTCGTCTACAAATTGAGATATTTTAGCATTTATAGTAGGGTTTTCTCTGTTTAATTCGTTGATTTGTGTTTCAAAGGTATTCATCATGAGGCTAAAAATTATGGGGGACAGAACCGCTCCCTGGGGGCACCCATTTACTGTTTCCACTACCTCTGAGAGAGCTCCATTGTATTTTACCTTAATCTGTCTGTTTTGTAGAAAGCACCTTAACCATTTTATCATTCGTCCTTGTATTCCGGAGTTTTGGAGTTGCAATAGTGCTCCTCCGTTCCACATTTTATCGAAAGCATTACTAAGATCTAAAAATATAGCTATAAGATATTTATGTTCTGCCTGTGCGATTTTGCCATCTGATTCTAATCGTGTAATATTGTCATCACATGAATGATGTGATCTGCATCCTGATTGGTATTTAGACATTATATTGTTTTTTTCCAAATATGCGCACAGCCTGGGTTTTATCATTTTTTGCATTAATTTTGTAAATGTTGATGTTAGAGAAATTGGTCTATAAGAGGCGGGTTCATTTTTGTCTTTATTAGGTTTTAGTAATGGAATGATAACTGCATGGTTCCAGCTTTCTGGTGTGGTGCCCTCTACCCATGATTGATTAAAAATTTGTAAGAGTGTATTTCTGCTTTCCTGTGGTAATTTTTTAAGTATTTTGTAATGTATCAGGTCTTCTCCCGGCGCACCGTCCTTGCAGTTCGACAAAGCTTTATTAAATTCAAATATAGTAAATTTTTGATTGTATTCTTGGGAGTTGTCATTATTTCTATTATTAATATGTTCATTAACTGCTCTGTTAATAATTATTTTGTTTACCAGAAAGTCTCTAGTGTATCCTTTATTACTACTGGCTTCAGCATATTGTTGGACTAATGCGTTAGCTTTTTCTTTTGGCTCAGTAATAATATGTTGTCCTATTTTAAATACTGGATTGCTTTTTGGTACTCTGCCTTTTACTTTGTTTACAAAATTCCAAACTTCTTTAGATGAGGTATTGCTTGTTATAGTTGAGCAGAAATTGCGCCAACTGTCTTGCTTTGCTTTTTTAATTATTCTTACTGCTCTTGCCCGGGCCATTTTAAATAGAATGAGAGTTATGGGAGTTTTTTCCCTTTTGTGAATTTTACGTCTAATTTCTCTACTTCGTATGGCTTCGTGGCATGCCTGTGTCCACCATACTTTTTTTATTCTAGTTTTTACAATTTTTGGTTTTGATTTTGGAATTGTTTTTTCTAAAATACTATTGAGTTTATCTAAGAATTCTTTGAAATTTTGTTCAACTGTTTGTTCTTTTATCTTATAATTCAATTCTGTCATGCAAAAATGGTGAAATTCCATCCACTGGGCAGTGGATGCCATGTCTATGAGCCATTTTTCACTTATAATAGCATTTTCAAACCTTATTGGTGTTTCTATTATTGTTATTACAGGTAGATGGTCACTATTGAAGCTATTGTCGACTACAAGGAACGTTGCCCTGGGGTGCAGACCTGAGGAGACTATAGATAGATCCAGGGCTGAGTCTATCTGGTTTGCCTGCTCGGCGAGACGGGTGCATTGGCCATCATTGATGCAATTGAGATCTGTTTCATTCATGAAGTCTATCAGATCCTCTGCCCCAGCATCGCGCCTAAAATCATTTTCTGGGTTCCAAAGTGGATGTTTTAAGTTAAAGTCTCCTACTATTACATTAGACTGTCCTAAGTTTTTGAAGCTATTTCTAAAAACATTTATGTTGTTGTTATCTTTACTGTTTGTGTAGTAATTATAAATCGAAATGTTACTATCTTTACCAATGATCTCTATTGCAATGTTTTGATTAATAGTATTATAATCTGTTTGTTTCGTTAAGTATGAAAGTCCGTTGCGGACATATATGCATAATCCCCCTGAGGCGGGGGTTTCTTTGTTGTAAAACATAACAGGTTTTTGATAATCCTTGAATTTGAAAGGGTTATGTTTTTCTGCTAAATGAGTTTCTTGTAAACAAATTACATCTATAGGTTCTTTTTGGTCAATTAAAAAATTTTGCAATTCATTACATTTACTGTATGATTCGGATCTCATACCCCGAATATTCCATGATATGATGCTGAGGCAGGGTCTGATGTATTCAGTGTTTACCTCAGCTGTATTGTAATCCATTAAAGAATTATTCGGAGTTGTTTTTGGTTATTAATGATTAATGACTAATCTATGTTCTGCATATATTGAGTGGACAGTGAATTGTCATTTGTCCATTCGGTCCTGTGTACATGATATGGGGGTGGGGGTGATTTGAATTTGTGATACCCCTTAAATTTGGTATTGTATGTGGCCCCCTTCGGAATCTATAATACATTGGGCCAGTTTGTTGGTTTGTACGGATCCCATAATTCCCTCCCCAATTTGGTTCCCTTTTAATTTGTCTGTGAGGTGGGGGTAGGGGATAAGCACACCTTTCTTGTTTTATTTTAATTATTTCTTGTGTATTTAGTGTTTTTTTGGGTGTTGGGGGTTTTGGGTTATTTAATTTTGGTATTTCTTGGGGTTTCTTGATAGTTGGGGTGGGGGTGACAACTGGGGTAGAGGTTTTATCTTGAGGGGTGTGCTGTTGTTCGGCACATCTTGTCTCATACTCTTTTTTGATTTCATAATTTGCTGCATTTATTTTTTTAACATATTTTTTGTATACGGGGCAGGATTTGCTGGAGCCCCAGTGATTTCCTTAACAATTGTTGCATTTTAATTCAGTAGCATTGCACAGTCCTATTTCATGGTTGCCAGTACATTTCGGGCATTTAATCTTGTTTCTGCATTGGTTTGTTTTGTGTCCGGGAGCCTGACACTTTCTACATCTAATGTACCCTAGCGTTGTTGGTTTTACTACTAAATTGGTCCCTTTCAGATTTAATGGTAGTTCTTCGCATGTAAAAGTTATTATCATTTCATTGGTGATTTCCTTTTTCCCTTTGTGAATAAATTCTTTTTGCCTTATTGTTGCTATGTTTTTGTTGTTTTTAAATAATGTTTGCCTTAATTGTTCAGTGCTCTGATTTTTTGGCACTTCTAATACTCCCATGCTGATTTTTGTTACTTTTGATGTAGGTTTTTTTTTATTTTCTATTTTGATTTCGTGTCTCCCAAACTTGAAATCTTTGATTTTCGTTTCGAAATCTTGTCTGACTTGGAAAAATAAAGCCCCCTTGTTGTTATTCAATTTTCTTATTACATTCCCGCCGAATTGTTGTTTTAAATTTTTTTCCATAATTGCTAATTTCTGTGTGCTTAATCCCCCTTGAACCCCCTTAATGACCATATCGACCCATGATTCTTTAATGATTCTTTCTCTCTGTTCATTGGTCTGTTTTTTTGTGGATGGGGGTGATAGGGTGGGGTTTGTTTTAAGATTTTTCGTTTTGGTAGTAATTTTTTCCCCTCCCTCTTCTAAAATCTGAAATTTGTTATTTAATTGGATTGGGGAAGAAATTTTGTTATTTTTCATTTCATTTTTAGGGGTGTCTAATATTTTTATTGGGGTGGATGTATTTCCCCCATTTTTGTTATTGTTTTGATTTGGACTATTTATGGTTATTGGGGATGTTATTGCCCCCCCTTTGCTGAGACTGTTGTTTTTTTTATTTTTTGGTGAATCTATCACTATTGGGGATGGTTGTGACCCCCCTTCTATCCTAGTAATTTGTTTTTTAGGGGTGTCCTGATTTTTTGTTGTTTTTTTAACTAATACATATTCATTTTCTAGTCTACTAACTATTCTAAAATATACATCTTCATCTACTTTTGTGAAGTTGCAGAGATCATTTTTTGATGAATTTATTTCTCTGTCTTGAGTTTGCTCTACTTGAGAATCAATATTTTCAATCAGTGTTATTATTGGCACCCTATTGATTGTCTCATTTTTGACACTTGTTTGAGTCTCTGCTGTGCGCTTATTGTCATTGGCACTTTTAACACTACATTGATTTTCAGTTTGTGTTTCTGCTGACACTCTATCCTTTGTTTCTGTGACACCTACACTACTTGAATTATTCACAGTTTGATTTTCTTTGTTTGTAGTGCTCTTATTGTCACTGACACTTGGTGACACCCTATCTTTTGTTTCTGTGACACCTACACTACTTGGATTATTTACAGTTTGAGTTTCTTTGTTTATAGTGCTCTTATTGTCACTGGCACTTGGTGTCATCTTCTTTGTTCTCACTATTTCTTCTACTCTGTCTTTCATTGTTTTCGTTACTGCAGTCCCTACTCTACTCATTAGTATTTCTTGGAGTGTCAGGTTTAGTTCACGCCATGAAAATCTCTCTGAGATCATGTGTGACCTGTCACCTGCTATTTTGTTGACTAACTTAACTGTTGTACTCTGTTGTGCCCTACGGGCTACTGTACTTTTCCTTTTATTTGCTCTTACTGCTTTAACTGCAGATACCTTTGCCTTTGACGCCAATTGTTTTATGCCACTCATTATTCTTTTTTATTTATTCTTTAAAAAATGTCGAAAAAGAAAAAAGAAATAAAATTGAAAAGGAAACTTTTCTATTAATTGTTTTTAAATTTAACTGGATAGCTTGATTCTAAATTACTCTTAAAAAACGGATTGACCTACTTTCAACAATTTAACAATATTTGATTCTGATTGGTAGATGAATTTTGACAGGTGCCCGTAAAATGAGCTGTGAACCTGATTTTACTCTTCAAAGTCTTAAAAATTATTGACCTTAACTTGTTTATTTTTGTTTTAACTTATAACCAAACACTTAAATATTATGTTTATGAATTTTTGAAAGAGTTCGTTTACTTAATAAACAAATAATGTTTGCCGAAAGATGACGTTACGTTATGATCGACCTGTCCTGAATTTTGAGCACTTTTGTTTTTGATGCCTATTTCCTTAAATATCTTTTTTAATCAGATACTTATATTGCTGAAATTTTAACTGAAGGTACTTATGTTATAGTTCTACTAGATTTATTAATCCTAAATGTTTTAGTTATGAAAATTAAGTTGTTATCAGCTTTCAGGCTAGCCCTACCCCAATTCTGATTTCCTGTACCCAGCCTAAATTTTACTTTTCTCACCTCAGTTTCTTGTCGTATTACCCTTTTCCCTTATATATAATAAATATCACGTAGTTTCATGTATTTCTGGCGCGCGGGTCGTACCGACTATGCCTCGAACGAGGATGGTGGACCCAATAAGCACAATTACAAACAAAAAGTATTTCTGGCGCTTTATTGGCCGTGCAGCCCTTAAATCACCAGATTCACGCTGCTTTTAATGCTATAATGCAATACTTGTTACTGTTATCTATGATATCAGCAAAAAGTATGAAGTTTACCAAAAAACCCTTATTTGTTAGTTCTAACCTATTTAATCTTACCCCCTCTGTGATCTTTTACCCTTACTTGTCCCGATTAAATCCTATCCTATCCTATCCTATCTGTCCTGTAGCTGATAACACTTAACACTTATAAAAAACACTTTGAAAAAATTTTGAAACTTTTTCCGAAAAATTTCTAAGTCCTTAAAGGCACTTTGTCAAACCCGAAGGCTTTTAATACTTGAGCATTTCCTGGCGCAAAGACAATATTCGAGGCTCTTTCAAGAAAAGCGTGCGACCAGTTCAGCAGTCAAGAGCAAAGTGAACTATGCGGGGATTTTGTCTTGTGGGAATGCTATATATAGCGGCAGATTTATAAATAAAACAACTGGTTAGATTTTTATTGGCTAAAGTTTTCGAATCGTTACTATTTTTAGAAACAGTATAGGTGAGATGTGATAGAGGAAATCGATTTGTTTCAAATCTTGTTGGCGCTGTGCGGAAGCACAGTGCCAGTATTGAATAGGTTTTAATTTTGTACCATGGGGTTGCATAATCGAATAGGGAGCAGCCAACATTATTATTGTAATTAAAAACTACGTATTATGTTTGAACAAACTCCCTATAATGAATAAATAAATAGTATTAACTGATTACAAACAATACTATACCAGATGCATACGTCTTCGACCGTTAATTCAAAACTTTTGACATATTCATAGGATATTTAATAACTTTTCCACAAACTTGAAGGTTACGGTTTTTTTATTGCTTTGTTTACGGACCCTACGGCCAGATTCATCAAAGTTCAGAAAAAACGTCTCGATAGTTGTTTTGCTTTCTCTAAACATTTTGAAGTTTAAATACATATGTTGTCAACGTGAATAATTAATGAAAACCCATTTTAATTAATACATACTAAAGTAAAATGTAGGCATTATAAATAAGACCGTTTACCTAACTATGCGATACATGGGGTCTCAATGAAAGTTATGTAAAGCATCGCTAACAACTGACCAATAGTAAAGACAAACTAAATCACGTGGGTTTCGTCTGCGTCGAAAAGCGTCTACTGACCACGAGCTGTAGCCTTGTTTAATGGGCGTTATCGTACCATTATACGGAAGGTTGTTTTATGATTCGTTTATTTTTTGGTTAAACTGTAGTAAATGTGGTTTTTTTACTTATTATGATAACAGTTACATATAACATAATGTATTTGGTTTTTCCCGTTGATAGGTTGTTTACTGATATTCTAAAATGACACTGATTCCTTTAAATCATGTTTCAAAAACATGCGCAGCGCCTTTGATGCTTTGCATCAAAATTTTGTCTTGTATTTATATACGTTCCGTACAACATGGGACAAGTATAGATTGGGTGGCGAGTCCATACCCCAAGCATCTGTGGTGCAAACAATTATTTTGTCAGTCATATTCAACACGCCCCACAAAGTCCTACAGCATGTTTCATGGCACTAAAAATATGAGATTGTGATTTTGTTCATATCTCAAAAAACAAAAGCTTGACATGTTGCAGTCTCTGAATAATACTGAAGATGTGTGAAAATTAAAGGCAATTTTGACCAATCAGAGACAAGGGATTTCAGACTGGTATGCTAGGAATTTTAAAATGTAGGTCTTTTTCACGGTATTGATGCAGATGCTAATGCTGCATTCGTCTAAATTGTCTTCTTAACTTAAATATTGAAGGTGGTGTGGTGGCCGAGCGGTTAACGCATTGGACTACCAATCCGGAGGTCCCCGGTTCGATTTTCGGCCGAGGCACTGGATATTTCAGAAACGCTTTTCAGTGTTTCCCACCTATCTGAGATGAACTGGTTAGAAACCTGAAAGTAGTCAGTAGTCGCGTTTATCGGTGCTATACGCCGGGCACGTAGAAAAGAACCAAGGGGTCTATTCGTAAAAGAGCTAGGGTCTGGTACCCGGATCCCCTTGTATCTGCTTCTGGTCCTAAAAATAAAAGGACCACAATGGAAATAATAGCTTGCTCTTTATTGTGTTATCCTTGGTACTTGGTACTGAAATACATACATACATATAACTACAAAAAGCACGTCTTGAAGAACATTCTATATTGCCGCCCTGTTTCATCTATGAATGACAGGTACCTACATATATCATTCATAGAAAACTGTACTTGATTGATATACGGAGTTTTGACAGGTTTGCATTCTAACAGAAAGAATTATGCATGTTGAAGTCAGGGTGGCGGGGTGGCCGAGTGGTTAACGCTCTGGACTACCAATCCGGATGTCCCCGGTTCGAATCCCGGCCGTGGCACTAAAATTTCTGAAACCATTTTCAGTGTTTCCCACCCATCAAGAGATGAACTGGTTAGAAAACCAGAGGTAGTCTCGCGTGTATCGGTGCTATACACCGGGCGCGTAAAAGAACCAAGGGGTCTGCTCGTAAAAAGCTATGGTCTGGTACCCGTATTCCCTTGTATCTGCATCTTTCCTGCAGTTTCACCTGAGGAGACAGTTTCACATGAGGAGAAATCGGCCGGGACTAGAAACAATAATAGAAAATAGGTTGAAATCAAGTCCCTACATGATTTTGACACCAACAAGTGCAATGATCCATCCTACACAACAACACTTATTTCATACATAATACCAACTTGAAGTTTATTACTACTTTGATCCAACCAAACAACAAGTGTTTTCAAGTTTCATATATTAAACTTTCAAAGTTGTGTGTTTGAAAAAGGTTTCATGTATATGAACATTACACTACGTTTACCAGTATCCATAGATAATGGACAGATATGATACCCCTAATGATATAAATTAACATCAAGAAGTTGAAACGAACCCGCTATTGACACAAACAATGCATAATACAGATAAACTTTAAACAGGCAAATTAATCAAAACAAGTTTATGTCAGCAATAGAAATATACTGTCAAGTTATAATTATACCACTAGATACCCAACATCTTTGGATGCATCAATAATTTTCAACATAGACAAGGCACTCAGACGGATATACGCATGCAAAAATGTACGGACGCATGCACCGAACTGTCATTGTGACAACTAAGTCGAGTTACTGCCAGCGATTGACAATTTTAGGATTGTCAGCCAAATGATAGCTGAATAGTTGGGCGGGAAATATTGATCAACATGCCGTAATGTATAAAATAATGGTATTCCTAGCTTTTCATGATATATTGACAATGGAAATCTAACACAAAGTAATCAATGAGACTGCTCTGTACTGAGTTACATCCCTTTTATTACGAATAAGACAGATAAGAAACGTTACATTACCTGCATTTTTTTCCTTTAGTGTGTCATTTGGAGAGACTGGAAGAGTAAACTTGGTGCAACATTTAGGTCCAAATCGTACTAGTACTGGTATTACAATCTGCGTACTATACACTAAGATTTAAATGTCAGTAAAGCCTAAAGATTTGACAGACAGCTAACGTTGATTGGCGACACGGGGAAAGGGTGAAAGGGAAAATCAGTTCGTAGCATGAAGCATGTCCAGCAGATAGGATATATCTGTATGACACATGCAAATCTCTAAGACATCATTTCTATGCATCTTACTGCATCATAATGCAGTACGGCCAATTTGAAGACACTACTTGTCAAATCATTGACCAATAAAGAATAGTGGATCACGCGTAGTAAAATAATTCTGTAGTAAAGTTATCCTCTGAACAATAGGTAGATATTTAGTGTGTTACTTGTTCCCTATCTTTTCTCATTGGTGAATAAGTCATTTTTCTGTACGTTGGTCAGGTTGTTGATGGGTGCTTTCCTTGATAACAATTTTGGATTACTCTTCTCCGTTTTTCATGTGTTAGCAGCATTTCTATTACTTATGTCTGTTATAATATCACGAGTTAGTGCATCCATTATAGTAAACCAGCTCACACACAAACTAAGCATCTATACCTTTCTATTGGTCATACAACATATCTAAGTCTGACAAGAATATGTTTTAAGTTTTACTATGTATTTCTATGTCGTCCGCGCTCGGGGACGCTTTTGACTATAGAAACCCATTACATTAAACCATCTGCTAATTAATTAAACTATTGACACCTCGGTTTTTGAGAAGAAAAAAGATAAAAATCTTGTAACTGAAAACTATGAATGCTTTGAAAATAACAAGGTTTCCATGATTTGTTGTTTTGGACTTATCCGATTAACATTTGTCAACAAATAATCCTGGTCAAACTATGGCCATGATCTCGTTATGAAATACATGTATAAATAAAACAGTGCTCTTAATCAAACTAGTGAACACTGATTATTGCAACTCCATTTGTCTGGAGCATATGCAAGTACTTTAGAGAAAACTTTCTTTCTAAAGTTCTTTGGCAGTCGCTTTTATTATTTTAAGTTTGTTTAAGCGGCAGCATCTGTAAATAATGTATATTATTAAGATAGTAGTAAAATACCACTTATCTCTCTTCCGTAAAAGAGATTTCAATAGCCCTTGAATCAGTAAGAGGCAACGCAACCTGACAAGTTCTGATGATAAAAGCGAAAATGCCTTGGAAACCCGTTAAAATAAATGTTATAACTTCTGGTTTCCATCAATCTCCAGATTGCTTTTAAAAATATTCATTTTTTATGTTAATTGACTTTCACTAGCAACTCCTGTGTTTGTTTTGTTTACAAAGCCATTTCTTCTTATTGCCTTCGTGTGAGAACAGTTAATTTTGTAACCAGAAAAGATTTACATTTAGTAAAACAACTGAAATAATCGACGATGTTGTGGTCAGTCTTCATTTTAAGCTTTCTACTTATGAATGGATCTAATGCTGACGAACCTCATTGTTCGCGATTTCACTACGATGATCAACTGTTAGAGAAAATGATTCGTATGGAAGTTAAAGTTGAGGCAATGGAAAAAGTAATATTAAATGCAAACAAACAGATTCTAGAAAGAGAAGAAGACGTGAAAGAAAACCTAAAAGACTTAAGAACTGAAAGAGCGGACCTTAAGGGCGATTATGCTGAATTTAAAACAAAGATAATGGACGACTTCAACATTATTAAAGGTAAAAATTTGTACGGTCATTTAGTGCTCTATAACACTAGGATTTAAAAAAAAATATTTTTATGTATTCTCTAGAATGAGGAAACAACGACACGTGTTCCAGTGGTCCGTATGTTAAACGACCCTTTACGTTTTAATTTCTAAAGTAGTTGTTTTAACGAATTTCAAAATCAAGAATATATCCTACTTTGTAGCCTAAATATGATAATTAGGCCAATAATTAGACAATAATTTTTCAATGATTTATTTGTAGCAATAACTGGCTTATTGCTTATTTTAAGGAATCAGTTTATTATCCACCAATGAAGTATTTACATGTAGTATAAAAAAGCATTTGCTATAATATTTCACATGTGATTTCACAGGCATATACAATGTATATGTATAGCAACATTTTGATCCCTGGATCTCATTATATTTGCAGAAAACAAATTCTCTCTTTATGGATGGTTGTGACTGTTGAAATGGTTTATTAACTTTTATTGTTTTTAGGGGGCATATAAAACCCTACAACTGAATGAATGTTTTATCCAAATCGTTATAATACCCTAAATGCGCGTAAAGTAGTAAATAAATGCATTTTCTAAGAAAAGCATGTATCGAAAAAACTGTCCTGGTTTGCACAATATTATTACGATCTTCTATGACAAATCGCTATCCATCCGAAAACCATATATAGAGCAAATGACACTTCAACGGTACTACAGCATGGTTATTTCGCTAATTTTAGTGGTTATTGCAATTTTCATTTGAAACTTTGAAATCGTAGAGAACTCTTTAAATCAGCTTATTACTTTTAGTTTAAGGTGAATTTTATTTGTATCCAGTTTTAGGGTTTGCCACTTTAAGAGATATAACATGAAATATAGTTCATTTTTAATGCTTTTATTCTGACCAAACCATAACCCATAAAACTGTCTTTAAACTATTTAGTTTGTTCTCGATATATTCCGTTAACAAATACTTCGTACGCTTTCTATCACCAAAAGTTGTACAATGTTCTCATACTGTAGGCAAGAGTAACTTATTTGAGTAATTCAGTTACATAACTCAACATTTCACTTATTTTTAAAAAGAAAATGAATACCTTTGTTGTATTACATTCACAATGTTCTAACCACCCTGTATAAAAAAAGTGTGTATTGAAAAGCTGATTAGAAGTGACTTTTTCAGTTTTTCAAGTTAGACTTTCTCAATTCTATTAAGTATATGCCTCACCATTTATCAACAATTATCTTCTGTAACAGTAGCTGTGCAGTAGCTGAATATGAGTAACAGAAGCTAGTCTATCACTGATCAAGGCCCCTACTGATAATACACAGGTCTGTCTGTCCTCTGTGACCATATATCTTACATTTCATTTCAGTTGTCTTTTAAAGACTTAAATTCTTGAAATTATAATTATTTAAGTTACGTAAAAAAATTATCTTTACACATTAAGACTATGTAAGTTGGAATAGGACCGCTTCCAAGCAACGCAAGCTATTTTGTTCATTCACATTTAAATATCTGAAAGCCTAGACATGGAGCTGAAATACAAAAATGGAATATTCGATATGTTACTATTCAAAGATGCATACTTCTTTACGTTTATTGGAGAAAGCTGTTTGAAACACACACATAACAGACAAGACTGGTCACAATGATACAGTGTGTATTAACTTCACTGTTCCCATCAAATAACAGACTATGATTCTTTTTATATGAATTGATTTATTTTATCTATGTTTGGCGATGTTTGGCCACGGCTCAAGATCGGGCTGCCGACAAATACAAATGGCTAGCCCTTACACAAATACAAGCTCAAACATAAAGCAATCATAAAGCAAGAACAAAGTCAACATAAAGCAACAACATGTCAAATCATTGATCTACAACAAAAATGTGTGTTATACAAATTGTGTACAAGGTTAAACTCTTTGAAGAATGAATAATTGAAACTAAATGTTAACCATTTTAAGAAATTAAACTTCAAACCTCTTTCGTAGAATCCACGTGCTATATATAGCTAATTGAAAGTAAAAAGCAAAAATAAAAATGACATTTTGTTAGAAACTTATGAGATATTTTCCATTTAACTTCAGATACATTGTCGACCCCCACGATAGTTTTCAAAGCCCGTCAACCAGCCGATGTTAGTCTTGAAACGGGTCAAACAGTCGTATTTACCAAGACCATGATGAACGATGGTGACGCTTATGATAATATAACGGGTATCTTCACGGCTCCTGTAGGCGGTACCTACCTTTTCACAGTTCATCTTTGTGTCAACGGCGCTACCACTTTCTATTATGGTATCATGTGTGATAACTCTGTTGAAACGTCTGGTAGGTTCTACGAAAATGGTTCCACTGCCTGCCATACTGCTGATGCCATACTAGTGCTCGAAGCCAGACAGAAGGTTTGGGTGAAGTGTCTGTCCGGCGGAACGTCAACTGTGTTGACAGAGGATTCTTCTTCAACTTATAATTTCTGGAACACATTTTCAGGAGTGTTAGTTCATAAATAGGTATACCAATGTTTAAACTGTCTATTTACCCACATCTATTGCTACAATGACTAAATCACATGTATATGTTTCAACAAAACAATTCGTTAATTATTAAAGCAAAAGCTGGTTACCAAAAACTGTGATTTTGCTCAGTTTAAAAGGAAAGAAGTGATCTTACAACAGCGGCAGCAAGAGAAAAATATCCTTACTGTACATTTTGTTCTTTAGGATAGTCTCATTACTGTAGTCTAGACCAACAATACCCTGAATGTGCAATGCCATGCGCGAGTTGTATTAGTAAAATATGCATAGAACATATTTTGTAAATTGGTCATATTTCTGTATCTGAGTTTATATGTATTCAGGAAACCTGATATTGTGTTTGAGTTTGTTTACACTTTTGGAGGGTTAGGAGAATGGTTCCTACAATAGTCACAGTTCATTATAACCAATATTTGAGTGTTCATTTTATGCTTTCCAGTGAAATACTGAATATATCAGTGAAATTATAGAGTGATGATATAGATATCATTTCAGTCCCAGTGTGTGTGATATAGGTCTGCCGAAATGGTTTTTTTTTTTGTTTTAATATTTAGCATAAAATAAAAAGAAAATATGTTTGTTTTGAGTGGATATGGAAATTATCTCAACTCAAAGTGATTAAAAATACCATTTTTGACCTCAATATCAAGTTCCTTATATATGTGACGTCATACTTGTTTATATGTACATTTATTCTGAGGAAGGCTTTACGGCCGAAACATGTCGATAAATGTTTAAACTATTTCCTTAGGAATAAACATTCTTTAAATGGTCGATAAATTACTCCGAGCTTATAGTACAATTAATACTTTGGCTTTTTTTTTAAACTCTTTCCAAAATTGTTGTAGATGTGTTACCACTATATTTTAGTCAATTGCTACTGACTGACTGGTATTTTCAACTTTTATACTTGATTTTATATGAAAAAGTAATTAAAAATGAGCACAAATTATTGATAAAGCTGACATCTTAATGTATAATGAATGAATAAAGAAAAACAACAGTTACAACGAATTACACACTTCATAGATTGGTAGGCATCTCTATATACAACACCCGTGAACTGTACACAAGAAAAAAGAGAAGCGTTTTGCAGATACGTGTTGAACAACATTTTGCGCTTTAAAGATGAAGTTGGCACACTCACATTGGCAGCGATCAAAAATGAATTCCTATAGTACTGTTCAAAACAGGTAGAGCAATAGGTCAGGTAACTAACTAAAAGACTACGAATGTTTTGTCACACGTAAAAATGATAGAAGTCATTTCTTTTTTTAAAAACAGAAAGAAATTACAATTAATCTTACAGAATAGATGTATTTTCTGTCTTGAGTATTATAATAAAAATACTTTTACTATATTCCCTAGAGGTAAAACTTCTATAAAGATTGATCTATTTTAGTCATAACTTATTCTAAAAGAATCATTCACATGTAATTGTCTTACAATGAAGACTGTTACTTCGAATAGTAATACCACTTTAAACGTTAAAAGCGCATATACAGATAATACTAAAAAAGAAGATAAACTGACCCCGCGATTCATCATGACCGGCATCGCGCAAGGCCTCGTTCCCGCCAAAACAGTTTCCCATGGTGACGGATATTTCGATCTGAAGCTCGTGCTCATGACAAAAAATATTATAACCGTTGTTTAAGTCACAAAGCGCCGAAATATGTAACTGCGCAGTATGCGCTCGCACTGATTGCATTCCTGGATTAATCGTTGCCATAGCGATGACATTTTTAATTGCATGGTATTACTACATGAGAGCGTGTTTCACCGATTGCACCCCTGGTTAATGATACCATGTGGTTTGGCTTAAAGGTAAAGATGCACGGTCATTTTTTGCTTTAATATGAATTAACATTTTATCGAGCGACACATGAAGTTCAAACGTACCCGCTATTGACACAAACAATGCTTGATAGATTTAAACTTAAAACTGCCAAATAATCAAAACAAGTTCATTTCAACAATAAAGATATACTGTCAATTTATAATTTTACCACAAGATGCCCAAAATCTTTTGATGCTTCAATCATTTTCAATATTGACAAGGCACTCAGACGGACATACGCATGCAAAAATGCACGGACGCATGCACCGAAGTGTCATTGTGACAACTAAGTCGAGTTACTGCCAGTGATTGACAATTTTAGGATTGTCAGCCAATGAATAGCTGAATATTCGGATAATATTGATCAACATGCCGTAATGTATAAAGTAATGGTATTCCTAGGTTTTCATGATATATTGACAATGGAAATCGTTACAGGAAATCCGGTTTCATACATTGTAAAACTTAAAGAAAGAAAGAAAAAATATTTTTCTGGTTATCTTTGAACAAATGATGCTTTATAAAACAAACATGCTTTCGTTTGTCATTTCCATTTAGCGTTTGTACTTGCTAACTGCTTTGCAATTATTTTTTGTGAAATAAACGAAATAATAGACGATGTTTTGGTCAGTGTTCTTTTTAATAGAGCACCATAGCTTCCAAAAGTGTCTTCGTTAAGAAGTAACTGGGCCACAAAAATGAACTGAAAAATAAACATAAAAATAGTTGCAGTATAACTATGCAAACTATGCTTTTCTTTATCCGATGTTTTTTTTCCCAATAATTTGAAGAAATGATGTGGTACAATGCTGAATATTTAGACAATTTGACCTTTTGACCTTTAAAATGATCTTGATAGTGACCTTGAATGAAACTCAAAATTAAAATGCTTATTTGCATAATTTTACTGCAAGTGTTTATTGTTTCATCTACAGCGCATATTTAAAAAAATTGTATACAGGAATTATGAATAGAACAGGCTAAAGCTGAAAAGGGCCGCCATTTTGGACTTCATCTTATATTTCTCCATGGCAACCGATTTTATTTGCACAAAATGGTTGGTAAATAAAAGGACACATGTTTGTGTCATCATTATTATTAACATGACTGGCTTCACCCTATGGTTTTCGATAATTTGAGGAAATAATGTGGTAAAATGGTATTTAGGTAAATTTGACCTTTTGACCTTGCATATGACCTTGATAACGACCTTGTATGAAACTGCATTTGCACATTTATATGGCGAATTTATTTGTGTGCTTCTTTTGCAGCTACCTTTTTGATAAAAAATTTATACTTTGACATTTAAAAAAGCTACCCAAATCGAAAAATGGCGGCCATCTTTGACGCAATCTTGGATTTCTCGGCCCGCACCAAAAATTTGCATTTTATGCCGGCGGTCCGGTAAACTTCAGACTCTCCCAAACATTTTGATATACGACTCATTTTGTTCATTTTTGTGGCCCAGCGGTATCCTGAATATGGTGTTTTGCTGCTCTATTATTTTAAGTTTTCTTCTGATCAATGGATCTATTGCTGAGGAACAACATTGTCCCCGATTCCATTATGATGATCAGCTTTTAGAAAAATGGTTCGTAGGGAGGTGAAAGTTGAGGCGATGGTAAAGGTGATAATGAACGCAAACAAACAAATGCCAGAAAGACAAGTAGAAGTGCAAGAGATCATGAAAGCGTTAAAATCAGAAAGAGCGGATCTTAAGGGCGATGACACTGACTTTAAGACAAAGATAATGGACGAGTTCAACATTATCAAAGGTAAAGATGCACGGTCATTTTTGCTTTAATATGAATTAACATTTTATCGAGCGACACATGAAGTTCAAACGTACCCGCTATTGACACAAACAATGCTTGATACACTTAAACTTAAAACTGCCAAATAATCAAAACAAGTTCATTTCAGCAATAATGATATATTGTCAATTTATAATTATACCACTAGATGCCCAAAATCTTTCGATGCATCAATAATTTTCAATATGGACAAGGCACTCAGACGGACAAACGCATGCAAAATGCACAGACGCATGCACTGAAGTGTCATTGTGACAACTTAGTCGAGTTACTGCCAGCGATTGACAATTTTTGGATTGTCAGCCAATGAATAGCTGAATAGTCGGGAAATATTTATCAACATGCCGTGATGTATAAAGTAAAGGTATTCAAGCTTTTCATGATATATTGACAATGGAAACCTAACACAAAGTAGTCAGTGAGACTGCTCTGTACTGAGTTACCTCCCTTTTATTACGAATAAGAGAGATAAGAAACGTTACATTACCTGCATTTCTTCCTTTAGTGTGTCATTTGGAGAGACTGCAAGAGTAAACTTGGGGCATCATTTAAGTCCAAATCGTACTAGTACTGGTATTACAATCTGCGTACTAGACACTAAGATTTAAATGTCAGAAAAGCCTGAAGATTTGACAGACAACTAACGTTGACTGGCGACACGGGGAAAGGGAAAATTACTCAGATATCAGTACTTAGCATGAATCATGACCAGCAGATAGGATATAAATGTATGACAAATGCAAATCTCTAAGACACCATTTCGATGCATCTTACTTCATCATAATGCAGTACGGCCAATTTGAAGGACACTACTTGTCATATCATTGACCAATAAAGAATAGTGGATCACGCGTAGTAACATAATATTCTGTAGTAAAGTTATGCTCTTGGATTCAGCGTGTAACATGTACCCCATCTTTTCTCACTGGTGGATAAGGCATTCTTCTGTACCTGGGTCAGGTTTGCTGATAGGTGCTTTCCTTGATAACAATTTTGGATTACTCTTCTCCGTTATTCATGTGTTAGCATCATTTCTATTACTTATGACTGCCATAATATTATGAGCTAGTGCATCCATTATAGTAAACCAGCTCTCACACACACTAAGCATCTATACCTTTCTCTTGGCCTTGATTCTGACAAGAATATGTTTTAAAGTTTTACTATGTATTTCTATGTAAAACCTGTCGTCCGCGCTCGGGGATGCTTTTGACTATAGAAACCCATTACATAATATCATCTGCTAATTAGTTAAACTATAGACACCTCGGTTTTGGAGAAGAAGACATATTAAAAAAGTATTGTAACTCAATAACTTTGAATGCTTTGAAAGTAACAATGTTTCCATGATTTGTTGTTTTGGACTTATTTGATTAACATTTGTCAACAAAACATACTGGTCAAACTATGGCCATGATCTCGTAATGAAATACAAATAAATTGTTCAAAACAGTCCTCTTCATCAAACTAGTGAACACTGATTATTGCAACTCCTTTTGTCTCAGGCACATGTAAGTACACTAGAAAGTGTGTATTAAAAAGCCGAAAACAAGTGATTTGTTTTCAGTTTTGCAAGACTTTCTTAATTCTTTTAAGTATGTGCATCACCATTTATCAACAATTATCTTCTGTAACAGTACCTGTGCAGTAGCTGATTATGAAAAACAGAAGCTACTAATTCACTGACAAAGACCCCAACTGATAATACACAGGCCTGTCTGTCCCCTGTGGCCATATATCTAACATTTCATTTCAGTTGTCTTAAAAGACTTAAATTCTTGAAAATATAATTATCTAAGTTACGTAAAAAATATTTTTTTACATGTTTTGACTATAAAATTGGAATAGTACCGCTTTCAAGCAACGCAAGCTTTATTGTTCATTTACATTTAAATGCCTGAAAGCCTAGACATGGAGCTGATATACAAAAATGGAATATTAGAATATGTTACTTTTCAAAGATGGAATATTCGAATATGTTACTTTTCAAAGATGGAATATTCGAATATGTTACTTTTCAAAGATGCATACTTCTCTGTTTATTGAAGAAAGCGGTCTGAAACACATACATAACAGTTGTGGTCACAATCATACAGTGTGTTTTAACTTCACTGTTCCCATCAAATAACAGCCTATGATTCTCTTTATATAGATTGATTTATTTCTGAATCATCTATGTTTGGCGATGTTAAGCCATGGCTCAAGATCGGGCTGCCGACAAATACAAATGGCTAGCCCTATCACAAATACAAATTCAAACATAATGATTCGTAAAGCCAGAACAAAATCAACATAAAGCAACAACATGTCAAAGCCTTAACCCACAACAAAAATGTATGTTGTACAAATTGTGTACCAGGTTAGACTCTTTGAAGGATGAATAATTAAAACTAAATGTTAACCATTTTAAGAAATCAAACTTCAAACTTCTTTCGTAGAATCCATGTGCTATATAGAGCTAATTGAAAGTAAAAAGCATAAATAAAAATGATATTTTGTTAGAAACTTATGAGATATTTTCCATTTAACTTCAGATACGTTGTCGACCCCCACGATAGTTTTTAAAGCCCGTCAACCAGTCGATGTTAGTCTTGAAACGGGTCAAACATTCATATTTTCCAAGACCATGATGAACGATGGTGAAGCTTATGATAATATAACGGGTATCTTCACAGCTCCTGTAGGCGGTACCTACCTTTTCACAGTTCATCTTTGTGTCAACGGCGCACAAACTTTCTATTATGGTATCGTGTGTGATAACTCTGTTGAAACGTCTGGTAGGTTCTACGAAGATGGTTTCTATGCCTGTCATACTGCGGACGCCGTACAAGTGCTCGAAGCCAGACAGAAGGTTTGGGTGAAGTGTCTGTCCGGCGGAACGTCAACTGTGTTGACAGAGGATTCTTCTTCAACTTATAATTTCTGGAACACATTTTCAGGAGTGTTAGTTCATAAATAGGTATACCAATGTTTAAACTGTCTATTTACCCACATCTATTGCTACAATGACTAAATCACATATATATGTTTCAACAAAACAATTCGTTAATTATTAAAGCAAAAGTTTGTTACCAAGAACTGTGATTTTGCTCAGTTTAAAAGGAAAGAAGTGATCTTACAACAGCGACAGCAAGAGAAAAATATCCTTAATGTACATTTTGTTCTTTAGGATAGTCTCATTACTGCAGTCTAGACCAACAATTCTCTGAATGTGCAATGTCCTGTGCGAGTTGTAATAGACAGTAAAATATGCATAGAACATACATTGTAATTGGTCATATTTCTGTATCTGAGTTTATATGTATTCAGGAAACCTGCTATTGTGTTTGAGTTTGTTTACACTTCTGGAGGGTTCCTACAATAGTCACAGTTCATTACAATCAAGATTTGAGTGTTCGTTTTATGCTTTCCAGTGAAATACTGAATATATCAGTGAAATATAGAGTGATGATATATATATCATATCAGTCACAGTGTGGGTGATATAGGTTTGCCGGAATGTTTTTCTTGTTTTAATATTTAGCATAAAATAAAAAGAAAATATGTTTGTTTTGAGTGGATATGGAAATTATCTTAACTAAAAGTGATTAAAAATACCATTTTTGACCTCAATATCAAGTTCCTTATATATTTGACGTCATACTTGTTTATATGTACATTTATTCTGAGGAAGGCTTTACGGCCGAAACATGTCGATAAATGTTTAAACTATTAGTGCGTTGATTTTCTTTTTCCATATCATATTTCCTTATTAATAAACATTCTTAAAATGGTCGATAAATTACTCCGAGCTTATAGTACAATTAATACTTTGGCTTTTTTTAAACTCTTTCCAAAATTGTTGTAGATGTGTTACCACTATATTTTAGTCAATTGCTACTAACTGACTGGTATTTTCAACTTTTATACTTGATTTTATATGAAAGGAATTAACAATGAGCACAAATCATTGATAAAGCTGACATCTTAATGTATAATGAATGAATAACGAAAAAACAACAGTTACAACGAATTACACACTTTATAGCTTGGTAGGCCTCTCTATATACAGAATCCGTGAACTGTACACAAGAAAAAGGAGAAGCGTATTGCAGATACGTGTTGAACAACATTTTGCGCTTTAAAGATGAAGTTGGCACACTCACATTGGCAGCGATCAAAAGTGAATTCCTATAGTACTGTTCAAAACAGGTGCTGCAATAGGTCAAAGACTACGAATGTTTTGACACACCTAAGAATGATAGAAGTCATTTCTTTTTTTAAAGCAGAAAGAAATTACAATTAATCTTACAGAATAGACGGATTTTCAGCCTTGAGTATTATAATAAAAATACTTTTACTATATTACCTAGAAGTAAAACTTCTATACAGATTGAACTATTTTAGTTTTAACTTATTCTAAAAGAATCATTCACAGGTAATTGTCTAATAATTGAGACAGTGACTTCGAATAGTAATACCACTTTAAACGTTAAAAGCGCATATACTGATAAAACTGCAAAAACGAAGATAAACTGACCTCGCGATTCATCATGTCCGGCATCGCACAAGGCCTCGTTCCCGCAAAAACAGTTACCCTTGGTGACGGATACTACAATCTGAAGCTCGTGCTCATGACAGAAACTGTTATTACCGTTGTTTAAGTCACGAAGTGCAGAAACATGTAACTGCGCAGTATGCGCTCGCACTGATTGCATCCCTGGATTAATCGTTGCCATGGTATCCTTGCTTATACTAACTAAGCTTCTGTATTATCAGGACAACAGGACTCCTTTTTGTAATGCTGTGTATGCTTTGCAGAATTGTAGCTTAATAGAAAGAACATATGCTAATGATATCTGTCACACATTTTGTATATGCCAAACGTCAAAACCTATGAGAGCGTGCGTTTTGCACCCCTTGTTAATAATGCCACGTGGTTTGGCACTACCTTTGCATGATAAGGTACAAACTATCAAAATTAACTTCTGAGACCCTTCGTATCTCATTCCTGCAATACTTTGTTACCTTTGTAAAATCGAATCTCATATATTCTAAGTTACTATCAGTGACAACTGTTATTTATTTGTTTCACTGAAATGATGCTTATGTTCACACTTATCTTTGTATCTCATCAGGCAAGGTAAAGTTGAAATATAGCTGTGTAATCAGTGATTAATAAGACAAATCTGACAGAATGATAAACCGTTACAGGAAATCCGGCTTGATACATTGCAAAACCGAAAGAAAGAAAGAATAATCTTCTGGAAATCATTGAACAAGTGATGCTTTATAAAACACACATGCTTTCGTTTGCCATTTCCATTCAGCATTTGTACTTGCTAACTGCTTTGCATATAATTTTAGTGAAGCTACAGAAATAATAGACGATGTTGTGGTCAGTGTCCTTTTTAAGTTTTCTTCTGATCAATGGATGTAATTCTGAGGAACAACATTGTTCCCGGTTCCATTATGATGATCAGCTTTTAGAGAAAATGATTCGTATGGAAGTTAAAGTTGAGGCGATGGAAAAAGTAATATTAAATGCAAACAAACAAATGCTAGAAAGAGAAGAAGACGTGAAAGAAAACCTAAAAGAGTTAAAAACTGAAAAAGCGGATCTGAAGGGCGATTACACTGACTTTAAGACAAAGATAATGGACGAGTTCATAATTATTACAGGTAAATATCAATCATTTAATGCTTCTATGGTCATGCCGCTTTTCGTTTCAAGCTGCTCGCTCTCAGATTTTGGTAAACATATAAAGTACTTCAAACTGCATGGAAATAATATATTTTACAACATATAATCAAATAAAAAGGTTTGAGTATAAATTCCTGTAAAGTATATCTGCAGATTTGAAATTATACGCTACCAAATAATAAAGCGTTGCAAACGCTTTTGAAATTCCAATTTAAACATATAGTGAAGCGGTGCCGTAAAACCAGCATTTGCATTTTTGCTAATTCCTACCTAGATTTTTACTTCTATTTTTGATTATAGTCTTTAGTTGTTTATGTATGTATTAGTATGTCATCTTTGAAAATTCTATTTTTTCGACGGCAACTGAGAGCGAGCAGCTTTAATGTATTGCGTAGAATTTAAAGGTACTACTAGAATTAGGTCAAATGACTATTTATCTAGACGCTTTTCATTCTGCGAAATCGTTCATTAGTAACAATTGTGAACTTTTTGCTCTATTATTTAAATAGACCAAATATGTGAAATATCTAAACTGTTTAACGCTAGTATAAATGAATCACAACAAATTAGAATGAGAATTCTTTCGAGTAATTAAAACTTTATTATTCACTCATATTTACATGTCTGAAGTAAAACTGTGAAACAAATATTTACCATAAATGATTGTGAAATATACAGGTACTACTAAACGCGTGCTCAAGACCTTTTTATTTATATAGTAATACACAACAATTGTACTTTTGTTTGGAATTTTGCCACTGTTATGTAAGTTATTGAAATTCACGTAATAACAGTTTTGATACTGAATACATGTAGTTTATTCCCATAAAATTTTAATTATTTAAGAAGAGTTTAAAGCCCATGAAAATGCTTAAAACTAAGAACCGTATACATTGATATTTTTATCTGAGTCCTAATTTTAGGTTAGGAAACAATCATCCAAGTCCTTACTTGATAGCCCTAAACACTGGTTAAGCACAAACTGCAACAAATATTTTCATACTCACCGTTTGTTATCAAAGACATTAATTTATTCGGCACAGCCGAACCGAATGTTGGCAACGTAAGTTGGTAACGTTTCAGCCGCCAATGAAATGACAAGTAGAATATATATAACATTCTTTGGATTGAAAACATTACTCTTTAAGGCACCTTTTAATTGGATGATACCGCATGAAAAAGGTCAATAAAATACTCTTGGGTTTTAATTCTTTAATGAATGTTTTTATAATTTTAGTACATAAATAGTTCATATCTATCAACGCTTCATGTTGTTACCTCCAAACTAATATTAATTATGAGTTTAGAAAAAGTGTAAATTCTCTACCAGTGAATAACGGTCAATATTTCGAGAAACAGATTTGATAAGAAAAACAAGGATTAAGTTTATTTTCCTGATCCTATGCTATGGTACGGACTAAATCACAGTTTTGGAGAAAATGTGTAAGCGGCAGGATAGTAATATATAGGTAAATCGGGAGAGCATTCGCCCTGCAAACGAAGGATCACGGGTTCGCGTCCCAGTCAGGCTGCATATTTTTCTCACCCTGTGACAATTGGCGCCCTCTTTCTGCATAAAGATAAAAAATTACAGGAATTTTACTATGAAATTTAGCTACCCATCTCTTTCATATCGTGCCGGCCATTTTTCAAAAAGATAGTTCTTGTTAGTATTCTAAGATATTTGTCAAGGGCTTTTCGACAGAATGACCCTAATTGAGATTTGAACTTTTAAAGCATTGATACAAATAAAACTGGGTAAAGACTAATATCAACAATCAGTCCAAAAAGGTGAGGTAAGGCTAAAAGATGCAGCCCAAACTGGGCAAAAACTCTGATATAAGTAACAGATCAGCAGCATCAATATGTTTGATTATTACGATCAATTGATTCTCAACATCAAATTGTTAAATAAATGTGTCGATAGAAAAACTTGATTAGGAGATGCGATGTATATTATTTTCCCATGTGGCAGAAAAAGTGTCACAGCCATGGCCAATACACGCCACAAATTTACTATAGGTTTGTATAGGAGCGCTGTCATTAACTCGCGATAACATTTTAACTAATAAAGTTATTTTAAAATCACAAACGGGATGATAAAATATAACATTTCCCCTTTTTAATGAATATTTTTTTATTTTTCTGAGACTTTATTTGTTTGGTCTTTTTTTAACTTAAAAACTCTACCCGTCGTTTTACTATATAATATATAGTAAAACGCCCAAAATGTGACAATTTTAAGTGAACATTTTGCAGCTTATCTTCAATTTGTTCAAAAACTATAACACTTATTTTAGAATCACAAACGGGATTGAATAAAACAATCATTCTCCATTTAAGTGATATATTTTATATAAAAATAAAGAATGAAGAGAATGGTCTTTTTTTAAGGTTTTGTTTAACAGGTATATAATTTCATTTTTACGATCGGAGCTCGGTTGCTTCCGTAATGCTGGCCGAACACTTCCGAATGATTGATCTAACTGCTCCAGGCCATCGATAAGTTTTATGGCCGGACATTACGTAACATTTACCATGATCTTTAAAACGTTGTATATTGGGTTTTGTTTTTTCATTAAAATGCAAACTGGGTGAGAATCTTCAGTGTTTTGTTCATAAAAAGGCAAAACCTTTCATTGAAACCGGATATACATGATATCGTCTTTATAGCGAGGATCCATGAAATTTTCAGTATAATTATCAATAATATTATTTAGCTTTTGATGTTAATTTGCAACACATAAAAGATTCACTATGCATGCATTTTTATTTCGAAACACTTGCACGGGTACTTTATATTTTGTTTTACATTTCTCTTTGTCTCGAGTGAAAGGCAAGAATTCGCTCCGCTGAAATTGGTTTCATTTTATAGGTGTCAACATAGAGTTTCTTCCAGACCAAAGCTAGTTTTCATAATACAATTTGTGCAGAGTATTAAATGACAAAATCTGTAAAATGTTACAGGTATTATTCTACTGCAGAAATGGAAAAGTTTTTTTCCTACAATAAATCCTTATTTCTTCTAAAATGTTTATTATATTTTCAAGCCATGTGATGAAAAATCACATACTTTTTAAGGCATTCAACATCAAGCGTTTACTAGAGTATGTAAAATCTATTTGATATTCTGAAAGGAAACTGTTCTATTTCTCAAATTAAAAAAGCCTACCGAAATCAAATGTCAGTCTTTATCAGATCAGGAATAACACTGATTAGGAATTTAAGATCGCAAAATAAAACAAGTTGACGTACTATTTACCGGGGACATGTAGGTCCATCTATTTACGTTTCTAAAGCACACCATACTTTTGCAACTTGCCGTGTGCGTCTGTACTTGAAAATAACAGGTCTACAATTTTAAACATTTCTCACGAGCAAACGTTATGCACGTGTAAAGGGATAAGCCGATTATGAACAAGAGCTGTCACATGACAGCACGCTCGACTATTCGAAAGGTTGTTGGTAAAATGGGTTTTTTGTCAAAGAACAGGAGTATTGTGTAATTGTCTGTAAGAATTAAGGTCAAAGATATGAAACTTGTTCAAAGACCTTTGTAAATGTACATTACATTCAAAGCCTTACTCTGGATTCTGTAAGCCAAGTGGAGGGAGGAGGGGATAATTTCAAAGAAATACATAACCTTGTAAATTTGATCATGAATAACTTTGTAACTTTTCAAAATTGAAATGTATAGAATTAAAAAGGCGTGACCGCTGCATGCTGCATAATTATTCTATGATATTTCAAAAGAAAGCCATTTCGAGTATTTCTATGTTAGTCTGGTAAAAACTGTGACAAAATTCTAAGTTAAAAGGGGCATAAATGTCAAAAATCAAAAATATTGGTGAAGATGTTGACAGTAAACATACATTTTACGTCCATAAAAAAAATCAAAGTTAAAAAGGGGCATAAGTCTGTCAAAAATCAAAATAGAGTTATGGGGATTGTTTCCTCAGATGTAGATGTTGATGGTAGACACATACTTTGAGTTTCAAGTCAATACCTTTGATAGTATTCAAAACATTTGACTTTATAAAATCTTTTACCAAATATTCTAAGTTAAAAAGGGGCATAAATCTGTCAAAAATAAAAACAGAGTTATGGGGATTGTTTCCTCAGGTGTAGATGTTGATTGTAGACACATACTTTGAGTTTCAAGTCAATACCTTTGATAGTATTCAAGATATTTGAATTTATAAAAATCTTTAACAAAAAAATATACGTTAAAAAGGGGCATAAATCTGTCAAAAATCAAAACGGAGTTATGAGGATTGTTTCCTCAGGTGTAGATGCTGATGGTAAAGATATATTTTGAGTTTCAAGTCAATACCTTTGATAATTTGCAAGATATTTGAATTTATAAAAAACTTTAACCAAAAATTCTAAGTTAAAAAGGGGCATAAATCTGTCAAAAATCAAAACAGAGTTATGGGGATTGTTTCCTCAGGTGTAGATGTTGATGGTAAACATACAGTTTGAGTTTCAAGTCAATACCTTTGATAGTATTCAGGATATTTGACTTTATTAAAAACTTTAACAAAAAATTCTAAGTTAAAAAGGGGCATAAATCTGTCAAAAATCAAAACAGAGTTATGCGGATTGTTTCCTCATGTGTAGATGTTGATGGTAAAGATATATTTTGAGTTTCAAGCCAATACCTTTGAAAATATGCAAGATATTTGAATTTATAAAAAACTTTAACCAAAAATTCTAAGTTAAAAAGGGGCATAAATCTGTCAAAAATCAAAACAGAGTTATGGGGATTGTTTCCTCAGGTGTAGATGTTGATGGTAAAGATATATTTTGAGTTTCAAGTCAATACCTTTGATAGTATTCAAGACATTTGACTTTATTAAAAACTTTAACCAACGCAGACGCCGACGCCGACACCGACGCCGACGCCGACGCCGACGCCGGGGCGAGTGCAATAGTCTCCTTATTCTTCGAATAGTCGAGCTAAAAATCAAGTGCACACTAGATTCATTCTCATTATTATGTCAAAATTCACGAATTTGTAGCTTTTGGATTATTCTGTGACTCTTTTTATGACTGATGATGTGACTGTAATAAAATAGTGCTCACTAGTACATTACTAGTATTATTATTAATAATAATTGCAAGTAATGTGAATGATAATGCTGAATTTTCTTTATCTTTCTGGTAGAAATGATAAAAATTAAAACATAAGATTTTCACAAAAGTTACGCGTCAAGTTCAATATCTCCCTTAGGCAATATTCCAGTACAATCGATAATCAATGATTTATGACCCTGACCATTATTTACGGATATTACCGAACCGTAGTTGTTTCCGTAAACTCCTAATCCCCAAAACTTATCGATTGCCTGCTGATATACGCTTGACACTTTTTCTGCCGTATGTGACTACAAACGTAAACCGTCTCATAAGTTTTCGCTGTCTTGAAGAAAATAGCCCAGTATTCAGTGATAATAATAATACCTGTATTTCTTCACGCGCTTAACATATACAAGTAAATGTATATGCTGCTACAAAATTAAACTTTTCTGCTCTGAAAGGTAAACATCATTTCAATACCTAAAAGAAATAAATTAATAACGATACCAATTTGTTTCTACGCAACAAAACTTACTTGGATTTAACTCGAAAACGAACTTAAATCCAAAGTACAGAGCGTAGATATATTTCAAACATATGTAGTTCAAACATCATTAATAAGCAGCATTTCTTCTTGAAGCGAAATGAAGAATTATTATACGTGTTATTTAGGCTTTAGTACGGTTGTTTTTAGTAAACAGGTGCCCGTTAAATACAGAGACTGAAAGCTGAAAAGATCGTCTTCTAACATGTTAAAACTTTAAACTATTAATTTTTAAAGTGTTCAAATAAAATGTTTAACCATTTATGTTGTGAAAAATAGGTCAGTATTTTTAAAATATGAATAAGGAAAATGTATTTATTTATTATTTAACGTACTTTTACCCAATTCTTAATATTTGCAATATATTATCTGCTTGTTGTAAGCCAGTAAGCGCATTTAATCCACACACAGACACCACATCTAATATAGATTTTCTTCAGATTAAGAATGTACCTGCAACACATTGGTTATTTTCTTGTTAGAACCTCATGATATGTATTTGTCCTTTAATTTCAGACACGTCGTCGACACCTACCATAGTTTTCAAAGCCCGTCAGTCAGCCGATCTAAGTCTTAGAACTGGTCAAACAGTCGTGTTCTCCAAGACAATGAGAAACGATGGTGACGTGTATGATAACATAACGGGCATCTTTACAGCCCCAGTAGGCGGTACCTACCTTTTTACAGTTCACTTCTGTGTCTTGGGTGGTAAAACTTTCTACTACGCCATCCTATGTGACAACATTATTGAAACGTCCGGTAGGTTTTACGAAGATGGTTCTGACGCGTGCCATACTGCGGATGCCATAGTAGTTCTGGAGGCCAGACAGAAGGTTTGGGTGAAGTGTCTGTCGGGAGGAACGTCAAATGTGTTGAGAGAGGATTCTACTTCAACTTACAATTACTGGAACACATTTTCGGGAGTATTAATTCATAAATAGATACACTTACTGATCTTATGATACAACGAATTGAGCATATGAAATATGAAGCAGATGTATTAGCTCGTGTTTAAATGATGAAAGAGTAAGACAACCACGAAAAAAGCGTTCACTGTACGTTATCAGTGTTTTAAAGTGTTTTAATTGGACCCTAGAAGTACAACATTCTTAAACGAAAATGTCGTGGTACAAATCATTCAGTATAAGGCATGTTTCGTAAATGTATTATACATGTAACTTAAGATGCGAGGTTATTATGTGTTCGAGGAACCTGATTTTGTGTGGGATTTTTTTGCGCTTGGGGAGGTTAAAAGAATGAGTTGTCTGTTCTTCATATTGTATGCACAATTCAGTCTTACCACGATTTTTAGTGCGTGTATGTACTAATATACATTTCACAGCGTCTGACTCATGAGGAACCCTGTGTTTTCTTTGTTTAAAAACCTTTGGTACCAAAATACAAAAGTACAGGAATTCTATCAACGACAGTAGGCAAGCGACAACTTCCCTACACAAACAAGTGGCTTCTGAAGATTTAATATTTTAGGGAGTTCGTGGACACTTTGGTTTTATAGGACTTGAACTTGTCAGTACATCAACAAAAATGTTGGGTTGAAGCATAGAGGGACACTTGCTGCTTGTTACTCTGTCAGTGGTTTCTGCTCTATAGTGTGATCGTATATAGTGCTTCTTTCTAATGTTCAGTTCTTTAATAAACACAAGAGATATTGTTTCGGAATGTCCGTCCGTCCGTCCGATGTTTAAGATTTCATGGAACATAAAATATAATAGCCAAGGGTGATACACTTAGTGACTCCAGAATTATTGCTCTTTAATTGTTTTTTCTCATATATTCAATATAAAAACTTTAAAATTCTATTTCTCTGAAACCGGTTGTAAAATTTAATTGTAATTGGCCCAAATAATGTAACGATCACTCTTTTTAATATCCATTATCTACACCCTCGGGTTGCTAACAATGGAAAGTTTAAAACTCTTTTTATAGAAATGATACCGTGAGGGGTGTATCGCTTTTCTTACATAGAATCACCGGACCCATGCTCTCACAGGCACAAGTTTGCTATATTTACTGCAATAACATTCATACAAATCACCAAAGCATACACCAAACAGTAATAATATGAAATAGAATAAAATTAAAATAATCATCATTTAAAAGTATGATCGAGTAACCATACGTTCCATAAAATATCAATGACTTAATTTTGCTATGAACTAGAATGGAGCAAACCCTGTTAAGGGCTGCTAAGGAGATAAGTTTTCAGTTTAGAGCGAAATAACGAAATTGTGTTAATTTATTAACACTACGTATTTCAAATAGTATACTGTTCCACACGTGTACCGTAAAGTATTGAAAAGTACCTTTGGAAAATAGTGACTTTACAAACAGTAGAGCTATATCAGTTTTACATGAAGATCTTTGCTCGTAATTTGTTTTATAAGCACATGTTGCTAAAATATCTTTCATGTACAATGGGGATAAATTATGAAGTGTTTTGTACACCAGTATACCAATATGATTTTTTTTGTGGAAAAGGGTAGCCATTTCAGTTCTTTAAAGGTATATAATTAGAATTTGGCCATGTAACAGATTTGTTTGAAACTTTAACATCTGATCATTTTCACTCAATTATGTTCACTTAGCGCTTAATTCAAGTAAGACTTTTCCTGGGGATATTTTTAAAATTTGATTTCCCTATCCTGGTTGCCCAACCAAGATAGAGTTATTTTATCATAAGTAAAAATTTGATACACATACTTTGCCTAAGGAAAGATATAAATATAAGACCTATTGTATGATATTTGTGAAATATTTGCATGAAAAAATATATATTTAGATGGAACATCAGAAATCAATGTTTGAAAAGATATTATTACCCCCCCCCCCCCCCCCCCGGGGGGGCCCAAGATAGATTGGAAATAAATGAATTCAGAAGCTTATAACTTGCATTTTGGTTCAGAATGTTAAATATTTGTATATCTATCCAATTCAAATGTAAAAGTAGAAATTATATTGAAATAAAAAAGAAATACTCAACGTTTTAAATACTTTCATATTAAAGGGGAGTAATTTACAAAATTTTATAAAAATTAATAAAATGTAAATTTCTGATAGGGATCTAACTCTATGTAATGGGTCTTTTTGTTCATTAAATAAATCTTTAACAGAATCATCAAATGTTGCTTAAAAGTAATTGACCACCTTTAAACAATGGGGCAGATGGGTAATCATAATTCTTATCGAGTATTATTCTTGCAGCACGCTTTTAAATAGTCCAAATTTTGTTTATATACTTCATGCTACTGTTTGACTATAGTTCAAATAATGTAATAGTTCAAACAATGAACAGGTAATTCTTGCGCTGCCCAGCACTGCTAATAAAATAAAGTAAAAATGTGTTAGACTTGATATGTAAACAGCTTTAAGAGGTCATACATATTTTTCTTTTAATTGAATAATAATAAAATTTCTTTTGCTCATGTTGACTTAGAAACAACATGAAAGATTCGACCCAGTTTTCCTTATAGAAAAATAGGCAACGCCGTTTTCGTCTTATGTTTTTAATCCTGTGATGTTTTGTCATGTTATAAATAGAATCTTTCATTTGTGTTTGTGTCGTATTGAATTTATAAACTCGTCATCTAAACAGAGTGGTTTTTAGATGACTCGTTTAATGAATTCAATACAACACGAACACTTATTAACTATAAATGGACAAGATATTAAGCAAACATTTTTTGCAGATGATGTTACCTCTCTGAATAATGGAGAAAAAAAACCCATCTTTTCGCAAATTAGTCAGTGTTATTAACAATTTTTTAAACATATCAGGATTAAAATTAAATTACAAAGCCTCATTATTGTGTACTTGTAACTCGCCCATACAAATTAAATAACATTAGGCCCCGAAAATAAAATTGAAACCCAAACTAAAATATTTTACGATTTGCATTTGAATTTTGTTTTGCATGAAATAAAGCCATAAATACATTGTGTTTGTGATATTTTAGTTACGAGTATAAGTGTTGTTGTTGTTGTTTTTTGGTATAAAAAGCCGATAGGTTGCTATGTCAACTCCTTCAATTCAAATGCTTGTATAATGTAATATTTTGAGTGCTTCTTTATAATTCGTTCGTCTGCACTAAATTTCAACAAATTTAATGTTGTGCTGTTTTCACCTTAAAATAATTACACTTGCAATCATTTCCCACAAATTCTCTTTTCTGATTGGTTATTTCTGCCCCAGTGCCCGCTGTTCATAACACGATGAACGCAGGTATTCATAGCTTCTCATTAATATTCATGACGTGCTACTTTTTCATGCATAAATTCGTGTACGGATTCAGGGCATGTCACCAAACAAAAACACTTGAGAAGTAATAAGGAGTAGTGTTTCTCACCTGAGATACTTATTTCGGCGCATTTACCGTTGATAGATAACCTTTTCTAGCATGCCAGATGGGGATATCTGCAGTTTTTACCAGTGCTGGAAATCTCATCTCACACCCCCCCCCCCCCGCCCCTCCCGTGTAAGACGACTTACGTGCTTACTTGTGACGTAACGTTATACACTTGTAACGTCACGTTATAAACAATGTGACGTCAATATCCCATATATAACATCTAAAGAATGTTTGTTTTTATATCAAAATGCATCATTTCGGTAAGTTTGTTTTTAAATATCTATTTCAAAGTGCAAGACGGTATGCAAGAAAAAGTTTCTTCCATGAGATACTTGGTTCAGATGGAAATATCCGTCACTTCGGGTAGCCATTTGCATTATGCTAATGAGTAGTGGCGTTATGACAATCAAATTAATGCGCGACGAAATATTAAAATAGAATCCGGGTAAGTGATCACTAAATACTTAAACGAATGTCTTTGATTGATCATAGTTAGTTGTAATTATAAGAATTGAATGAGTTTTTTTTTCTGCATTTCACCGAGTTATGAACTTAGTCTATCAGAAGTTTTGCACCTAATTTTTACATAAACACCTTCGGTGTTTATGCAAATTAGGTGTAAAACTTCTGACAGTTCATACCTCGATGAAATGCAGAAAAAACATATTCAATTCTTAAGTGAATCAAGTCCTTTGGCATTTGTTTAATGAATTAAGTAGCATCTGACAAAACATTTTATGGCCTTAAAGGGACATACCCTATAACTGATATCGAACTAAACCACCTAAAAAAAAAGAATTTTTGGAAGTTTTACTACTTAACCTAAAAGTTTCAGCTATGCATCCCAAGTCATTATCGATAAAATCAGCGGTTTAAAATATACTGCAGTATCATAAACCATTCAACAATCTATGTAGAGTTGCTGTTGTACAATTAATGGGTGGATGCAATTTATTACAGAAAGCCTCTATATTTATGGCATTTTTCGTCAAAGGTTCTTATTTGAAATTATATTTAATTATCATTTTACGTTCATTAAACACATAATCTATGTTTCGAGAATAATAATCTGCTAGATATAGTGTCCCTTTAAATCCTTTCGCACAATGTAGTTCTGGGTTTACAACATGCATGTATTGGGTCTATAGAGAAGGAACGGCACCAATCCTTCTTTACTGACTGTTAAATACATTTGGTACACGACGGGAACATCAAAGCAATGATGATTACTTTAATCTATTTCTCTATAGCTGTGAAATTAGAATTTACGAATTGTGAACAAATATTCATAAATATTCTTTGGAACTGCTAATTTATCCTTTGAACATATAAATATATTTATTATTTCATCCATATAAAGATATTTTAAAATTAATTCATCAAGGTAGGAAATTGGGGTGAAAATATTAAGAAACACAATTTTGACTTCTAGTTGAACTCAACAAGACAAATTACTTACAGTTGACAAACACAGTAAAGTTAATGAACTATGTGCACCATATATGGCTCAGTTATTATTTTTGTAATGTTAATTTTACCATATAGTTATTAGTTTTACACGTGCCACATATTTCCAGCAGTTGGTGTGTACAAGAAGGGTGGTATCAAATCTACTAGACAAAGTTAACTACAACAAAATGCCTATTTAAATTGTGTGAATCAATCGGGCGTTAACTGGCACAATGAAGGTCTAATGTAAAACAACATGTGAAAGGCTGGTATTGAAGAAAGCAGAGGTGATTGCATCCTCGATCTTTATAGAGTAAACTTTAATCGTAGAATTATGCATTTTGTATATTCGGTCAATCTTTTGTCTGTACATTTCCTGTAAGGGAAATCATATTATTATAGTCTCCGCTTCTCCGGTAAGTCTGTATGTCCCCGTCCTGTATTCTGTTTCATACTATTTATCTGGCAGAACAAGGCTGACTAAATTGATATAATATGATAATATAATTTTTTAATGTAATATTTTTTTTCTAAAAAAAAAAATCCCCCCCCCAAATATATTAAAAAAAAAAAAAAAAAAAAAAAAAAAAATTTATATTTTATATATAAAAAAAAAAAAAAAAAAAAATATAAAAAAAAAAAAAAAAAAAAAAAAAAAATTTTTTTTTTTTTTTTTTTTATATAAAAAAAAAAAAAAAAAAAAAAAAAAAAAAAAAAAAAAAAAAAAAAAATATATATTTTTTTATTTTTTTTTTTTTTTTTTTTTTTTTTTTTTTTTTTTTTTTTTTTTTTTTTTATTTTTATTTTTTTTTATTTTTATATTTTATTTTTTTTTTTTTTTTAGAACGATTCTCCCCCCCCCCCCCCCCCCCCCCCCCCCCCCCCCCCCCCCCCCCCCCCCCCATATTCCTAATAATGTTTTAAAAAAGATTATTTATATTGAGGAACCATACGCCATTACAGGCTGCAGTAGCCCAGCCATGATAATGGTAACCCAAAATCAGTTTTGGTTTTTTTTTTTTAAAAAATTAAAAAAATTTTTTTTTAATTTTTTTTTTTTTTTTTTTTTTTTTTTTTTTTTTTTTTGTTTTTTTTTTTTTAAAAAAAAATATTTTAAACACAAAAAAAAAAAAATTAAATTTTATATTTTTTTATTAAAAATTTTTTTTTTTTTTTTTTTTAAAAATATAATGATGATAATATAATGTTTTCTTGATGTATTAAAAATTCGATGATATTTGTGAATCATTCATTCTGTCGTCATTATTGATTTTTGTCCTCTCCATTTTTTCCCCCCCCCTTTAAATAACCCCCCCCCCCCCCCCCCCCCCCCCCCCCAAACCCCCATATTAATTCCCCCCCCCCCCCCCCCCCCCCCCCCCCCCCCAAAACCCCCCCCCCCCCCCCCCCACAAGTTGTTTTTCGGGGAGTTAACCTATAGCCCCCAGGCCTTCACCATTTTCACCATGTCATGACAAGTTGTCAGCAGCCGCTGGCAGGCTTTCTACAATACTTCAGTGAAGATTCACTACCCATACGAGATGTGAACATTATTAGTATATTCCATGCAATCATTTTGTCCTCTAATATAATTAAGATTAATTAAGAACTATTGAAGGGACTTAACAGGTTGAGGCAGGGCATTGTCCTACCGTATGGAATTAACAATGGTAAAAAGCACATGTATTGACAAATAGATAATACCAGCAAACTTTCATCTGTGCAGACTAGTATTTGCTCACTTTGAACGACCCTCAACATTTTGCTTTATCAGCTTGTTACGTGTTTCACAATATATAAACAGAGAAGATGATACCGTAAAACACTGAAAGACTTAATGTGTGTAATACGTCTCATGTATTTAGGAATTAAGATTTTTACTGGACAGTTTTGGAGATTGTGTTCCCGTACAAATCTATTGTCTAACCGCGTTTCGATTCTTCAGCAGCGGGATGACTCTGATGTTGTTTCTTAACGTCGCAGTTATGACTGTAAGTTTTTGTGTTGGCGGTTTTCAGTTTGTTGCTCTGTGGATGCTGTTCATATCCAAAAATATACCTTTCAAGATAAAATGGACAAACTTTAATTTTCTAACAAGCGGGTTGATCTCCTCAACTTCCTTCATTGTGAGCCAGATGATACATGTAACATACTTTTGGGAAAATCAGAACGTACTGCTTCACTTGATGAGGGCATCTGTGGTTAGAATGTGTTATATCTTAACATGGGCGACCATTGCCCACGTGGCTGCTGACCGCATGCTCGCCGTAGCTGTCCCGCATCGATATGCTGTTATTATAACGAAAGTTACCGTAAAACTCTGGATTATGCTCGACTGGACTGTACCTATTCTTGCAATTGGATCGACAATGATCTACATGGGGTTTTCTGCACCTGAAATGTGTGACCACTATTTACAGTGTGCCCGACCTTTGAGACTTGTGGTTTTCATTTTGCTTTTATTGTACCTTACGGGATTTCTAATATTACAACTAATAACCGTCCAGAATCTGAATCACAGAACAAAAATGTTTTCACGGAACACACTTACACAGAACAGAATGTTAAAGTTCACACGTTTGGTGGTCAAAAGAACAATTGTTTATCCTGTGCTACATCTACCGTATGTTACCCATGAGATTGTCGTTGAACTTTTCCCAGAATTTCTCGAGAGCCACTGGCGATCAGGTTTGCTCTTCTTTACTTTCGTATGCAGTTCTTTGAGTTCTTTGATATTTGCAAGCTTTTGCATCTGGAAACTCAAAGAATGTCGCCAAAATTTCATCAAGACATTTTTATGTTGGAAAACAAGCGCAAGGACAGATACCTCAGTGCCAAAGCGAAACGTTTACAGCGTAAACGTAGCAGAAACACGCATGTAAGAAAATCAAACTTACTTTTGAACACTTTGAATAAGGCTTACCTTACACAACAAAAGGAACAAAAAGTGACTGTCATGCGGTTAAATCGGTAAATGAACACATTATGGTAGTTATCTTTATTGTATAAATGAAAGTTACATGTATCTATACAGAATCAGTAAAGTGACATGAACCAGTTGTTCGGAAATTTAACAGGCTGTTAAACCAACCAAATGTTAAATTTTGATTCAAAAGATCATTCTAAGTGGAAATTACTACTACAATTTTTCAATTCTACTTTTTGTTGCTTCAAGTTTTTAATTTCTTAAATACGCACATTAGCTTTAATAAGTCCTGTAAAATGTAGAAATATAATCCGTAACGTAACCGGCTGTTATGTTTAACGGCCGGTTAAAGCTTCGAACAACCGGATCCCTGGACAAACTTTTGTAAAGTAAACTTTTATTATCTACCTGTTACAGGTAACTTTTTGGAAAGCATGTGTTTGAATTAATGGCGTCTATAAATTCTTAAAGAGACACTCCCTTAAACTGATGTCAAATTAAATAACTCCAAAAGCATAAATAACAGAATATTTGCAAGTATTATTAAATAACCTTAAAGTTTATCGGTAAAATAAGCGTTCTAAAATCTGTGTAAAGTAGTTGTTGTACAACAAATGGGTGGATTTATCGATTTATTAACGGAGGTTTCTATGTTGATTGTTTGTTGTTCTTAAACATTGAATTTATTAACAGAACAGAACAGAACAGAACATCATTTTATCAACTCAATATGTTACAAGTAACACTTATGAGCATACAATTCAAAAGCAATACATATTGATCATTTTACTTTCATTGAACACATTATTTATTTTGGGGGAATATAATCTGCTAGATATAGGGAGTGTCCCTTTAAGGAAAATAATAGAAAAAAATAAATTATTGTAACGCATTCTAGCTTGTGTTTTAAATCAATCTTAAGATACCGATGATACACTAATAGAGAACCGCATGTATCAGTTTTACAATTTTTTAGTTGTTTAAGAGTCATTATTATTTGTAGCATCATAGATGTAAAATGGGGGCTTAAAATCAATGTAAATAAAACTAAAATTTGTGTTTTTGAAAAAAGGACGAAATGTCCTATCCTGAGTTCTATATTGACAATGAAAATATTGAAATTGATGATAACTTTGTATACCTTGGTATTAAATTCACGTATACTGGGAACATGGTAAATGCCGTTAAAGCACTACATGATCAAGCCCTTAGAGCATACAAATAATCTTTTGAATGTATTTGATAAAGTCAAGCTTGATATTAAAACAAAGTTGTCACTTTTTGATTCTATGAGTGTGCATCTTTTAACATATGATTGTAAAGTATGGGGTGTTTATAATTATTAGGAGATAGATAAGTTACACATACGCAATTGTAAATACATATTAGGTGTTAAAAAACAAACTCCTACCTTTGCTGTCTATGGCGAACTTGGTCGTTTCCCCTTATCAGTTATTTGTAAGGAAAGAGCTGTTGCGTTTTGGTTAAAGATGATGATTAATAATGAATTACCTATTTACCATAAATTATGTACAATGATTTGTGTAATAATGTTACCAAGCAGAATAAATTCCATCATAGATCACCTTGGTTATTCAAATATAAGATTGTACTTTGATCATAGCGTAAATTACTCAACTTCGTTAAAAGCAAGGGTTAGGGATCAGTTTGTTTAAGAATGGCGTGCATGTATTAATGTTATGCCGAAATTACATTGGTATTGTAAATATAAAACTGAATTCTGTTTTGAACAATATTTAGATAATGTATCAAATGAAAACCTTGGAGAACAGTTGACTAGTATACGGTTAAGTTCACATTGTTTAGAGATAGAATTTGGTAGATATTATAATGTAGATAGAGAAATTATGTAATCAAAATGTTGTAATCTGAATATCATTTTATATTGTGTTGCTCAATATACAGATGTATAAGATCGAAATACCTAGGCAACTGTTCATGGCCTAGTCTACAAAAATTTAACCCATTCATGTCATTTAAAAATAGAAAATGTATGTTTAATCTTGCAAAATGTATTAAGGAAGCTTTACAAATACGCAAAAATACTCTTGAAAATTTCATTGTCTTCTGATCGCACATGTATGTACTGATATGTTCTTTATTATTTGCTTGTATGTTCAGGTTCATGTATATACTGTCTTTGCCATAAAGTGTTGTCTTATGTTTGTAAATAGCCAAAGGCAAATGTATTGCTGATTGCCAATAAACTTGATTGATTGATTGATAATAATTTTATATATATTTCGTCTAGGTTCAAAATATTTATGATCAAAATTAGTAATTTTTCAATACAACAAAATATATGGCCAATAACTGATTTATACATCTCTTCAATACGATAATAAGTGTGTGCAAAATTTATATTATTGATTTGATAATCAAAAGTGTTATTGCATCTTGAATAATTGTTGAATAATCTATTTTCGGTGCAGTCGTCTTAAGCTTGCTTTTTATCGGAAGTTAATAACTTTTCATCCGCCAATGAAACGACAAGAAGAATGTATTATAACATTTTCGGATTGAAAAAATTGCTGTATAAGACACCTTTTAATTGGATAATACCTCTTGAAAGAGGTCAATAAAATGTTCTTGCGTTTTCAGTCTTTCATGAATGGTTTAATAATTTTAGTAGGTAAATAGTTCATATCTATCAACAATTGAACATAAAAATTATGTTGTTACTTCCAAATTATTGTTCATAATGAGTGTAGAGTAATTATACTTTCTCGACAAGTGAAAAACGGTCAATATTTCGAGTTACATACTTGATAAGAAAAACGAAAATTTAGTTTGTTTTCGGAGCACATGTCGCGGTACGGACTTAATCACGATTGGGGACTAAATGTATAAGCTGTCGGTTAACTCAGACGGGAGAGTTATGCGAAGTGTCCTGGGTTCGCGTCCCGGTCAGTGTGCACTTTTTTTTCTCACCCTGTGACATTTAAGGATATAACTTGACAGGATTGTTTACTATGAAATCTAGCTATCCATCTTTTCCATATACTCAAAATCGCGCCGACTAAAGATAGTTTTTGTTGGTTTTTAATACCTGACACGAATCTAACCACTGTTTTCGTAGACGTTTTTTGATATGCATACATGTATATTAGTAATTGCCAAATTCCAGAACTGGACATGTTTTTGTTTTATTCTAATTTTATTTTATTTCGAATTGCAAAGGAAATTCTTACAACTTAGACTTAGTGCTCTTGAGATGCGATGATTTGTTTTCAACTGGGCTCACACAATTATTATTTCACAATTATATTTGTTCACAATAATACAAACTAGTTTGTGAACATTGAGTTACCATTGCCGAATATTGCATCAAATTTCAATTTATCACATACAAAATGTTTTTAAGTACTGAACAAATACAAATGCATTTTACATAAGTGAAATGTTCAAAAGAGTCAATGCTTATTTCGTTATGAAATAGAAGTACAATTCAATGCTCTAGTAACCTTGTACAATTGACCATCGCTAACTATTTATTTTGTTTCACAATGATATTATCGTGATGAAAAATGTGATGATTAATTTGTCACATAGAATAGTTTTTTTATTTCTTTGTTATTTTCAATACTCCAGGTTTGAATACTATATAGAAAAAATCAATTAATAGGTATGTTATTACATCATATATTACACACTGTATATACCAAATTGAATAAACATTGTTTAGTCAATAGTTTGTTGTATCTGCATCTATCTTGTTCAAACTGTTTTTGGCTGAACTACTATTCTTTGTTAAGATCTGCAAGTTATAGTAGATACCACAGCAAAATCGGTTTACACGAATATTTTAATAAAGACAGGCTTGTTTCTGTGCGGATTGACTCGATTAGAAGCAAAATTTCACCTTTTCAACAAATTTGCTTCGTTAATTTTTATAAAATTTAGTAAAACTGCATCACCTAATGTTACACTGTTGGCTTCAAATTAACATGGCAAATATTTGAAGATTGATTTAGAAAACTCCAAACACATGTAAATTGTTGACGAAGACGGATGATTCTAAAAGTTTTACGAACTTGTAAGATGTTGAAGAAGTTTGTTGAAAGTCAAGGATAACTGAATGGTACGCCATTTTTTTCAAAGGCAACTATATGGACTGACGATTGTGTTATACTTGCATAGGCTTGTTAAATCATTGATATCTTGTGTGCACTCAAATTCAGGTATCACGGAAATTCTTCGTAGGATTCAGGAGATATGGAACAGACACGAAAACTCAATAACCTCCTAGGGGTGCCTTTAAGCCGTAAGTATTACATTGACTTTAAGACCTAAGTGTGACATTGACTTTAAGCCACAAGTGTGACATTGACTTCAAGCCCTAAGTGTGACATTGATTTTAAGCCGTAGGTGTGACATTGACTTCAAGCCCAAAGTGTGACATTGACTTTAAGCCGTAAGTGTGACATTGACTTCAAGCCCTAAGTGTGACATTGACTTTAAGCCGTAAGTGTAACATTGACTTTAAGCACTAAGTGTGACATTGACTTTAAGCCCCAAGTGTGACATTGACTTCAAGCCCTAAGTGTGACATTGACTTCAAGCCCTAAGTGTGACATTGACTTTAAGCCGTATGTGTGACATTGACTGTAAGTCGTAGGTGTAACATTGACTTTAAGCCCCAAGTGTGACATTGACTTCAAGCCCTAAGTGTGACATTGACTTTAAGCCGTAAGTGTGACATTGACTTCAAGCCCTAAGTGTGACAGTGACTTTAAGCTTTAAGTGTGACATTGACTTCAAGCCCTAAGTGTGACATTGATTTTAAGCCGTAAGTGTGACATTGACTTCAAGCCCTAAGTGTGACATTGACTTCAAGCCCCAAGTGTGACATTGACTTCAAGCCCTAAGTGTGACATTGACTGTAAGTCGTAGGTGTAACATTGACTTTAAGCCCCAAGTGTGACATTGACTTTAAGCCCTAAGTGTGACATTGACTTCAAGCCCTAAGTGTGACATTAACTGTAAGTCGTAGGTGTAACATTGACTTTAAGCCCCAAGTGTGACATTGACTTCAAAATTCGTAACAGATCTCATTTGTAACAGCTGTTACAAATGAGATCACATATGTAACAGGTGTTACAAATGAGATCGCATATGTAACAGAAATCAAGCGCATATGTAACAATTTTTGAGACGAATGTGATCGATGCCGATTTTCCGATGTGACATCTGATCACATTTGTCACAGCTCATTTTCAATCGGTAAAATGAACAAAAAAGTGCATTTTTACATCTGAATCACATTTGTAACATGTTTTAGCTCACTTATACGAAGTGCGAAAGTAAGCTTTTGTGATCACCCTTTGTACGTCGTCCGTCGTCCGACCATCCGTCCGTTCACATTTTTCTTGTGAATACGATAGACACCAAACTTGCACAGAACTAATACATATCTATGATATCTTGGTTCCTTTCGAAACCAGCCATATCACCTTGTTCGTCTTGGAATTGTGGCCCCTGAGATGGCAATAAGTACTGATTTTAGCCTTGTGAACGCGATAGAGACCATATTTTGTTGTTTATTTTGACTAAACTTGCACACAACTTATATATCTATAAGATATCGGTTCCCTTCAAAAATCAACCGTATTGCACAATTTGACTTGGAGTTACGGCCCTTGAATTGGCAAAAAGTGCTGATTTATCCTTGTCAACACAATGGAGACTACATTAATATTCGATTTTTATCAAAATTATACAGGCTCTCACTTCCTCTTAAAAAAGTCATATCGCGACATTTGTCTCGGAATTATACCTGAAATGGCAAAATTTGCTTATTTTAGTTTCGGAACACAATAGCATGTTGGTCTTCATTTCAGCTAGTCGAGGTAACAGTAGAAGTAAATGAAGTTGTCATCATGTAATCATGTTATAGTGGTAGTGGCAGTGGGTGCAGAAATGATAATAAAATTTGAGCCACGTCACGGGAAAATTGCCCACACCCCCCAAAACCCCCCCCGCATTCGGACATTTCCGAAAATTTTTTTTTTTGCCCCCCCCTCCCCCCGAAAAAAGGTCTGAATAACCCGAAAATTTCAAAATATTTAGGTAGAATAGGCCTTCTTTAATAACACAATAACAGCGAACGGTGTGGGTTCTTATCAGAACACTGTGCGGATGCGCAGGCCCCGACTGGGCACACACCCCCCAGTCACAAAGTCTCGAAGATTCCCGAAGCCCTTTTTTCATGATGCGGCCCAAATAATTTTATGACGTCATTGATGTCGACGATGACGATGCTAACTGTGATGGTGCTTATTGCAGTCATAAATGATGTTGCGATGAAAACCACTGATTGAACATTTGCAGTATAAAACTCAAAATGTGCTTCTCATGTCACCCCATGTTGGACAAACAAATTCGAAACACTTTTACCTGTTACGAATGCGATCACACGTACGAATATGTTACAAATGCGTCTGTTACGAATGTGGCCCTAAAAGCCAAGGGACTTGCTTTAAGCCGGAGTTGATACATGGGTTTCAGTGAGATGAAGAGTTGAGACTAGTTTCATCATGAAAATTCTATTAGGTATTTAGGAGATACAAAGGGAAAATGACATGTAAGTGTCGAATCTTCGAGTATACGTTCTCTGTAAAACTATGGCTCCTTTGTACCCTATATTTTCCAAATTAGTAAAATGAATACTTTTTCAAGCGCAATTTTATTATAGTCGGCTAAATGTGTAATCAATGAATAATTACTTCTTATTTGCGGCAAATGATACTGCCTTTGCGAGCAATATAGACCATGATCGAGCTGCATACACGCGCAGTTTGACCATTATTTCACTATTTGCTTTTCAGTGTATTGTATAAAACATGCTGTAAAGGGCTGGTGGCCAATATCAATAAATAAATTGTCATTGACCCTAAATGTTTTCTTAGTATCCCTTTGAACATTAAAAATAATCAAATGTTTTTTCTATCATCAAGTTTTGAACGAGGCTTACAGATAGGGACCGCCTCCAGTACCATAAAGTTTTGTTGAATTATATACACCATCTAAAATCTGTCTTCACATTAATTTTTTTGTTGCTACATGTGCTGTGATAGCAGGTTATACCCCTTTAACAATAAAATAATTGTAAAAAAATCCCACATTTTTTCCTCAAAATTCTATGACACAGTTCCCTCAAGCAAGGAAAAAAGCGGAAAAAATGTATAAAATGCAATGAAATATTTGGTAATAGGCGGGATTTGCCTAGCCGTAAGCCTTGTTTAAAAACAGGTAAGAAATTTTATTACATTGAGTGATCTATTTATTTTTATCATGAGTACCATCACCTGTTCTGTTTGAATTGTTTAGAGATTGAAAAGGCCTTTCCAAATGTGTGTAAGGTTTACATATTGTCTATATATATGTACAAAAAAAATATGTTAAATTGAGCCTGTTAAAATGACATGACCAAAAAACGGTTGGAACGGTCGTTAAACATCTGCGACAACAACAACAATATTTCAGTGAATGAAATTCTAGCTTTTGTCAGGATCTACCTGAAGTGTTGATGATCTTGAGGTGTAGAGGAATACTTCGGGAAATAGGGTTTTGCAACAGAGTAAAGACACATTGTGGTTCGTCTGTGGAAATATAAAAGGAATGAACAAGTGAACAGCATAAACATTTTGCTTATTTATTTATCTTTGCATCAGTAACAACACATCTATTGTGTCTGTTCCTTCACCCTTCTTTGAAGTTCGACAGTTTTTTAATTCATTTGAGGAGTAAATTTCATTTTCACTTTTTTTTTATATTTTGTTTTACTGCTCTTGTTGATTGGTAAAAAATATTCAATATTCAAACATTGAGTTTGGCTGTTTGTAATCTTTAGTAAGCATAAACAATATTATCTGATAAAACGTAAACCCAACAGTTCTGATTTTTGCATTTCCGGCGATATTTTCTCTTATCGTTTGCTAATTTCTTAAATGAAAAGATATATGAAGACATTTTATTCAATTCAATGCTAATAAAACATATAATTTATTCCCGAATTTCAATTTAAATTAGAATTTTATATGAATACATCGCGAACGTTTAACTGTTACACTTTTAACAGCATCATGATAATTGTGAAAAATCAAAGCGCTGAAATCACAAAATTGGGACCATCATGGAGTCGTTTTCGGTAGATCAAGACGCGAACACGTAAGATCACGAGTACAAAAAGTGGAGAACAAGGTTACGTTTACACCAGCTCGGATGAAGTAAACGCGGGCAGATGATTTCAAGCAACAGTCAATCAGCGAATGCGTACAGCCCTGTTACGAGTCCTTTCACCCGACCTTAAAGCCCGTGGAGGAAAAAGCGTATTTTACTGATATTAACAGAAACTGGTAAGCAATAGCATCTACAGTAGCAGTAGTACAACAAACAATACAGGAGAAGACCACAATTTGTCATTGCGTCTCAGTCCCTTGAAAAAGCGCTACAACTTCATCTCGTAATGCTAGGCATATGTTCTTGTGTCAAAGTCCCTGTATATGGTATTTCAAAGTGCAACCGAATTATAACACTGTTACAATTTCTATAAGGATCGCTGGCATCGATGCATACTGCATTTCACATCAAATTCTGTATTTTTAATTGCAATATGACGAAACAAGCACAGCCTTTGCCGTTTGTGAAAGGTTGCTGTCGACGTGATATTTAGATGTGTGTGCATTAAGTATGATGAATAACTGAACTCATAATGGGTACAAAATCATTTGCTACCCCTCTCACATCATTTAGATATAGTTAGATATAGTAACTCTTACAACAGTTTTAGTAGTATCATAAACTGCAAAGTCTATTACACATTAATGATTGATCCATGTATAAATGAAGCATATTGGACATGAATGTATCAGATCAAACAGAAGGGAACATTTAATCCAGCGAAACGTCCTACAATTGTCCTCCCAGATTTCTACGAAAAATGAATATTAATTTGAATACATGTAAGAAGACAATTTGAGCAAGACAGTTTTCCTAGTAACCTGTGATGATTACGGTGTTCGTAATTGCTAGGCTAGCGTTTAACAGTCTCAATTTGAACTTGTCTGTCCCCTAATACGTCCTCGTCTGATAGGTGCTTTGTCTTTTGTGGCAGCATATCACTCAGATCTTTGTTCTTTGTTTCCTCTAGAAACACGCACATCACCATAGATATCAGACATACAACTCCAGATACAAAGTACAAGAGCCCTGGGGTATCGATACTCTGGAAGGAAGATCATACCATTAGGTCTTCCGGTTTTTTACCAAATTGCTTAAGCAAAATGGAAACCCATTTATTAAAAAAAAATTAATAATGTTTAAAAAAAACAACAACAGTATACCAACAACAATATGAATACAATCATGAAAATTACTCTCGACATAGTGCTCAGAGCACGAAAAGGTGACACAATCGTACGCAATTCCATGTAAGTACAAAATACACTGACATCGAATTAGCAATTTTCTTAGTTAATCTTCCCATTTGAATGAAAAATCCCATTTTGAGGTCACTCCAGTCGTAAAAATTCCCAATGTGGGAAGGCTTCCCACTTTTCGAGAAAAAAAGGCATGGTGTGTCAAAATGACTGTTGTTGTAAAATCATTCATTCTAAATATATCACAACAAGTGTATTTGCTTACTTATTTGCTTGATAAAACTAATATTAACATATTTCAAGTGAACGCTACGTTGCAACAAAGACCTTAAAAATTTAGAAAGAAAACCTTGAACATAATTAGTTTTGCTAATTTCGGTATAAGCCTTCATACAAGATATAAATTGATGTAAATACCAGGGTTATAATCTGAGGGGCCACCATTGATCCAACCCTGGAGACAGAGCTTATAAAACCTCCGCCAATATTTCTGAAATAACAAAAAACAGCCGAATTAAAATCAGACAAACTGTAGAAATCTTTAGGTTTCGTTATAACGTAAACCTATGTATATCCCTTTGGCGTTTCTGTCTAAAATACTGTCATTTTCCAGAAAATGAAATTATACTAGATCTAATTTAAAAGTATGTCACTGTATGAAAATCTGACCTTGTATTGCTTAAGTCGTGACGTCATATATGTAACTGTGATATGTATACGCATCCGATTCAAGGACACTTTTTACGACTGTGGAAATATTTGATTAAAAAAGAACAAGGCTTTTTTCTGTGCATTATTTGCTTTTCATTGTTAGTTACGGTATAAAATAAAAGAAAATGCATTACTCATGTTCTGGTGAGTTGCATTGTTCATATTGATTGTGTAAAGACATAATCCCACTTACATAACGGACTACGACTTTACACTATCTACTGAAGCAAAACAACTCATCTGAACATCACAGTGATCTTCTTTGTGTAACTTTTGTAGAAAATATACACAAATGCGACTAAGATGCAGGGAATGTCGATCGAATGCCGAGGAGTTATTCGTTACGACGTTTACAGCATCATTTGACTAGACCATGCATTTTAACTGATTGAATACTTTACCTCACCACTGTTGGGAAGGATTCACTTGACCAAAGCGTATTTATTTCCCACGCAGCACTAATACACAACTTTCCTGCAAGAGCTAAACCGTTCAACACACCGCCAGATATAGAGAAGTCTGGAACGAAAATGCAAATTGCTAATCAGTGAGTTTGTCGGTGTAAAAAATACTATAACATCTTCACGGTTCATCTACAACTAATAACACAATTTATTGCTCCATATATACTTCTTAGTAGAAATATAAATAATTAAAATTCTTAACAAGAATGAAGTGTTAGTAATTATGTATACTTATGTATTGAAATATTCCAACAACCACGGCGAATATTCCCCCTAGAAGGTAAAACCCAACACAAGTCCACCGTCGACCTCCGCTGAAAAAAACACACCAAAATAACATATTATGCCGTTGTGTTACAATAAGAATGTGTTCTAAGCCAAACGGGTTAATGGGAATATATATTAGAAACAGTCCAAACCGCTTGCATGGGTCTCATTTATGACGAGTAATTGTATGGTTGTTTTTGGACGAAATCAAATTAAATTCTGACCACTATTTTCAAAGAAGATTATGGTGTTTTCTATATAGATTTCAAAGACCCCAATGGGATCCCCAGTTTTTTTTAAAAGAAAAAGAAACAAAAGAGATCATTTTAATTTTACAAACTTTGGTAAATAATCTAGAATTGATTTTTGGGCAATTATATTAGAAACCAATTTGTAAAGCTTCTATTATTAATTTATACCGAATGATACCACGGCCATACTTTTGATACTTCAACAGCAATCTCGCTTAAAAATTGCAAGATCGAATTTCCTTGTAGTTGTACATGCTTGTGCAAAGTTTTATTGCAGTCTTAGGTATTGCGAGGGAAGGAAAGAATATCGTAAGTAGTGACATGCAATATCAAAAGCACTTCCCTCCGCTTGTAGTATATACCACTGGATGATCAAATGTTAGCTACGGTCAAAGCAATTGTCAACGAAGCAATTGAAAAAGACAACAAAAACTTTGTTTTGCAATTAAAATTAAAGAAAATAATAATTTTTCTGTGGATAGTTATCAAATCATTTTATTTCTTTCTGTGTCATTACATTCTATATATGAGCTAAAACATAACATGTATAAAAAAAAAAAAAAAAAAAAACTGTCCTCAAAACTTAAGTCATTGAAGTCATGAAATACATACGATGTATATATTAGTTATTGCATGAAAGTTCATGAACTAGGCGTGTTTAAAGGTTAAACCAATTGGCAACCGTTTCATGTGGGAAGCATATTTGTATTGCTAGGCGCCACTATTTTGTTTTATCAAAGATCAATTTAATTACTAACATGCATATGTGCATCTCACTTCTCGTACATGTGCATATAACAGTTTGCTATTCATTCTGTGTTTGAAATAGTTAAATTTGTCGGCACCTGCATGTTATCTACTGGTTCCATGAAATTTTAGCAAATAGTAAAATGAAAAACTAATGATAAAAATGAAGTACTTATTCCTTCTTTTAAGCGTGTATGAATTTTTTGAAAAGAAAATCTCACAAGTCTGTAGAATAAATCACGCATATAATTATTTTAGTCGCCAGGCGTAAGATTTTATGGAATGTGTCTGTATTTATTTAACATTCCCATATAGATTCTGAGCTACATGAAATACATAAAAAATTATAGTATGTGAGTTTCAAATTTCATCTGAAGTCAAGATTTTAGATGTGTGACTGCATTCAGTTGAAATTTTGTTCAGCTACATAATGAGCAACATCAAGTGTTTTTCAAAGAACACCGGAGATATTTCAAGCAGGTTGGATTTGCATTTTACAATGTGGATACTATAGAAACGCAAAGATTTCCCCTTTTAAAATTTTTTTTTTAAAAAACCTATTTTTTTTTTTTTTTTTTATTTTTTTTTTTGGGAAAATTAATTTTTACATCTTTATTGTTTTTTGTGTATGAATTTGAAAAACTTGAAACACGATAACACTGTTAAAATAAATATTTTGCCACTTTTGCGTTTCTAAACCTGTTGAGTGTATAATGTTTACCATGTGTTGAAGATGACTACAAGGATATTTCCTGGCACGTCCACAATGCTCACAAGGAACATGTTTAAGTAAAAGCTGCCGGACAGCTCTTGCACTCCGAATGCGATTCCGTAGTAACTGTATGCTGAAAACAGCCTGAAATATAAATGTGTTAATATACGCTTGCTGTACATCTTTCCGATTGCATTTATGGTCTCGAAATATCGGTACGCTGCATTCGGATTTTTTTTGTTATTTGTTATTGATGTCCCGAATCAGTTAAGCCATGGATATATCCATGTTTTCAAGACCAATGATAAGCAAACTCGCTTTAAGTACTAATGAGTAACGGGAGTATCCGAGGCAAAAAATAGTAGGCCTACTTTGCTACTTTGCTATACATGTATTTTGTTTCACGTCATTGTGTGTAGCTACTCTTAATTGGTTATGATGTTCAAAATAAACATTAAACATTTTCTTTATTTTTATCTTTTTATACTCACACTGTTTCCAAATATACGTCAAGAAACTGAAAGTCATAGTTTCCAATACTACTCACCAAATAAGTGCAAACAGGATTGTTGTTTTCCTAATTTTGCTTGTTCGAAACAGATCTAGCATAGTGTACACTTGCAACGCCTTTGTTTCATTTGCCGCCTGTTGTTCCTTTTCTATCACGGCCTTTAATCTGTTTAGATCTGGGGGTGGCTTACCGTTTACTTTTGCTACATATTTTATGGAATTTTCGGCTTCCTCTAAACGCCCATGTGATACCAACCACCGAAAACTTTCCGGAAGGAAGCTGAAATAGGGGTTAGGGGGGAGATCTTATCAAATGGCTATTGAACATTCAAAACACAAAAACAAAAATGTATAAATGTATAAACTGTTAATGTACCATAACACAATTCTCCATTATCCTTTGTGTTTTGATTTGCCATTTGGTAGAGGTCGATTCTAATGTGTAATCTAAAGTACAATGTACACAAAGGAGCATTTGCTTTCTGATATGGACATGCGTTTTCAATTGCAAGCAAACAACCAATGGCTAGCATTTAAAACTATATCGGCAAACCTAATTGTCTTTTAATCTTCTTACACTCGCATATTAATTTGTCTGACTGCATTGAATAATATCTTGTAAATATACACATTTAAAGGACCCCTATATAAAGAGAAAAGCAAAAACATCTTTAAAGCACAGGCGACAGCAGATTTAAACGTTTAGTATGATACGTAATTGACTTACAACCAGCCAAGCAGACCAACCGCACTCATAGCAGCTATAACCACATGAATGAATCTCCAGTCCGGAACTTGCCAACAGAACACTGCCATTATGGAAGCCCAACACGCCCAGCTTGGCACGAGAAACAAGTACACGCGCCATTTATTTCGGATGAATTCGAATGTCATCGATGATGCCATAAATCCGGTACATCCGAAACCAATAACAAAACGCATTGCTGCAAACATTTCCCAGTTCACGGAAAAGATGGAAATGAGATTAAAAACGCCAAGTATCGCTAAGTTAAGGAAGAATGTTGGTTTTCTACCGATTCCATCGGAAATGTGACCCCATAGTATTCCACCTACTAGAAGCCCAGTCATCTGGATTGTAGTTATTGTTTGGGAGACCCATTTTCTGTCGCAAACAAGTGTCCACTTTAAGATAAAAAATAAAGAAGTAAAGCATATTCAAATAAACCGGTTAAAGTTGTGGTCAGCATAAAACAACGTTTCCGTCACTTGAGTTAAGAATAAAACAGGACTAGTACCTCCGCCTTACTACTTTGTCTAGAAACAACAATGTTGTTTTTCAACATACAGGAACCTTTTTAGTCTGATATGTTTCTCGAGTTTCCCAGTAAAATCTAGTAATTACTTGTAGTCAATGAAAACTAAAGCTCACATTAATGCGAGTCATCAACCAGCAATTTTGCAGTTATTGCGAAGCATGTCTGTACTTCTATTGAATTTCAATGTATGTCTTTTAACTGGGCATAAGTGGATCAGCTTTGGGCATTGCTTATATGTGGAATTGACCAGATGTGTATTAAAACCTCTACTTGTGTTATTGTATGGATCCGTTTCGGGACATTCCGGGCGTTACATAGCAGCCATGAGTGAGGTTTAGCTCTTCATTCCAAAGATTGTACTGTTAAATGTCTAGGCCAAACGAAGAGTACAAAAGTGAGCAGAAAAAATATTTTGTCCTGATAAAATGTTAAAACCACTTTTGACACATGTTAACCGGTCAAACCCGTCTATGTATCATTCAGAATAACTTTCTATTTCGGAGTGAAACAGGTGATAACTGTGCCAAGCTCAATCAAATATAGGATTCTACAGACTGTAGGTATATTGCGACTAAATCTGATTTCCTTTACGCCTAGCTGCCCTTGAACTTGATCTAAACTGATTGGGAACTGGCAACATCATGTTCTCTTGTTATATTCAAACGACCGGAGACAAAATGCCATTGACATTGGTTATGACCAATGTGGGGCATTTAAATGATTATTCAAATACAGCAAAATATATGACATTTAAATATGTCACGCGGCTCATTTTCAAAGTCGTAAAAGTTGTCTTAAATTCAAAGCTGAAACGTAAAACGACTTACTTGAATGTCTTTTCTTAATTGGTTAAAGTAAGATGAAAAGTGTCTTCAACAGTAAATCATAGATTTCTTCATTGAAATGCTCAAAATTAATCATGATGTTTCTAAGAGCGAGTTTATCTAGCATAAGACACTAATAACTGTGGATCGGTAATTGTTGTTTCATGATAATTAAATGTATCTAGATGTTGTTGTACGAGTTCGTTCCTGTAAAGTATAAGTACTAGATCAATATCCTACGTAAAAAACTGCCAACTTTCTCACATAAGCAGACATGATCGCACTCGACCATGTATCTAGAGCTTCGTACAAATACTGATTTTAAGCATGAAATATACAGCGTAGAGAGAATTTTACCTGACTCACTGCTGTGCTCATGTCCTTTTCGAACATGATGTAGTCACACTTGGTACCGTTTATGGAACAAACCTTTGGTACTGACACGTTTCTTCCAAACTGGTCATTTATCACGCAGCTCCAGTCAGGAATCGTGGCAGTAAAGACCATTGTAAGCATGCTCCATCCTAAGGTCACCAACACAACACTTGTATAAAGAAAGGCTAAAACTTGAAACCTTCCAAAGTCTCCAGTCTCTTTGATTATCTGGCCAAGATTGAGAGAGTCGTCGCTTACTTCATCAAGTGTTTCATCGGTGACTTTGGTAGAACCATAGTCCTTCTCTCCTGTTTCGTAGTAAGACTGATTCAGTTGAGTCTTGTCACCAGCCTTATCAGCCACATTGTTTTCATTTTTGTCATCCATTTTGTAATCTGTAACATAAACGTTGAAGTTGACACAATTCAGATTAGCTAAATAACTAAATAACTAAACTTCGAAATAAACTTTGCGCCGCAATATGTACAATCAAACCTGTAAACAAAGACTAGTAACCGAGAGAAGCTAGAGCGGCTTTTGTTGACAGGTGTCTTTGTTTGCTCGTTTTTATACTACAGATGAATGGTGCATCGATTTCTTGCTGCTGGTTTTAATTTGCAGGGTGGTCAATATTCGAAAGTGGTCTTTATATCAAGAGTATCGAGTCTTGTACCAAACTTGAATGGTCATTGTTTTCTCCACCTTTTCCCAGTAAATCAGTAACAGCAAGTAAACGTATTATGTATACACTTTCTAGGTTATCGTGTCCAAAAATGCTTAAAAAAACAACGGAAAAAATAATAGTAAAGCCCTCCTCTGTCCGTTAGACAATATGCACTTAGTAACAGATCCTGCAAAATCGCTCATCAAAATATAGTGCATATATAAACAAACAAAATACAACAAAAAGTCCAGATTGAAAAAAAATGTCAACGTAATTTTTTTACCGTAAAGAAGGTTAATATAACTTGTAATTGTTTCACTTCCAGAATGTTATATGCACTGAAAAACTACTGTTCGCATGGCATGACTTCCATTATCGTAATTATATGCAATATAGAAATACATGTAACAAGACAAGAGCTATACAATAACAATACGCTCGACAGCTTAGAATTTTAGAACTAAATACTGTTACCAAAAACTGTATTAAAAGTTATGGTCTGATTTATCCAGATACATCGTTACCTTGTTTTAAAATATGACCCGAATGAATTAAAGGACCTCTAAAGTGGAATTGACCTGATAGATTTCAAGGCCTTTAAAACATAGTGCGACCTACATTTGGAAAGCGGTTATGAGACAAAAGATTGTTTAAAGCTATAAACCCCTAATGCTCAAATGACCAGAAAAAATACGGTCAAGAAAAGTTTTTAAAACATTAAAAATTATTACAAATTTAAAAGAAAATAAGTTATGCTTACCACTTCTTTCAATATTACATGCAAACACAAATTTATCATATCAAATTAATAGAAAAAACATTTTATAACCCGGTGGGTCAAAAAAGATTTGTCACTTTTCGACTATGTTCAACAGGAATAAAACTGCTGTATATAGCTATAACTGTTGCAATGCTTGTTTTAAAGAGTGTACTTCAAAATCCCCTTGGTCCAAATCCCCTTGGTCCAAAAATGGCAGAGTAGTCATAATCTCCTTAATGGATTTTACAAGTGGAAAAGCATATACTGAATAAAAAATTTTACTAAATGTTTTACTTGTCTCTAGTTTAACTTTACTATAGCGAATGATTGAAAACAGTTTAAATTATTGAAATTTAAAAGTAAAATCCATTAAAGGGATTATGACTACTATGCCATTTTTGGACCAAAGGAATTATGACCAAGGGGATTTTTGAGCGTCTCCCGTTTTTTAACGATACTAAACCATTGGTGAATGTATTATATTAAATTGAAGGGTATTATCACTTTAGTAGTTAAGAAGATTATAATTCCTGATTTTTGAGCATGTCGTCATATCCCTTCAATTGGACCCTTAAAGAAAACTTATTTGCAGAACTAACTGAAGAAATCAGTTTTAGGACCACTTATCTTGATTCTTTATTTTTATTTGCCGAGCTTAGCAGAAGGTGACATATGATATAGAGGTGCAGGTGTTCGTCATCTGCTACATTATGTGGCTAATTTCTCTGAACGTGTCAGTTTAAAGAGTATAGAAGGTTCATGAAAGAAGTGACTTTATCAGGAAGAATTATATCGAAATTTGGTTAACTTACAAGTTTCAAAACACAGTAGTTTTGTTAAGCTCGTTATGTGTAAGGTTTCAACAGATTAGAAAAAAAAACAACATTAGCAACCTTTGTTACACTAGAACATATCCAATGTTAAGGGACTCTACAGAGAGAGAAGAAGTGTTTCTTTAATTTTAAGACTTGAAGCGAAATTATTTTCATGGCGCTTACGATAAAGTCAATGCAGCACACTACCTGTCTTTAGTTCATGAACAGTCGAGCTAAAAATACGTTGGAAACAAGTTGTCGTTTTCTGTATTAATTGGACCAATTATGATGAAATGCATAACATCAATACTGCCTCATAATTATAGAAAATAAGAATTGAGCGCTGTATAAAGTAAGCAACAAAACATATAACACATAACTGCACGAATACTAGGCTATACATGTTTCTTAATCAACGTAATTACATGTACGTGTTTCGAGTTTAGCTCACCTGAGCTTATATAGTTGGTGTAGCATTGACTTCTATCGAGAATGTTCAAATAATGTCCCCAGGGTCAAAATGGACACCACCATGGAGTCATTTGTTTTACATAGACTTATATAGGGGGGGAAATGAAAGTCTTCTTTCTTAAACCGCAAGGCCTACAGTTTATATATTTGGTGTGTAACTTTGTCTAGTGGCCCCTAGCAAGACTGTTCAAATCTTGCCCCTATAACCAAAACTGAATCCGCCCAAGGGGTCATTTGTTTTTACATAGACTTATACAGGACAAACCAAATGCCTAGAGCTTTGATATTTGGTATGAAATATTGTCTAGTTGACCACTACCAAGCTATTCAAACCATACCCATTGATCAATATTGACCTACCCTGGGGATCACTTAATTTGCATAGACATAGGGGTCCATTACCAGATTTACTCAGATCATCCCCCTGTGGTAAAGTTGACTATGGTCGTTTGACCTACTTTAGGGTTTTTAAGCTACAGTAAATAGATATGGACCATAATTATGTACAGTCAACGCAAACAGATTTCAGCACTAATACGAATTACCTTGACCCCGATTAATTGACCTACATTCTAGCGTTTGAAACAACAGAGATGAAATCTGAACTATGTGTACAGTTCTGCAATTGAAATACAATATTTAGCTTGAATGGCCTTTTTACTGACCTTTTGACCTACTTTTGTCCTTCGTAGAAACGGTTCTCATGTGAGCGACATAGAACCATCATGGCACTCTTGTTTATATTTTGCGACGAACGTGAAAAGCGCTCAATATTTCCCAGAGATCGATTCAAATTAGCTTGATTAACGTGTTTCCTATGTCAAAGTTTTAAATATCTTTACATTAACTTTTGCGTAATTTCAAGAATGTTTGTTGAACTTCGTTATAATTAGAGGGTCTGTGTAAAAGGAATATTATCAGCATAATTTAATTTATGTAAGTAAGTTTTATTTAATATGAAATAAACGCCAATGAGGACATAACAAACATATATTTGTACATTACTCAATATATATTTGGAGTAAGCTACAATGTTAATTAAAAATGTTATATCATGTTTTTAATGTGAACATTTTCTCAGATCATTATTTCTCAATAACTTTATGTATGAGTTGTACATTGATAGTTTATATATTCTATATATAATCTATGAATATACATTTGATCATAATGGAATTCAACGAAGGATATACATTCCATGTAAAACCGCATGAATTCCAATAGTACCATACGGCAAGCAGGTTATATCAATAACTCCTATATTTAGATGTACTCAAAGTAGTTCTGGTTTCCATAACTAAATTGGTCTTTTTATTTTGTCAGTTGCTATAATGAGAAATAGGAATAATAATAATAATAATATCTTTATTTACGGAAGGTTAACACATTAACATATGCAAAACATGAACTTATTTTCAATGTGGCCTTCAAAAAAGAAAAGAAAAAAGAAACAATCCTGAACTAAAAATGACATTATGAAACAAAACATAAATAATATCGTCAAAAACCTTGGGCTATACTCAATGTTATAAGCATGTATACTTATAATTATGGTGTAAGAATGAGAGTTTGGACAACTTATTATGTACAACATCGATGTTTCTAAAGAAAAGAAAACGCTGTACACGAAAGCTTTCTTTTGATAAATCGACTGATTTACTAAAATTTCAGTTTAAGACTTTGAAACTTGCTGAGGCGGGTACTGCCCACTGTTGATGGTGGTATTTTGAGGCCCTATCGATTCAGAAGTGCCCTCGCCGAATGTATGGTCTTTTGCTTAGTAACAGTTATGAAACAGTTAAAACATGCGACTATCACTCGAAAGTGCACGATCAGCTGATAGAACCATAACACTTAAATACGTAATAGCATCTCAAATAAATGTAAATTTGTGCTTGTTTCACTGGAGATATCAGTGATATTGATATTGTAAGAAGTATTCATACAGAAAATCATGTTTTCTACCGTTATGAGAACACAAAAACAGATCACATAGAATTTTGCAACAACTCCCTTCAATTTTGAAAACAGCATTTTGGCTGTAATAGAATCTACCTGCCTGTCATGTTCGTGTGAATTTTAACGAGCAATGGCAAACAAGTTTCTTAGGGTTAACTTACAAATTTAGATAAATAACCCATTACCGCAGATTTTAGCAATCATACGGGTTTATTTTTAAAAAATACAATTCTAACCAGAACGCTCCAAATCAAATTTGCAACAAAATTATGTAACATTGTAAATAAACTTAACAGTCTGTAAAAATAAAACTTGCAATATTGTCATGTTTTTATTATTGCATGTTATGAAAAGTTAATGTTCCAAAGTAATTCGTTACTATAGCTAAAATGCGTGTTAGATAATTCAGGTAATTGGCGTTAGAGTTTCACTGATTTTACAATGAAATGTATTTAGATATTTTGTTCTGATACCTCATTTAATTTTTTACATTTTGCAATAATCAGAATGCAATAAAAATTTAGTAAATTTTATAGTATTGCTCAGAAAAACAACGTATTTAAAATTTAACCCCTACTGTTGTTGTATCAGTCCGCCATTGTAAATTAAAAGTTTTTACTCACCAACCTATCCAGCCAAATGAAGTCCCCTGATAACATAAACTTATATGTCTTATTTATTGTAAACATAGTCACACATGATATAAACTGTGAAATGATATTACGTTCTAATTTAAGTGTAAACAAATATTAATCGTCCTATAGGTCTTGTATAGTTCCCTGTTAACATAAAAATGTAAGCGACTAGATGTTGTTCAGTGATGTATTGTTCGTCTTTGCTGTCCTTAAAGGTTCTACGGAGATTCGGGGTGTATAATTAGTTAGTCTTTGCTGCCATTCAGGTATAACTTATACTCCGAGACGTATGGCTCATGTATTCTGACTATGTAGGTCAAACTGTCACTCAGGGACGTAAGGCTCATGTATTCTGTCTATGTAGGTCATACTGTCACTCAGAGACGAAAGGCTCATGTATTCTGTCTATGTAGGTCATACTGTCACTCAGGGACGTATGGCTCATGTATTCTGTCTATGTAGGTCATACTGTCACTCAGAGACGTAAGGCTCATGTATTCTGTCTATGTAGGTCATACTGTCACTCAGGGACGTATGGCTCATGTATTCTGTCTATGTAGGTCATACTGTCACTCAGAGACGTATGGCTCATGTATTCTGTCTATGTAGGTCATACTGTCGCTCAGAGACGTAAGGCTCATGTATTCTGTCTTTGTAGGTCATACTGTCACTCAGGGACGTAAGGCTCGTGTATTCTGTTTATGATGTTCATACTGTCACTCAGAGACGTAAGGCTCATGTATTCCGTCTATGTAGGCCATACTGTCACTCAGGGACGTAAGGCTCATGTATTCTGTCTATGTAGGTCATACTGTCACCCAGAGACGTAAGGCTCATGTATTCTGTTTATGTAGGTCATACTGTCACTCAGGGACGTAAGGCTTATGTATTCGGACTATGTAGGTCATACTGTCACTCAGAGACGTAAGGCTCGTGTATTCTGTCTATGTAGGTCATACTGTCACTCAGAGACGTAAGAGATGTATTCTGTCTATGTAGGTTAGGTCATACTGTCACTCGGGCTCGTATGATTCGTCTACCTTGCCCATGAACTCGGGAACTTATTGTTAGTAAGTCTATGTTGCCCACTCACGTAAAATTGAGACTCGGGAACGAATTGTTCGTGTATACTGTCCATGTTGGTCACGTTGTCACTCAGGGTCGTATGGTTCGTCTATGTTGCACACACAGGTCATTCGGTGCATTTGGGACGCGTGGTTCATCCATGCTACTAATGCGGGTAATGCAGTGCCTAAGGGACGTTTGGTTTGTATATGATTCCCTGCATATCATTCTTTGACTCAGGGACGAGTTCGTCTATGTTGCTCTGATCATACTTTGATCAGGGGCTTGTGATATTTATATGTTGAACTTTAGGTCATACTTTGACTCGGGGACGTATGGTTCGTCTATGTTGCACATGCAGGTCATATAGTGAATTAGGGACGCGTGGTTCATCCGTGCTACCAATACGGGTCATACAATGCCTTAGAGACATTTGGTTCGTTTAAGCTTCCCTGCAGCTCATACTATGATCAGGAATGTGTGGTTATTATATGATGCATTTAGGTCATACCATGATCAGGAACGTGTGGTTCGTCTATGTTGCCCTGTAGGTCATACTTTAACTCGGGGACGTATGTTTCGTCTAAGTTTCCCTGCGGGTCATACTGTAATCAGGGACGTGCGGTTCGTCTGTGTTGCCCTACAGGTCATACTGCCATCAGGAACGTGTGGACAGTCTTTGAGCACTCTAATTCATACTTTGATCAGGGACGTATGGTTCGTATATGTTGTCTTTCCGGTCATACTTTAACTTAGGGACGTATGGATTGTATATGTTGCCCTTCAGGTCATACTGTGAGCAGAGAAGTGTTGTTCGTCCATGATGCCCTTCAGGTCGTGCTTTGACTCAGGACGTATGGTATGTCTATGTTACCCTGCAGGTCATACTTTAACACGGGGTTGTGTGGTTTGTTTATTTTGCCCTGCAGGTCATACTTTGACTCGGGGTCGTATTGCTCGTTATTATTGCCATGTAGCTCATACTTTCACTCGGAGACGTATAGCTCGTCTCTGTGGCCATGCAGGCAATACTTTGATTAGGGGACGTATGGCTTATCTTTGTTGCTATGAAGGTCAGACTTTGACTTAGGGACGTTTGGTTTCGTCTTTGTTGTCATGCAGGTGTCAGACTTTGACTTGGGGACGTTTGGTTTCGTCTATGTTGTCATGCAGGTCATACTTTAGTTTATACTAATTTATTTTAGCTCGATTGGGAAGAAAGCTTATAGCTTATCGAGTCAATCTCGAGTCCGATTTCTGAAAAAACAGTACTTGTGTCATAAGAGGAGGTGCGGCCGTAACCCCAGTGGGGCTTGAATCCGGAATCTCCGGGTTGAGCGGCTGGCACCATAACCTCTACACCACCGCTCCCTTTGATTCGGGGACATGTTGTTTATCTATCATGCAGGTCATCCTTTCACTCGGGGACGTATGGCTCATCTATGTTGCCCATGCAAGTGATATATCTCTTCAGATTTAAAAGGCTGAGGGAAGCTTTTTATTAGAAAATAAACAGGCTGTCATACATCCACAGATATTCAATGTCAAATATCAGTACAATAAACAGAAGTTTACAGAGTCATTTTACGTAACAAACGTGAAAAGCGAGCTGTCAGAGATTATTTCTTCAGACTAAATTTAGATTATGTATACAAAATACAGCCGTTGTCCTGAACAATTTTGGAATATAAACACACATTGCAGTATGTACAAATAAGTATAAGTGTATCAAGTACTCTAAAATGATCACATGTCTAATCATTAGAATTTCATTTCATTTCAGAGTCTTACCTTTGTATACGTTTTTAATGTATGATGTATTTGATAACGGACTAATTTATGATTTTTTTTCTACGGAAAGTAAAGACGAAAGCAGCAGCGGAACCATCAGTACGTCAGTGTATTATTGCAAATGTTATTTATAAAAGCTTAAGAGGAATGCTTTGAAAATTTGTATTGAGAAAAAGTTTTCTTATCCCTACAGACACGGCACAACTTTATAATGACACTGGCCTGGAAATTTCGCAAATACAAAGACTGTAAGCAAAATAAATGACTCTCTCTGACCTATAATCGTATGTGTAAAATTTAGGAAAAAGAGCATCACGGGGTCCTAAACTTGAATAGACATAATGTAGTCTTTCGGAAGTGTAATGACTAACCTAAATCATGTGGTGTGGTCTAGTATGATCAAACGTACTTATTATTTGTATGTAGCGTTTTCGAAGAACTTACTTGCTATACATAAACTCCTTTGAATTCTATTTAATAGAACACACTTAAACAATAATATTAGTATACGTAAAACGTTATCTTACTAAACGTTGACATACTTGTGTATCTAATAATAACGACAACTGATAATTAAACTAGATTTAAAGTAATCCAAAAATATACCGTGTCGGTATTAAATGTTGTCCTCTTACCTTGATGTAAATTGGTTGTATGGTAAAAATTCTGTATGCACTTGTTTTCTGACTATGAGCAGATCTAGCTAGCATTTGAAATCGCGAAACATCACACGATGGCGACCTCAATTTAAACTTAAACTAAAATGGATGTATCTGCTTATAAATATTGAAAACGTTAAATAAAATATTGAAAACGTTAAAAAAATTCATCTCCATACAGACATGTCTGACCTCTGAATGCATTTGCACACCTACTTTTTTTTTATTAAATGTTTTTAATTAATTATTTATCTACTGCCAGGCACCAACATCTGTGCGGTCGCAGGACCATTAATTATGTATGCTGTTTAGTTTAGTTGTTTACTTAGTTTGAACACTAGTTTTCATTTACCAAAATCTTCAAATGAGTTTATGTCTTTTTTTGTATGTAGAAAGTATGTAAAACTATACATAAAACGTCTTTTTAAACTCTTAACAAATAAAACAACATTAAATTTTAATGATGGTGTTCATGGTTACAGAAGAAAATAGGACATCAAATATGTATAATATGATTAATTGGCATACCGACCATCAATTTCTGAACAAGGCATGCAGCCACGGGTAGCCGTTCTGTTGCATTTTATACTTTCAATAGGAAACCATGTCAAAGATTTCTGACAGTTGTCTTCAAATAAATTTATGCTGGAGTGTAACAAAATAGTGTTTTCAAAAATCCATGATACAGTTCCTTCAAGTAGGGAATAATGTTCAAAATACGAAACGAACATAGAGTCACAGTGTCCTAGCGAAAAGTAGGCCGGCATGGAACTTGCTGATCTGTACGCTGATGATCAGTTAGTTGTTGGCACAAATTGAAGCCACCACGGTCTAGATTTTGTATTGAAAGTTTATTTAAATCGTCTTTTTTGAAGGAGATATTTTTGGGTGAGTGAACCAGTTATTTATACTTTTATTGTGATCATCTTTTCTTCATGAAATGTGTGGTATAGTTCCAAGCGGCCTTCGTTCTCAATTTGATCACTGTTAAATTGACGAAACGGCCAGAAAAATTTGACTTTGTGCTCGTATATTTCATTTTGTATATAGTTTCTGGTCTATAAATGTGCCGGCGTGGAATAAAAACAATTTTTTTCTGACTCGTAGACTTCCTTATGAGACTTTTGTGTACATCCACATACTGTCAATGTGTCGCAAGTATGGTTATGGCCATGTTAAATTGTTAAGGCAATAAACAGTATTCATAAGCTGCTGGATAGGACTTTGTCTGTAGGAAGAACACAAGAACCTGGGGCTAACGGTTAAAACTTGATATTATTTTATTATGCTCTTTATTAACCACTACTCATTCTTCACTGAATCAAAATTCCTCTGTTTGTACATGTAAAAACTAAATTAATGTCTCTTCATTTAATGAGCGATTAAAATCCATTAAAACAAATTCAGTAAAGTATGGTGAAGCAAATATGCAGTGACACAGCAAATTTTAACTTTTGTCTACAATTTGAGTGTTTCATTTAATTCCGGATCCAATGCTGAACACATAGTGGTCTGCTTTTGCAATGGTTATAGCATACATGTATTAAACAGGATGCATGCAACTTTGTAAACATTACAAAAGAAAAATAACAGTTATAGAAAATTTAGAACAATAAATTCTTATATTCTAATTGTGTTCCTTGTTTGGTATCAATATGACTGTAGCATTTCTAGTATATGTTGGGTAGTTTCAAGATCCAACCTCTATATTTAAGACCTGAATATTGTAGCGGGGAATACATTTGCAGACAACAAATTGACAATAAATAATACATTATGAGTTACTCTAACTACCCTAAAGCTTTTATAGCATATTGAATTTGGTATGTCTTGCATGAATTATATTTTTCAGGTTTGTACGATCAATATACTGTTTAGGGTGCCCATGGGATTTTGTCACAGTTTTGCATTAACTTGTCACTCAATATTGATGCATCATATCATTTGTCTCTTAAATTTTATCTCTGTAACCATATCATGGTGCAGTAACTTTGCAGCTCCTTCCCTCATGCCACTTCTTTGCCGGTACATATGTTGCTCCTCCAACACCATTTATGCTTGCAAATTAGTGTAATTTGATATATATGACGAATATACAACGAATGAAAAGGTCATCCGTTCATTCCTTATCAACATAAGTGTAACCATACATAGCTCTGAATGCTAGGATATGTTAATTTCGACCAACTGATGAGACAGTCCACATGGCCGTCGTATGTCAATTTCGACCGATCTCTAAGGTCATTCATTACCAATATATATAGCATCTTCTGAAGGCAAACCTAAAAAGAAACAAATTAAATTATAAGCAACCTCATAAAATCTAACTAACTTTTACTGTTGATAACAATAAAACTCAGGGAAAATACTGACTGATCAGTTCTGGGTCTTGCCAGTTCCTGCCAATATGATGCCCGTCAATTATTGATTCACAATAGGTTCAAAGTAAACACGTATCTAATGATTCGACAAAGTATAGTTCAACTATTCCAGTGTCACTAAAATGTTTGAGCTCTTTTCTTGACACAAAATACCAGCATGTCTAACGCAAACATGGATTGATTTTCAAATAGCCCATGCCTCATCTGTAGTAAAGATGCATAACGAACTCGGAAATACATTAAATCGTCTTGAACGGGTCCGATTTACATGAAAAAATACTTGAAGTGGAAAAAGACTGCAATAGAGGCTTTTTGAAACGACGTGGAATCCACGACAGAAAAAAACATTAATTTCTATTTGCCATCATTCATTAAAGATATTATCAAACACTAAATTTATCAGAAATATTATGTTATTTCGACAACTAAGCGTACAGATCTTTTTATACTTCTGCACAACTAACGGATGTGTACAGTTGCAATTAAGCTTACAGTCGCGTCACTTTCAGTGACGAATCATAACAGTCATTTTTTCGGCATCAAGTCATACAATCTCGATTCAAGGAAGTCTACGAGTCAGAAAATTATTTTCTTCCACGCCGGCACAATTATAGACCAGAAACTATATATACACTGATATATACGAGCACAAAGTCGAATCTTTCTGTCCGTTTCGACCAAACTGAGAACGAAGGCCGATTGCAACTATACTACACCTTACTTGAAACAAAGATGATCACAGTAAACGTATATATCTGGTACACTCACCCCCCAAAATAGTTCCTTCACAAAGACAATTTAAATAAACTTTCAATACAAAATCTAGAACGTGGTGACCTCAATTCGTGCCAACAACTAACTGATCATCAGCGTCCAGATCAGCAACTTCGGTTTCGGCTTATTGTATTGTGAAACCGTGTATTAACAAAAGTAAACAAGGTAGCTGTAAGTAAAAATTGCATTGTAGATTAATGTAAAGTAAAAATTATTATTACAAAACCTAAAGGAAAACATGCAAACCACAGTACAATACAATGATAAATATAATGACCTTGACTATTAGCCTATTAGGAAAAAAGTAAGATATAACACATACTATTTAACTAAGAAATGTCTTAAGATAACTTTATCATCACAAATTAGATTTGGAATGAACTGATCAGCAGCTATCACATAGGATTGTGTAAAATAAATAACATTTGAGGGACAAAAAAGAAACTGATAAGATATAGGTAAACTAAACCAGACTGTTTACATGCAAATTGGATGCGCAGACATGACTAGCGTACCAAGAAGATCATTCAGAATTCGGGAAATATTATGCCAGATACAGGGATTGTCGCGTTTCAGGATACGATTCTGGTTCTTTAATATGTCTGATGTAAAGCATAAATGCAAAAAAAACATTAGTGGTGAAATGGGGATCCTCGGTCCTTGTATCCACAGTGCGTGTAAAATGGTTCCAACGGTATTTTTTATTCAGATCAGAACAGTTGATTGTGTATTTCAATAAAGAAAATCAATACTTGACATTCTGAAGTTAAAAAACAAAGAATATGCGAAACCAGTACCTGGGAATACCGGATACTGTCTTTTAGTAGTCACCGGAGGAAGTTTTTTCAACAGTTACATCCCCTTACAATTTTCCCGTCAACTGTCAAGTTTACACTACGACCTTTTTTGTCATATAGAAGCAATAAGAAAAGGTCTTTAATAAATTAGCAATTTTATTCCACAGTGTTACAGCCAGAGCAGATGGTGTAATATGATGTTTCATTAGGTCAGGGATTTACCGCAGTCACCTGAAGTTTGGACTTGCTAACACCAATGATCTGACCCCGAAAATCTACTGTCTAGACGTCAACTCATGTAAACATGTACAACCTACAAAGTGACAAGGAAACAATGTTCAATTGAGTTTTGAAACAAATAGTCATTTCAAAGATTTGTTTTAAATGTTAGATCTATTTGCTTTGTGTTTAATTTTTTTAAAGGTCAGATAGCTATGGGATTTTGTTTTTTGTTAGAAAATAGGCAGTGGCTAGAGTTACGGTACCGTAACTCTAGCCTCCGAGTCTAGAGTTACGGAAGTTCCGTATCTCTAGCAAAACCCTACGAGGAAAGGCTAGAGTTACGGAAGTTTATAAAGGTATGTATATTGCTTTAATATATGCATGATAATGTGTTTTAAAGTTAAATATTTCACCAGTAATCGTGAATAAACTGATCTGTTGTATATATGACAATTTCACAGGCGCCATTTTGGTTATACTTAATATAGTGCTAATATTGGAATTATCTTTGTCATGCTGTATACTCTTGCACATATTTATGTGTTCTCTGTTTACAAACAACGTTAATAAAGCAATAGTAAGATAAAGAAAAGAAGGATATTAGAATTCTAAGAGCACGATAAACGTAAACATAAAAAAACAAAATTTTTAAATTTAACAGCTGTACTTTCGATCAGTTATTTTTTTGTCACGATCTGAGTGCCCTTAGATGTAGTCAGACAATTAAATACAAAAACAACATGTGTCAACAACATATTTTACTTAACTTCTATCAGGGTCCGTATGTAATAGGATCCTTCTATCATGCTTCGCACAAAATGTGATATAATTGTCCAACTACAATGGAACACTCAAGTAAAGACGAATATAACAATGATATTTCCGCCAATGTATTATTGTTTTACCAAAATGGCGGCTATGAAGACGCTGCATTTGCCGACAGATCGGTTTATTAACTATTACTGGTGAAATATTTAAGTTTACAATACATTATCATGCAAATTTAAAGCAACATGTATACATATGTCTTTATAAACTTCCGTAAGTCTAGCCTTTCCTCATAGGGTTTTGCTAGAGATACGGAACTTCCGTAACTCTAGACTCGGAGGCTAGAGTTACGGTACCGTAACTGCCTAGAAAATATCTGAAACTGAGATCACCATTGTTTGACAAGACTTACAGCATGGGGTAGTTTCCTACATAGAAACGTTGTGTTGCATTTCAGAAATTATTCCCTACTTGAGGGTGCAGTGCCCACAGATTTTGACACCCGTTACAAAATTAGAGCTATGGTTTTATGTGCAGTAATAAAAGGTTACATCGGTAAACATACGTCATAAAAATGGAACAAATAAACTGTTCTAATACCTACGACACGATTCCCTCAAGCAAAATGCAATAGTTTTGGGGGTATAGGGAGTCGCCCCTAACTGTTAAAAAAATGTTTTTTGTTGTTATGGCCACCAGCTTTTGTTTGTTTTGATATTAAAAAGGCCTAAGGTACATCTCTAATTGAATTTCTCCATAAGATAAATAAGCATGGCATATCCACAAGTGGCTATCAATTAGGTGACAAATATGCTCTAAATTCATGCTAGTCTCATCTTTAAATTTTGAATTATTAAAGTCGTAGTCAAATTAATTCAGTGTTGAAGCCAGCGAGATAGATTTTGGACGGGTGCAGATTTGGACGTGTGCCTTCCTCTGGTTTGACAATTATAAAAAATATTTTATAGAAAACACGGGTCAAACCGACGAGCCGAATGAATTAGGCTATAAAAGTCCTATTGTTCAATCAAAATTATTTCAAAAAGTCACCATACATGAGAAACCCACACCACTTGCACCTGTTTTCAAAAGGCAAATATGGTTATATCTTGAGCCAGTCATTTCGGATTCCTTAAGAATATATATAACCATGTCGCCTTTTGAAAACAGGAAGGAGTTGTTTGGGATTCTTGTGTGTAGTGACTTTTTAAATGAGTTAGATGCAAAGCTTTGGAAAAGATTTGTTTGACAACAGATAACAGTTTGGGTATTGTATGATTATTCAGTTGATGAAGTTAGATGTCCGAAGAAGTATTTGCACCTGAGGCAAACCTCTGCTTAACATTGCATTAATACCATGAATAGATTTAAAATGCATGTTAACTGTACTTAAATTCTTTTCAGGAGAAAGTCTCTGGGAAAGAAACTGTCATAAGGCCAGATGTTGTATTGAAATGTACATTACACTTACCTGCTGGTCATCTCAGTCTATGAATATCAAGTAAGTAAGCTTGTACCTAGTCTTAAATGATAGAAAATATCAAATTATAGAGAGAAAGAAGCTGTGACAGATGTTACAGTTGAAACATCAGTGCACGAGTACTGCTCTAAGGGAGAGAAATGTATGCCTTTCTTTAACAGCTTTATAAGGTTATTGTGTCCCTTGTTTACACTTGAGAGACCAATACTGTGACTCTGTTTCTCTGTGTTATTCGCATGAACCAGACCTGGGTATACATGTAGTTAAAAGCTTAATCAATGACAAATTGACAATTTTATTTTTCTTAATAAAGAAAAAAAAACATATATCAAACTTCAATACAGCTTGAAAATCTCAGATTTTTCACTTTAGCCAAACCTCTGTACAGTCTTCACTTTAGCCAAACATCGGTTTAGTTTTAGTTTTAGTTTGACTATTCGAAAAATTAGTAGGGCTATTATAGTCACTTTTTCATCAGCATTGCAGCTTTGGTTGAAGTTGTGCATGCTTGGTACTACTATACACATATAACAGTAACCACACAGGGATTGATTTGAAAGTTCATTAAACTTTTGGAAAATTTCAGGCTGGTTCAAACTGCTTTTATTTTAGTCAAACCTCGGAACGGCTTTCATGTTATTCAAACATCAGTAGAGCTCTCACTGTAGCTTTCAGTTAATCCAAGCTGTACTAGAGCTTTTTCGTTAGCAAAATCTTAATGCAGTTTTTGTTTTAACCAAATTTTAGTACACCTGGCAGCACAAACTCAATTTACCTGTAATGTACGTGTGTCAAAACATAATTCCAATGATTCCTTGTACACACTGTTGGCATTAAGTGCATCAGTGTTTTCTACATTTACTAAAAATAAAAATGCTCTATTGCATACTTGGTACAGTTTAAAAGAAACAAATTAATAAAATATCTTCTCTCTGGTTTCAGGATCAACCATTTTGTGACATACACAGTGACCCCACTGCCCCCAGACCTGAAATAATGCCAGCGTCACCACACAGCACTGTGGATTAGTGAAAATGTGTATAACCATTACCACGGTGCATCAAAATATTCTCTAAACAAAAAATTTATAAAGAATAATGAAAGTTGTTTAGCTTTACCCCCCAATATGAAATGTAGCCTATCTTATGGCGACATTACCGTTACTCTAGAACTACAAGGTCTTAACATAGTCTTCCCCGATTGTAATAAACACTTCAGTACCTGTACTAATTTTTTTATGAAGTGTCAGCAATCGGTGATTGTTATTGAGACCTGAGCCTGAAGTTTTAGAATACGTTAATGTTGTTATAAGATAGTCTACTTTTTTATAATCACCGCTGAACGCTTTCATTACTTTATAATTTTTCATACTATTACTTTGGTTTAGTGATTATTTTGATATTATTCCACCGTGTTACATGTTAGTGGGAATTCTGATTAACTTATTCGCATGTAAGCCTTGAGTTTTACAGAAAACACTGTCCAGTTACCCTGCTATAAAGGGACATAATGTTACTGGTATCAAGAATTTGCTCAGTTTTTCTGATCATCAACGTAAAAGTATAAGTGTATCAATTAACAAAATATTATATGTGGGATGTGATACTGATAATGCCTTGGATAATTTAAATAAACAAAAAAGGTTTAACATCTGTACCGAAACTATTTTAAGACCCTTCATACTAATTATTAGACTGGCATCAGTCGTTAGAGTCAATACCTCATGTCTTTTCTGGACATTTTACAACATCTTCACAATTTCTCCTTCCCTTGACTCTGTTGAGATGAGCTTTGATTGAGATAAAATTTTGATAGAGATATTTTTCAAAATAAGACTTTGAGAGAAAAAAACACTTCTCAATCTCAACAGACTTTTATAGGTCTAACTAGTAATACGTGGTTGCAAGTCTGACTGGATAAAATTTTAGTTGCTCTGGAAATTATTTTACTCTTCCTTTAAATCAATTTTTTTAGAGATTCGATGTACAGCTAAATTTTTAAGAAAAGGTGTGAATGTTCTTTATTTTAAGGTATTGAAGCATTTAATTTTGACGTACTTATTTTAATTAATATTTGCATTCCCTGGCAGGTTATGTGCTGCATTAAAGTGAAAGAAAAGAAAGTTTATATTATAAAGTTGTAGTAATACTATTCTATTTAATCGTCACAGACCATTAAACAGCTGAATATTTGAGATTATATTAATTGAAAAGAAGAGCGTTTTAAACCTCATGTACAAGGCACTGTTGTACACTTCTTGTCTATAGTATTTCACATAGCATGTATGCAAGTTAAGACATAATCTACTATATATATATATTAATTTAAGCAATAATATCTGCGTGGATTATTTACAGGGTGACAAAATGTGACATATTTCTTTGGAAAGTGTAGCATGATTTATCCCTTATTGTTAACACTTAGTATATTTCTGTAAAAGTCAAGCAACGGAGAAGGAAGTGTTTTGGAGTAGTAAACATTAAAAAGGTAAGATTTATTCATTTCTTACCTTACAGATACTCGCTGCAAATATGTGTGGCCAGTGTAGACCATGACCAGTTAATATCCGCTAGAAATTAAATTACATGCATAATGATTCATTGTAACGTCTATTTAGTTACCACACACCAGGTTAACTCAGTTGGTGAAAGTATCTGATGTGCAGGGGTTTTAAAATCCTACACTGTATAGACATTTTTTGTCTCCCCAGGTTTATTATATACATAATTCAAATAACATAATCGGCTAGCCTGCTTAAAAGCATAGAAAGGTGAGGGCAAAAGTTAGTTACCCTCATGAACAAGAAATTGCACAGGACCCAAATACCAGATTCTTGTCAGTCTGTTTTAAAACTGTAATCAAATAAGGGACTTTGTCTTAATGAGGCTCAAGTGCTTAAAGTTTTTATCTTAGAAGAAAACGAAGTTCTAGAAGAGCCTTTCCCACGACTTGTGATGTAATTAATATAGAAATCCCAGTCCTGCTATCTACTATAATCTTGTAACGAAGGGCCCCAAGTGTAATTCTCTTCAATGTTCAATGTATAGTCAAAATATCACTGTTCATAAATTTCAATCAAGGCTTAAAGTGATTACTAAAAAGCAAAAAATACAGAAGTGTGGTTTAGTAACGCCGGCACTTCACTAATTTCCCTTCTTAATTGGCAGAGCTGTTGTAATAAAATAAGATTTTTAAACATGCATGCAGCGCTTTTTATTTTGCTATTTATGAAATGACGTGCACTCATTAAGTTACATTGCAATATCAGTTAGAATCTATTGAACTCAAAATCTGTAAAAGTTTTGTTAGTAACACAGACCAGTATTGACAAGTGTACAAAATGTTAATTACTGACATATTTTCATCCAGATAATAATCAGTATTCAAATAACCTTGTTAGCAAATAACCGGTGTTTACAGTGGAGTTTGATTTTCAGGTTTTTCCAATACAATCTGAACTAAGTTAGAAATTATTTATTTGTATAGTACAGACTTTATTCATATGAACTCGGTTTGATGAAGAAATGCTTTTAACTGGTGGGTAATGTAGTACCTTGTTTGTAATTATATAGAGGAAACTATGTATATAGAAATACAGTTTTACTTTACAGGATTAACTACACACTATTGTGAATGCATGTAAATTTGCGGGCATAAGTTTTTGTGGATTTTTGATAAAATGGTACTTTGTGGGAATTTCAGCTTATGGATGTCATTGTTTTTGCAAGAAGGGCTGATTTTGGGACAGTTTTTCATAAGAATCTGAAATTCAAGGATCAATCCAATCATGAAATCAATGAAAATGATTGCCCTGCAAACATAAATGGTTTCACAGTGTATACATTAGAATGTTTATTTACGTTTGATTGCTATCAGAAAGTATTAATATTCGACTTTACATTTAAACTAAATGCAGGGTAGTTTGAATTGTCAAAATAGATAGAGTTTAATGTTTACAATTTGAAATCCTTTTCAACAGGTTAGTTATGACAGTCAGTTAGAGCATTATGACCTTCAAGGGCTTTGGAAATTGTGACCCCTAGGGAACAGACAGCCCTGTGTGTTCTGTTACTATACTGAAGGGATGCTATATTTCTGTGACATTAGTGGTTCTGTATTTTTGTTATAAAATCAAAGGGGAGCAGTGGTGTAGAGGTTCAGGTGTCTGCCGCCCATCCAAGAGGTTGTGGGTTCGCGCCCCACTGGCTTCACAACCATTCCTCCTCATATGACACCAGTACTGGTTTTTCCAGGAAGCAGACCCGAGAGTGACTTGATAGGCTTCAAGCTTTCTTCATAATAAAGCTAAAATAAATTAGTATAAAACATAAAGTTATTTATTGAAGTGACATGTTTCTGTTTATCTTTTGAAGTTGCATGTAAATATTTTAAGATGTTTTTATGAGGGAATTAATGGGTACATTGTATTTAGATGATGAAATTGTCACATGACCATAGCTTTACAGTGTGGTCCTGGGCGAGGTTCCTATTTTTTCAGGAATGCTCATTGAACGTTATCTGCTGGCAGTGGTCTGTAAGACATTTAACTGTATTGTCTGAGAATGTAAATTTAAAAAATGGTACATGTATATTGCTTGAGAATTCATAGGCTAAATATAAAATGGTAGCGTCTGTATACAAAAGTTTTATCATATACATGTACATTTTATGAACCTTGTCAAATGAATGAAAAATATTTTGAGTTTTGAAATGTGTTGTATTTTGCTTTTGTAAAACATAACAAGAATTAATAACAAATAAACTGCTTGGGATGCATTACATTTACTTTAAACACAAAGGATATACAAGTAATATTTGTACATTCGTTCCATATTCCAATTTTTATCTAATCGATACACAATGTTGATACCACAAAAAAAAATTTAAATTCTATGACCTAATATTTATTGTTTTAAGGAAATGCCTACAATTAGATTTTCAACTGTATTGATTCAAGACAAAGGTGACTGTTTTCAAGGTCATGTATTTTCAGCTATCTAGATCTCCTATCTCTTTAACACTTTTAGGGAGTGTCATACACAGTGGTCTCCTAGGACAAGGTGAAGTGCTCACCTGAGACAATGTGCATTCAGTGGTTCAGTCTTTTCTCTTCAAGGTCAAGGTGATATTTCAGGGTCAGTTATGATTGTCAAGGTCAAAGTGACATTAATTCTGATTGTTGTTATGTACTTGATCTATATCTCCTGAACCTTTCAAAGACAGCAATTTTTATGAAGTTTAGATCAGTTAAATACCTTTTGCAGATGATGTTCACAGTTAAGGCATTATGCCTACATTATTTTGTACTTTCATTTTGGGTCAAGTTCATTCCATGATTTAATAATTTCTATGATTCTTTGGCACCCTTGTCTGTATAGTAAAGGTTATTTGAATTTTCATCTTCTTAATTAATGTTGAATACTGTCATTCAAATTATGTTGGAGTCAAATTCTTTCATTTGAATGAACCCTTGTGCTGTTAAATTTTTTTATTTGAGAAGGTGTTCTTCTTTCAATTTGGGCAGTTACAATTAGTTACTAAATAATTATAGTCTCTTCAGTACAACAAGGTTGTAACTCCTATTAAAATAAGAAGGAGATATGACCGTGTTGCACTGAAGGGACAACTTGGCTTGCTGAAAATTTACTGACTGAACGGCAAACAGTGTAGATTATGTACAGATTATGTATTCTGATCATGATCTACACTGCTTGCAAAGACAGAGTCACTTTCTGTTAGCAGGATATTAGGGTTTGCATGTTTAATGACATGTGAAAGTCATCTACACTCATCATGAAGAAAGACAAAACTTGATTTCACTGTTCCATTTGCATACCTATTTAAGGTGAACATTTCTGTATATTACAATAAACCATGTAATTAATTTATTTTATATATAAACATTAAGGCCAACATTTACAATAACAGCATTTTAATACCAGAATGAGCGATCATTTTAAAATTACGTTTGCCATTTCAGTAAGACCAGACCATTGCTTTCTGAGTAGTTATCATAGTTGATTGGCTTGTGGTTCAAGAGTTGCTACATTCAGTAAATCTTGTCTGTCTTTGGGTGACATCCTGGCAGAATTATGCCCCTTTAATACAGTTGTACTACTTATGAGCATACTTCACCAACTTGAATTCTAGATTGATATAAGCAACAGACTCGCTCAAAATATGCCGTGTCATGTCATGTCACTGTTCAGTAGATCAATGCCTAGTACAGGTTTTTATAGGCTTAAAACAATCATTGTTGTATGCAGAGTGACATCTAAAGAGAAGAAAGCTGTATAAAGTTGATCCTCATTTCCCACTTTTTTTATTTGTGTTAAAGCAGTTTGTTTATCTCAGTAATGTTCCAGCATGGAATTAGCAGCTCATGTCTTTCTGGAATTAATTATTAATTGACTGCTGCTCTACTTGAAACAGAGAAGAGAGATACAGTAAACCTCGCTTATAAGGAACTCGGATATAAGGAGCACTCGGTCATAAGGAACAGTTTTCAAATCCCCGATCTAAATCCTTCGTTATTCAATGTAAAAATCCTCGGTTATAGGGAACTCGGTTATAAGGAACACTCGGTTATGAGGAACAAATTTTCCAGTCCCAGAGTACAAAATTCAATGGAAAACACCTCGGTTTTAGCGAACAGACATAAAGAATGAAAATTATTAAAAATCGGAATGCTGATGACGTCAGAGTAACGTCGGCATTTTCATTCGCGTTTATGTTAGCCTACTTGAATAAATTATTTCATTTCTATGATCTTTAGTTTGTTTATTCACGGATACGATAAAAAAATATATATAATACTATCAATAAGTTTAACAAAGACTAGATCTAGACGAGTTAAATTTGTACATGTAATAAGTATTTAATGTTAACAATTATAGTGAACGAAAATCAGTCACGGCCTTGGTCACGGTTACTAAACCTTGGGATCTAAATATGGTCAGTATTAGTTTATACTTTCGTCAGGACGGAAAGAAAAAGAAAAGCTTTAACCTTTGAAATTAAATATGAAATATTAAGTGAAGTAGAAAAAGGATTAAAAAATAAAACAGAAATAGCAAAAATGTTTGAAATGCCAAAAAGCCTGCTTTCCGGAATTTTAAATAAAAAGGAATACATCAAACATGAGTACCAGACATCCACATTATCACCAAAAAGAAAACACCACAGGTCTGGTACACACAATGACATTGATAAAGCGCTCTTTGAGTGGTTTAAGGATGCTAGAGTCAGCAACGTATAATTCTTCAGACGAAGGCCGATGATCTAGTCAAATATTATTCACTCTCAACAATCGCAAACGAGTATCCTTGATTACTTCAAGAAGTCATAAGATATTTTTCTTGTACATGTACCTGTCAATGTGTGCAAAATAATAAAAAAATGAACATACACATGTAATTATATTTTATTTTAGTATTTAGTCTGTTTAAAATCTTTTCACATCATGCTGTCGAGCTGGGAAGGAAAGGACTGGTACTAGACTAAAAACTTTCTCGGTAAAAATTCATGTTCGGCCCGATGTTCAGTAAAATAATGTTCGCTATAAAAATTGTGTTCGCTATACAAACCACGGTTACAAGGAACTAGTTCGCTATGCGGATATAAGGTACCTCGGTTATGAGGAACAATTTTCTGATGTCCCAAGCTGTTCCTTATAACCGAGGTTTACTGTAGAATATTCATCGGGGTATAATCAAGTTTTCTTTGCTTCATTGTGATCTTGAGGTACTTATATTTTAAAACTATGTTCCTGAGATCAGTCTAAATTCTTGGACATTTGATTGGCTTGAAGTGGACTATCTTTCAAGAACAGTCAATCAGAGGGTTGAGATTTCAGACTGGTTCTTTACCAATGGTTTATTTTGCTTTTCATCGTTTCACACGGAAAACAAGATTTCTTAAAACGAGTCCCAGGTGGCTCTCGAGCTATTCTAGCACTCTCTTGAATCTGGGGAAAATGCTCCTTTGTGATTGTATATTAGTTTAAACACTCTTAAGTATGCCTTAACTTGTCTGAATGTAGGACAGTTCTCAGATTGTCTTGGAATATCAATACCACCTACAGTGTTTGTCACTACAGAGATTTTTCCATGTTTATTTCAACTTTCAGCCATTAAACTCTCTAATGTGTAGACAGTTAAATGTCTTTTTGCACCAGTTTTGCCGTTGTACAAGCGAATAGCATCATATAAAGTAGTTGTTAATGCCGTTTACAGACTGGAATAACACATCACACAAGGAAAGCAAACTACAGAAAGTGTCTCTGAAAACAGAGGTTTGGCACAGTGTGCTTAGATTGAAAATAACTGTGCATGAATTGAATATAGGTGCAAAATGTATTTCTATTTTACGTACAAAGTTTATGTTTTTATCCCCTTTGTGGTTATTTACAGAAAATATGTGGATAATGATGATTTGAATGATTTGATGCTTTAAATGTGGAGCCAAAACTTTTGAGCTCAGGGGGAGCTTTAAGAATAGGTGATTGTCTGTTGTCTGTCTGTCCATCAACTTTTACTTCAAACAACATCTCCTCTGAAATCACAGGGCCAATGTTGAAGAAACTTGGCAGGGATGTTCCTTGCATAAAGCTCTCCTGAAAATGTTAAAAGAGTTTCATTTCATGAAGAACTCTGGTTGCTTAATACATGGCAACAAATTCAAAAATCTTTTTCTCTGAAACCACAAGGACTTAAACTTAGATATTGGCATGTTGAGCATTAATTGCCTAGTGGACCTCTACCAATATTGTTCAGATAATAACCCCTTGGTTAAAATTGGCCTTGTGGTTTTGGAGATGGCAATTCAAAATGTTTTGGCTATAGATGAAGGGGTAACTTGATTTTACATAGGCATCCATAGCCACGTTTTTTTCTCAACCACTAGTACATAGCATTGTCTAGTTGACCTTTACCAAGTTTGTTCAAATCATGCCCCTGGGGTCAATATTGCCCCCCATGGGTCACTTGTTTTACATAGATCCAGCCCAGGCGTTCAGTTGGTATAGGAAAAACTTTACAATTCCTCTTCTACGAAACCACAAGGCCTATAGCTTAGATATTTTGTGTGTAACATTGCCTAGTGGTCCTCTATTAAGTGTGTTGACCAAGCCTGTCTAGTGGTCCTCTATTACGTGTGTTGACTATGCCTGTGCGGGAGTTGGTCCCTTGTCTTTATATAGAGTTATAGGAGAAACCTACCCTCCAGTGAGTTCATATAGCAACCACTGACTTACTCAAGAAACCACTTACTTCCTTAGCAATTGGTAACTTTCTTAGTAACCACAGACTTCCTTAGCAACTTGTGACTTTCTTAGCAACCACTGACTTCCCCTTGCAACAAGTTACTTCCCCTTGGAACAAGTGACTTCCATAGCAACCAGTGACTTTCCGTAGCAACCAGTGACTTTCTTAGGTAAGTGCACTGGTACTCAGGTCAGCAAATTGCAGGGACATCATGTTTCTATGATTTTATAGGCCTGGCACAGGTCACCATTAAATGATAGTTGTAACCTGTAGCATTACTTCTGAAGCTGAATGCGAGTGTTTTCTGCATGCTAAAAAAACACAGCACAGTTCTAAGAATTGTTCAAATACAAATTTCAAAGCTGCAAATCTATTTGGCTATAAAAGGAAACTAATTGGCGGCAGTAATATTTGACAAATTGCCTTGCTGGCAAATGTCAGAATTTCAGAACCATTCTTATTCATTTCTGAAAACTAGGACTAGAGTGTATCATTATGTTGTGTTTGCACATGGAATATAATTGTTTCAAATTATGTGCCATAACGTCGTAGAGTTGTAGTTCCAGGAAATTTAACATTTCTGAAAGACATAAAATACAAAAAGTCTATAACATTTAAAGGCTTTCTGAGGAATTCACGATTTCAGCGGTCCAGACATTGCAACTTTTGGAAAGATGCAGTTATATACAAGTTATGTAATTACAAGTTACGTAAATTTGCAGCTTTTGGACAGGCACAGCCTAATTAAATTAAATAATGCAGGCTTGAGTTATGTCAAAAGTGCATTCAAGTGTCAGCAAGGAGTTTGAAAATTTAGTTGAGTTTAAGGAAGTAAAAAGAGAGACGCAAGTATTCAGGTTTTACATTCAAGAAACTGCGCTCATAGCTTTTACTATAATTATTGATGCTTGCAATATATATATAACATAAAATCAGGTATGGTTGCAATCTTCGACAGAACAAATTATTATGACTGACTGAAATTCCTAAGACAGTTTATTTTTTATATTAGTTCAACAGTCATTGTAAATACACAAGTACGCCAATGAGAGTGACATCATAGCTGGATGCTAAACTTAACTCAGAAGACAAAGCTTAGTGCATCTAGCTTACCTGATAGAAAAGTAATGCGAGCTTCCTGCAGCCTCGACTCAATACTATTTAGTTATTGTGATAGTATACCTGGCTTGATTTTATTAATTTAATCGAACTTATAATGAATATATAACTTTGAGGGTGAAATGTAGATCGAGTCATTCATAATTCAGCAAGTTAAAGTGCATTCAGGTTGGGTGATGAATCAGTGATAGCTGTAGCAGAATGTTGGTCCATTTTGGATTCTATAGGAGCTAGATACCTAAAATTGAATGGTTGTGTTGCCTCATTGGGCGGAGCTTATGTGTTATCAGTGCTGAAAATTATTAAGACTTGTATTTTGAAGAAAATATTGCACATGCCACATGTTTCCTGTTTTCCTTTAAATAGTTTTGATGGTTCAGCAGAAAACAGCAGTTTAGACATTTCTTTCAATTTCAAAAGAAGCTATGATTGCAGTCTGCAATGAACGTTTGATTGGTTTAGGAATAATTTACAAAATCATTAACAATGTTAACTGAGTTAAATTATGAAGTAATAACTATAACTCTGTTAGAGACTGCCTGGATTTGATTGATTACTTCATTTGGATTGAATTTCAGCATAATGTCCTGTGAAGAAGGCTTTTGAAATATGCATGGTAGTCAAGGCTGGCGTTCACAGGTGCTTGCTGCGTAACATTACATCATTGTGTAATTGCTTTTCTTGGTGACTTAATTAGGGGGCTTATCTACTTTGTGGACAAATAATTTCATCACATTTTAATCAGTTAAATGCTGCACTGAAATACTGTGCTAAAATCAAATCGCATGAATTAATTGTCAAAGGTCTAGGCTCTAGGTTTCCAGATACATCATACAATGTAAATTACTTATAAGTTGGCATCTTTATTTTGCAGCCTCTGAAAATGATACATTTCTCTTTTATCATAGAATGACTTAAGCTAATTTTGAAATGTTTAAATAGTTGCTATGTAAGTTGCAGTGCCTGTGCACAATTATGTCCTTACTTCGAGCTATGTCTGCTCTGAAACCACCAGATAGAAGTTGACGAAACTAAGCATGGATCTTTTGTACATGGTTGGCTCTTGCATAGTTGTTTAAGAATTTCTTTCCATACAGATTTCTGATTGCCATGGCACACTGAACTGCGAGAATGTACCATGGATATAAGGACATTTTTTTAAAAGTAAGAACAGTAACTGATTTCTGCTCAAACATGATACACATTCTGTAGAGCTGTTTGATGCATCCCAAGTGTGGGGGTGGTGTGCCAAAAAATGTCGAAAGAGTTATTTAGTCTGATTTAGAATGAAACCCGTCTTAATATACTGTTGTCCTAATCTGATGTAACTCTGAGAAATTGTTTCGATACTTGATAAAACTTCCAAGGGTCGTACTGAATTGACTAGGAGTACATAATTGCTCTACAGCAAAATAGAACTAAAATCGGGCCTTTTCATTTGCGTAAAAACAAACCAATCCATGCAAGGCCTCCTAAATCAATTTTCCATGAATTTCATTTGTGTTCCATTATTGTTGGACTAGCCCATTGTATATGTTCGACATGTGGTTGTTGTATAATTTATAATCATATCCTTTTCTCTCTAGAGAATTTGCCACTAATGGAAACTGAACTGAGATAGTGACTGTGATATGTTTTTTTTTTTATCTCAGCGATATGGTATATTATGTTTTCAGGCATGAAGACAAACAATGCGGCTCTTGTGATGTGTGTATGATATGTACACATTGAGCTGTTGTGCATGATTGTTCATCATTCAGTGACAGTCATCTAAGGTATGTCATATGTCTGTCTGTCTGTCTGTGCATCCGTCATTCTGTCAAGGTACCTAATCTCATCTGAAACCACTTGTTGATGAAATTTGGCATGGATGTTCCAGGTTGCTTTAAAAGCTTTCTGCCAAATTAAAAAAAAAATCCATTGCATGCAGAACTCTGGTTGCCATGGTTACATAAAGGAAAAAACTAAAAAGATAAATAATTAACTTATTTTGAAAATATCTTCTTAATACCCAAAACTGAAAGCTTGGAAACTTTGTTTATAGCATCATGATGGGAAGCTAAGCCACAAAGTTGGACAGATTTTCCAAAAAACTTCTGTGTTTGTTGTAGCATATGAAATTAATTTGGAGGGGTATTGATACGGGTACAGTCATTTGGATCTATCAAATATGTCTGAAGCACCAATGCTTGTATTTATTTCAGCAAATTGAATAAAATACCAACAGGATTTGAATTAGCTCTATCTTTGTTTTGCACCTTCATTTTTGTTGTTTCTGTGTCTACAACAGAAAGCTAGATTACTGTAAGTGTGAAGTGTGGGAAGTTAAATGTTAACTACAGTTTGTTCAACAGAGTGATCTCAAGTCAGCAACTCTCACCACTCAGCCACACGACTTAGTGATAATTGTTTTGAAAAGCTATATAGGCCAGTTCTGCAACATTTAACACTTTTAGGCAAGACGATGTGCAGAACCCATGAGCAGGTCAAGCTGGCTCAATGCCAAGATCACAACTTCAGGTAAAACGTTTGAGTCTGGAAAATTCATGTCTGCTCAATATTTCCTTAACCTCTTGAAAGATTTTGATGAAATTCAGGGCAAATGTTCACCATTTCAAGATGATGAGCAGTACCAACGATTTTGTGTCTTGGTTAGGAATTTCCCGCCCCCTCATAGATCTCTTTAACCTTAAAACTGTGGTCAAAGTTTACCTCATAAGTTGGTTTGAGAACCCATGATCTGGCTACGCCAACTCAGGTCTAGATCACACTTAAGATCAAAGGTTTGAGTCAGTATCTCTAAACTCTGAAAGATTTTGATGAAACTCCAGTATTATCACGTCAGACAATGTAGAACCCTTAATCTGGTCAAGGTTCATGGTCAAGGACACAACTTAAGGTTGAGGTTTGATCTTGAATTTGTGTCAGCTCAATGGGTCCTAGACTGCGAGGATTTGAATGAAAACTGTAAAAGATTATTCTTGAGACAGCCTAATCCCTTCTAAAAGCTTTTCTTTGACACGAACAGATCAGTAATTTATTTGCCTTTAAAAAACCATGCTTTGCACCTCTAAGAGAAAACTATAGTCAAATTAATTCCTTCAATGTTCCTCTTTGCAGGGGGACATATAGCTTTCTTTTTAAGCCTGTTAACTGTTCCAGTTCCAAAATCTGGTCACACTGGTTCATAAAAGAGTATGGAGACTTAAGAGATCGAACATATGCGCCCCCTTCATATAAAATGAGGTAAGGTTGAAAAAGGTTTGAGTCTTGAATTTTGTGTCAGAATCTCAATATGTCCTAGACTGCTTGAAAATGGATAGATGATTGCAATCCAACAAACACTGACATTATAAAAAAACAGTCGACTGAATATTCTTTTTCCTTTTAGACATATTGATTGCTTAGCTAATCTTCCCTCGCAATACCTGCCTCCGTGGGTATTAAAGCCGAGGCACCAACTTTTGTGTACGTGTCTTTTAGAAACCACGAGTTCGAACCATCAACACCCACCATTTTTTAAAACTTTTTTTGCTCTTTTAATAATCCATGTTTTAATTTTTAAGAATTTTTACGGCAAATAATCATAAAAATCTTCATTCATGTCAAATATAAGGAAGGTGAAAAATTACATACCAGTAACGGTCTATTAGCATTCCTGGTCAACTGTTATATCCTTTGGTAACGGTTTCGAATACAGGGTCAGTAGATGTGGTTCGTGTCGTTTTGCCTGTACCAGATTGTTACCCTGAGCTTTGGCCATGCCTCCAATATCAATTATCCAATTTCCAAATATTCTGGGATTATTGTTTGTTGGCCCGCTGTGATACTTTTTTATTTCAGAACTAATGCTAGTGGTAAGTGTAAATCTCTGGGGAATTTGAATAGGTCAGTGTGTTGTAAAATTACTGCATTAGTACATAATTCTTACAAGTAATGTCAGTTAGGAATTAGTTGCTTAGATTTAATTCATATGATAAGAACATTCCATCAAGTCAAAGATGTCTTGAACATTGATTGTTCTTGTAAACATAGGATATATACATTCATACATGTCCATTGTTTGTGAACTCAAACAGATAGACTGTGAAACAAAAGTTCAGCAAAATGAGTGAGTTTTACAGTATTTGTTCCAGGATTCCCAGTAGGTGTATATATCTATTTTTCATATTGAGTCTTTGAAAATGCAATAAAAGTGATTGAACTGTTGTTAGAACAGGTGTCAGTCCATTCTGTTAAACTTTTTGTCTGGGGAATATAGAATATTTCATCTCTCAGTGTGAGACAACTGGAAACTTATAACAAATTGATGTTTAGATTGGATGATTCACTCAATTATATGAGGTTAAGGTCACTTGAATAAACTAAAATTATTTTAAGTGTTTAAGCTTCAAAAAATGCTTTTTAAGTCAAAATGTTAATAATTAATCTTCTTTAGTTTAAGAATTAGATCCAGTATTATCTGCTCATCCCGGAGGTTGCGGGTTCAAGCCCCACTGGGGGTAACGACCGTATCTCCTCATATGACACCAGTAGTGGTTTCTCCAGGAAGCAGACTCGAGAGTGACTCGATCAGCTACAAGCTTTCTTCACAATCGAGCTGATTCAAATGAATAGGTATAAACTAAAGAAACTTGAACAGATCTAGATCGAGTGTGCTTGAAAATTACAGAAAATCCAGAAGTCAAAGGTCAAAAACTAGGATTAGTCAGATTAATTGAAATGATTGTTTTGTTTGCTATTTTGTGAAAAGTACCATACCTATTTTAGAAGTTTCTTTATTCTCATTGTGCTGTTATTTTATATCAAGTGAACTTTTTGCAGCAAAACATGTTTTTAGCAATCAGTCAGTCGATACTAAAAGGTTTGGCATTTCAAGCAGATGGTTATATATAAAGCAGGTGTATTGCGTTCTTCACGAAACAATAGTTAACAAGGCAAGTGAGAGTGTAATCAAAGTTACCCGTTAATTATTGAAGTTCAATCTATATCTAATATTCATTTGACAGTCAACTACATTTTTATAGGTTATTTCCTGTAACATAAGGGTTTAACATACTCGGAAATCTCCGACCTCCACATATGGTGATAATGGAACACTCCAGGCTCAAAAATCCAATTCCATCGGAGAGCAAGAAAACAGCGATAATTGCAGATTATTGTCATCGAGTGTCGCTAGCAGAGACAATAGATCCCAGTTGTTATTGTACGCTGTAAATGACAGTCTAGCTGTTCAGGAGCGATAGGTTTAAGACTAAAATAGCATGTTTTCTCATCAGAACACTTAACAGTTGGAAATAAAATGATACAGGATATTTACCACAAACCGATTTATAAAAGAGAATAATTTATGGATGAAATTTTATAAGTTAAAGGTAATTTCATATGTCATTATTCTTTTTTTGTTATTTGATTGGACAAGTAAGCAATTAAATTATTTTGAAACTTTAATAAATGGAATTGATTTATATATTTTACCAGCCATTTACTCTAAACCTTATTGCATCTGATTTTGCTTTTATATATTAATATTACATTTTGAAACAATATTATACCTGTATACATTGTGCTTAATTTGTTCTTTGATCATGCTTTGATAACTATTTTCGCCATTGTGGAGTATTAATTAAAGTTTTTGTAATGAGAACAAGTGCTTTAGAGATGTAAGTATCATTGCTCAAAATAATGTTTATACCTGCATTTGTTGCAAGTTTTAGAGGGTTTTTATTATATAAAGAAAACACATTTTTAATTTTTTTGATGTAAAAAGAAATTTAGTCCAAGAATCACCCACTGAACTTGAGACTAGTTATATCACTCTATTTCTGTAGTATTCTATATATCAGCTTTATTTTGTGAAAAGCATTTCAACAAACTCTCTTTTCAAGTACTTAAATTCACAATGAACCTTGTGTTTGTTGAGATACATCTTTCAGATTGTTTTATGTACAATAAAAGATTTGAAAGTGATCAAACCCCCCCCCCCCCAAAAAAAAAAATTAAAATGTGTGAAATTAGTATAATCACATTTATGATATACAGACAGTAAGTGTGTTTATGTTTTAACAACTAGACTAAATGGCACCCGGCTCCCTCCCAGTCTTTCTGTCTACCATATGTTCCACTTGCCCTAGGTAACAGTTTTCTAGAGCTCTTCCATGATCAAAGTCAGTAGTTTTGAATTCATCTTCACATGTTCAGTAGCACATATTACCCAAACTCCTCACAGCAATTTGGTTACATTAGCTGCCTCTACTGTGCCGTACTGGTTAAGTACAATGGATGTACAATGGATTGACTAAATGTTTTGTTGAAGTGGAGATTGTGAGTAAGAATCTCTAACAATTTTTTTTATAAATTTAAACAAAGTTTTATTTCTTTGAAGGATTTCAGATCAAGTTTCAAATTGATAGGTTTGAATCTGTCTAATGCCCATATCAAGCCTGTGTGTTAAAAACCATCATATGAAATTGTGGGTTTCAAGGATTTAATAAAGGGATGGTCAAATGTATTTATTCTATAAAAAAATTGTGTAAAATAAGGAAAGCTCACTCCATAGAATGTAATCGAAAGGAGTTGCGAAGAGATAAATCATGTCTGACAAGAGGACTTATAACTATTGAGCATTAGTATTTACCAGGCACTTATAAATATTCTGTGTATAACCCCAAGTTAATTTTCAGTCTCCGACCATAAATAATGATTTTATTGTACTTCTGACAAACCAATACAGAATCATGAAACATTTAATATCCCAATCAGGAATAGCATGAAAACACCTGAAAATACACAGCTCATATGAGTGATTAAACAACTTACAATTACTCCATCTTTTTCTCTGTAATTGGACACACCATCTAATGGGAAAATAATGTACATAAAAACAAAATGTTACCTACCATTATAACAAGCATGTTGCATGTTAAGTGTTATATTTGGCAACAGCTTTCATCTGCTAGCTATGACTCTTTCAAAGTTTCCTCAAACGTATGATTTGTACTAATTAATTTAGCCTTTTTCAGCTTTTGCAGCTTTGGTTACAGTTTTGCCTACAAGGTACTATTACGAACATATGTCAGAAACCATTAGATAATGGAATTAATTTGAAACTTCATTAAAGTCTTTAGTGGTGCCAGAGAGTCAAGTTAGATAACTCTTGTGTAAATTTAATTCAAATTTTGGCCCTTGTTTGACTTAGAAAAAATTTGGTTGAAGTTTTGTATGCAAGTTACTTGATTAAAATGATGCACATAATAATAATAATAATAATAATAAAGACTTTATTTATATAGTGGATAACAACATTTGGCTAAACCAATTTACAATGTGGTCCACCCTTAACATATTTACAAAAACAATTATAACATTTACAAAGACATACAAATTAATTAAGATTCGATAAGACATAATGTTAAAGTAAATGACAAGAGCATTATTTTGCATCTAGATAAATGTTCAAGCAAACATTATACAGTGAGACAAAACAAAGAATAAAATCAAATTTTATCTGTGCACAAGAATCATTTGTAATAATTATTTACAGTGTAAGACAGTATATTTAATTATGTTGTTCAGAAAAATGCCATTGAATAATAAGACTTTTTGAAGTTTATTAGTGTATCTGAAGAACGTATATTGTTTGGTATGCTATTCCAGATTACTGATCCCGAGTAGTATAAAGATTTGCGAAAAAATTCTATTCTTGGGTTTGGTACTTTAAGTTTATTGTTCCCTGATGATCTTAGTTCATGTGTAGATGGTTCTTTATGGTTAAATTTTTCTGAGAGATATTCAGGTGATTGATTATTGATGGATTTATAAAGAAGTATTGCTTTTTTGTATTTAATTCTGTCAGAGAAAGTCATCCAGTTTAATTCTTTGAATAATTCTGCTGATGGAGTTTGAAAATCTTTGTCGAGAATGATTCTTGCAGCACGTTTTTGAAATTTATGGACAGTTTCTAAAAGTTCATTATTGCAGTTTCCCCAAATAGTGCAACAATAATCAAGATGTGGTAAGATATATGCATTAAAAAATAGTTTTCGTGAATGTAGGCTAAGGAAAGATTTTATTCGTAGAAGTAGATATAAATTGGTATTACATTTTTTAAATGTTTGTTCAACTTGCAATTTCCAGTTCAAATGATTGTCAGCATGAACTCCAAGAAGTTTTTCAGTTGAAGAGTATGAAAGTGATTTACGTTGCATATCTTAATATCATTTGAGTTTATATGATCTTGCAATTTATTGTTATTATATGAAGCTGAGATGGCACATAATATACCAGTTACCACTCATATGATTGATTTAAAATTTCAATTAAGTCTAGGGGTATCAAAGATTCAGGTTAGATAACTCCTGACTGAATCTATTACAAATTATGTCCCTTATGGAACTTTAAAGCTTTAAGTTAAAGATTTGCATACTAAGCTGAATTTGGTTAAATTTTTTTATGCCAGCTTAAAATTATCTAAAGTAACCTGATGGTTGCTGTGATTGATTTGAAACATTTTTTTTTAAATTAATGTTCAGGGGTCTCAAACAATCAAGTAAGATTACTCTTGACTGAACTGATTACATATTATTGTCCCTACTTGTCTTTAAAGTAAGCAATAGTGTATTCAGTTAAGGTAGATAACTTTCGACTTTTTTTTAGATTACAGTTTAATATCTAGTTTATACTTTGAGAGTCAACAGAATTTTGTTTGCTATTTATTGACAAAACTTTTGTTTTATTGGCATTTTTAGCACTGAAAATAGTCATGCATACTGTCTTATTGACAGCTATAGTTCTTGACATAAACTGCTTTCTTACAAGTCTAAAATAAATGGTAGTTTGACACCTTTGATATTCATGTTTTTGAAAATTCCCAAGTGTTGCAGTTTAAGTGTCGCCAAGCTAGCACAGACATTATATTGTATCTCTTGACGCCATCTTAATTATATTGTATTTCTAACAAAAGTTGTTACTTTCATTTGATCCTGTGGTCAGTAATACGTACGAGCCCTGACCATAATAAATTAGTAATGTTTGTATGCTGTTGCCATGGTAGCAGAAACTCTTACTGATGTGCTCTGTGTAAATTGGCTACTTCTTTTTCCATTCTATGATTTATCCTTTTTTACAATGAAGCTAACAGGTGACAGCAGCTGAAACCTGCAATGTTTCGAAGTATTGTTTTAGAATATGCCGTTTTCTCGCATTCACATTTTCTGAACCAATCTTTAGCAAACTTTGACACAATGTATATAGATAGCTACATTTACATGATAGAAAGAGTTTTATATGGTGGCTGCTTCAGATCAATATGTCCAGAGTTAAGAGTTACTGCCCTTGATTGATAAAAATGCAAATTTTTGTATGTTTACTCTTGAGCCCATTCAGAATGTCTATTGTGATATATCTTAGTTATAGCACCATTTGACAATGTGCCCACGCAATAACAATTCACTTTTTCACCAATGTTGATTATTGCGTTAATGTTGATGTGCCTACTCTGCGAGTGTAGTCCTGGTCAAGTTGCAGAATTGGTGGACCCATTGGCTGTAGCAGAGTTATGTACCCTAATTAAAACAGCAATTTCTATGTAACTTACAGGTCTTGAACTCATTATAAAGTCCATTATCTTGTCATTTAGAACAATTGGTACACATACGTGAGGGAAATCATAAGTCACAACAGTTGAAACCATACACAAACGTCTGTAATCAAGATTGAAAATGTTAAATGGTCAAGGACATAATTATAGGAAAATGGTGGGCTGGTTATCGAGAAAGTAATTAGAATAGGAGTATGGTCAAAGTTACAAATATCACAGTATATTGTAAAAGGTGAGAGACTAATAGATTATCCTGTGGTAGAGAGCAGACAGAAATCAATGACATATGACAGTCTGCAGGTGTGAACTAATCTTCCTGTCTTTATATACTCCTGACACTGTGAAAACATAAAAGACAGCTGTCAGTAAAAGAGAGCCGATTTCTTACCAACTTCACCATTTTTATCTCATGGAAGTTGCGATGTCCATCAGTCTGTTCTTGCTACTAGTTCGTGCGTCATCAACAATTCATTAGGCCTTTGGAAACTTTGTAATAATGTTTGATTTGATAAAAATGAATTCATACTTATTCTACTTATACAGTTTGGAAGTCAGCTCCGCAAAGATTGCATACAGATACTTTACATGTTTAGGCTGAACAATAGAAAGAAGAAACTGTTTTGACTTCATTGTTCTGCCATTTTGTTTGTCTCTTCCAGTCTTTGGAATTCCTGTGCTGTTGCAAATGACTGTAACCAGACTGATGACATATTTTATACCGTATTAACACTCGCTCTCAGTCAGTCTGTCACGAAAGTTTGTCTGCGCAACTCCTCCTATAGGCCTAGATAGATTTTACTGAAACTTGGTAGAAATATTAATAATAATAAAAATAATAAGTGTAGATGTGCATCTTGTCAGCATTTTCTGGTTCAATGATACTAAGCAGAGTTATTGGCCTTTTTTGTAACCGTTACCCTATCCCAAAGTTTGTTCATGCAACTCATTTTATACCCCTAGGCTGATTTCAACCAAACTTCATGAATGATCGGAGCCAAACCTAGTTGTTCAAATCAAGACATTTTCCAATGCAGTGATTCTGAGTGGAATTTTTTTTTGATGGCCATTATGAAAATAAGTATTTAGAATTTATTATTATACCCCTGAAATGAAGTTTAGGGGGGTATATAGGAGTCACCCGGTGGTTGGTCCGTTGGTTGGGCGGGTGGTCTGTTGCATTTTCCTTGTCCGGAGCATAACTTGAAAACTACTAGTTGGAATTCAATACAACTTCATGCAATGGTCAAGCACATTGAGAGTAAGTGTAGTGCACAAGAACAATAACTCCATCTTGACTAATTACAGAGTTATTGCCCTTTGTTACTTTTCCTTGTCCAGAGCATAACTTGAAAACTACTGGTTGGAATTCAATACAACTTCAAACAATGGTCTGGCACAATGAGAGAAAGTGCAGTGCACAAGAACCATAATTCTTTCTTGAGTAATTACAAAATTATTGTTCTTTTTGTGTCACTCCTTCGGAGAAGAGGCGATACATAGGGATATTGCTTTGTCCGTCCGTCCGTTCCTATAATGTTGGCTATAACTTTGCCATTTCTTAAGATTTCTTCATCAAACTTTACAATTGTATTGCTTATGACAAAAGGGTCATGATGCCGCCAAATTTTGTAGGTCAAGGTCATATTTGACAGAGTTTTGCCCCTTTTTGTACTTAGATTTTGTCACAAAAACTTAATGTTGGCTTTAACTTTGCCATATTAAAATTTCTTCATCAAACTTTAAAATTGACATGATGTGAAAGTATCGATCGCTCCGCCTACCGACCACACGATTGATAGATAACAAAACCTCCGACACGCTTTAGTGTTCAGGCAGTATCTACATGCTGAACTTGCATATTTTGACTGGGATGGAAACACAATTAAAAAGGATTTTTTGTTTTGTTTTCGAAATTTTATGTTTCCTTTTTAAAAAAGAACAAGATACATATCACGCATTATGTGCATACATTATAAACTTACCCTTCAAGACGGGGGAAATGAGTGCACATAATACTGCTTGGTCAGTATTTACATGCATCCTGGTATTTTATTCTCAAGATGTATCAAAATATCAAAGTTTCAAGTTACAAAGTTTATTGGCAAATCGGCATTTATAATGGTGATAGCGATGTCAGAAGACAAACAATTAGTATTTATTAAATACAAAGGTAACATTCAAGTTCTTCTAGTTAACAATATATTTAATTGTGAAATGTGACCAGTCTGAAGCAGGGCGGCATTGAGATGTATGTCAAACATATCTCCCCGTGACTTACCGAAACAAAGGCAAGATGCCACACTGTATATTATGTATTATCTTTCTTGACACGTGTCTGTTTATAGGTCCATGACATAGAAAACAGCCATCGGTTATGCAAAAAGTGCAGCATTGCAATTTACAAAATATTTGTGTCAGAACATACATAATATTTAATGCGTACAGTTAGCAGAGATTACAAATATTTTTTGAAAAATTATCAACAATTGCCCTCTGCATATCTATATCTTATATTAGGCCAGTGTTTTTTGATTTGTCGTTACTCGAACCCGCCGCCCCTTTTTCGATTTTAAAAAAAAAAAAACCCCCCCCCCCCCCTTTTTTTTTCAAAATTTTAAAATCGCAATTAGAGGTCCGTTTATACAGGATAACGGCCAAAGCTGCATTCGTCAGTGATTTTTCAGACCGATTTGGGACATCAGCCCCATTCCCTCCTTAGATAATATATTTTTTCCCAAAAGTCACATTTTCAAGGGCTTTTGCTCGGGAGGGGGTGTTCTTAGTCGGTTTTGGAGAACGGTCAGAGACAGTTTGTCTGAAAGTTCTTTTTTTTTTTTCCCCCCGCCGGGCTTTTTCCTGCCTTAGTTTAATGTAATAAAAATTAATTCTATTATTCCTAAACAATAAGATTTCGTATGATACTCATTGACATAAAATACTTTAAATTTAGTCTCCATAGACAAATTGTATGATTATAACTAAATTACCCATTCTTTCTGCTTAAATTTTCTGCGAAAAACTAAAGCGTTTGAAAAAGATTTTAATTAATCTAGATATGAATTAATATAAAATGACAAAAGTAATCGACACATTTAACATGGGTCACGACACGGAACTTAGATACACATATAGGTCTGTGGTCTCGAGTAAGTGCCGATTTAACTGTTTCTGTAAGCAAAGTATCATTTAAATTTCTTTCAGTTCTTGATATAAAGCCCTTCGTAGTAATTAAACTTACTTTTTCATCATTTTTATATAATTTTTACATAATACATTCATCTACCCACGAAGACAATGACCCTATATACGCAAGCTCTTCTACCACTTGTCGGAGGTAAACTCTGGAAAACAGAACTCGTGGAGATGTGTAAAAATAGTGATTTTTGATTGGTTAGTTGAACGATTTGATTGACAGTCGGCTGATGATGCCACCAAATTTTGTAGGTCAAGGTCATATTTGACAGAGTTATGCCCCTTTTTATACTTAGATGTTTGCTATAACTTTGCCATTTCTTAAAGGGTTCTTCATCAAACTTTCAAGTTGTATTGCTTATGACGTCATGATGCCGCCAAATTTTGTTGGTCAAGGTCATATTTGACATAGTTATGCCCCTTTTTGTACTTTGATTTTGTCACAAAATTATTGCGGCCCGCTATATTTAATACGTGGTGAGTAAAAGATGCATGGAGACTTAAGCACTAGATCGAACATATGCGTCTCTCTTCATTATAAAATTGAGGTACTTCTGAGATGAAAACTGTAGACACAGTCAATTTTTTTGGAAAAGCAAGAGTTGTCGTTTGTAATTGAGCTGTCGTTCGTTTCATAGAGGGCGCAATCTAATATACGCTGGTAAAAAAAGAAAAAAGCGCTTTTCACGTTTCAGTCGCAATCTACACCTAGAAAAATGGATATATGATTGCTTTTTCAACTAACACAACCTTTGACATTATAGAAACGAAACGAGTCGACTGAATATTCTTTTATGGCCTTTTTAGACATATATGATATTGTCTTAGCTATTTTTTTCCCATTCCTAATAAGTCTGCCTCCGTGGTGTAATGGATAAAGCCGATAGCTCAAACACTTTTGTGTACGTGTACTTTTAGAAAACACGAGTTCGAATCCCATCAACACCCAATTTTTTTAAAAACTTTTTTCTGCTGTTTTAATAATCATTTTTAAATTTTTAAGAATATTTTACGCAAAATAATCATAAAAATCTTCATTCATTTGATAACAGTAAAGTTTCGATACTACAGGTCAGTCAGTAGATGTGGTGTCGTGTCAGGTTTTGCTTGTTCAACCAGAATTGGTTCCCTCGAGTTCTTTTGGGGCCATGCCTCAATATCAATTATCACCAATTTTCAAAATATTTACATGGGAATTTTGTTTGTTGGCCCGCTGTGATACTTTGTATCACAGTTTTTCTTGTTGGTTATTCTGACAAAGCATAAGAGGGCGACACAAGTGTTTTACTTAACACCCATCTAGTTTACTTTTCCTTGTCCGAAGCATAACTTGAAAACTACTTGTTGGAATTCAATACAACTTCATACAATGGTCAAGTACATTAAGAGAAAGTGCAGTGCATATGAACCATAACTCTATCTTGACTCATTACAGAGTTACTGCCTTTTGTTAGTTTTCCTTGTCCGGAGCATAACTTGAAAACTACAGGTTGGAATTCTATACAACTTCATACAATGGTCAAATACATTGTGAGGAAGTGCAGTGCACAACACAAGAACCATAACTCTATCTTAAGTAATTTCATAGTTATTGCCCTTTGTTACTTTTCCTTGTCCAGAGCATAACTTGAAAACTACTGGTTGGAATTCAATACAACTTCATACAATGGTCAAGTACATTAAGAGGAAGTGCAGTGCACAAGAACCATAACTCCATCTTGACTGATTACAGGGTTATTGCCTTTTGTTACTTTTCCTTGTCCAGAGCATAACTTGTAAATTACTGGTTGGAATTCAATACAACTTCATACCATAACTCTATCTTGACAAATTACAGAGTTATTGCCAAGAACAATAACTCGTTTTTAGTTGGGTTTTTTTGCAAGGTATTCTGTTACTACCAATTTTCTCAGTTTATAAAGCAGTCTTTTAGGGGTATTAATCACATTTAGTGATTAGTCTAGTTTTATTTTGTTTTATTTTGTTTTGAAGTCCATATGGAAATAAGTTATATTTCAAATTATTTGTAATTCAATTGACATGTCACACATACCTGTCTTTCCTACAGTGTTAAGTTGTGGGAGACAAATGTTGTTTTTTTTTTAATTTAAATCAACCTTTAGTTATATGTGTTTTGAGTTGAGTAATAAAATCCAAAGGCATTATAGGTATTTAAAAGCCTATATTGCTTGATGAGTTAAGTTAACAATTGAAACAGTCATCGTAAAAAGCATATTACAATTGGTTCTGTGCATTAGACGACAACTGATAAATAATGCAGTCAGCATTTAATGCAGATGGTATCAGTTGAAGCACTGTGCAAGCTTTTTGTTTTAGAGGACAACTACCTTGATACCATAGGAACTGCTGCTCCCTAATGGTTGATGTTGATATTTTGCTATTGCACAAATTATAAATGCTAGAGTAATGTCATTATCATTGCACACTTCAGACAAGTGATATCTATTTTATGCAGTTCTTGTGCTAGCTGGCTTGCATTATTTCATCAAAACAGTTCAGCAGATATTTTTTTTTTGAAAAATGTCAGACTATTGTCTTAGAACAGCATGTAACAGCATCTGAAAATTTTCAGTGCGTATTAATTCGTTGTTTTTTTTTTTAGACCAGGAGATTACTAGAAAATGCTGAAAGCTTAGGCAATAAATCAAAGCAAAATTAATTACTGGTATTACTTTTGATTGTGATAGACAGTAAAATAGTCACTCTTCAGTGTCAATTCTGCTTAAGGTCGCTTCTTTAGATATAAATGAATTGATGTTTCTTTCTTTCAAGGGATTAATGTATAACTTAGTTTGGATAATGTGACAGTGACGTAATAGATATATGTGTACACAAAAGTTTACAAGCATTGCGTAAACAGGTAGAGCATGTATATTGGAAAGGGCTATAGGCTTTAAAATACATGAACAAACGATAGAACGGTGCGTTGGCACAGTGGGTAGGGTGCTGGGTGTCTGCAAATAAATATTTTAAGGACTGGTTCGATTCTCATCGAAGCTTCATATTTTTTCCATTGAATTATTTCAGTATTACTTCAGGTAACCTTTTAATTGTGTAGATAATGTTTTTACAATCTTTTTAGACAAACAAAAAACAGTAAATGAAAGTAAAATGACTAAAACTTTGAAAGATTCTATAAACATTTCAAGCACGTGCATTTCGTGCTTACTGTCATCTCGTGTAATGGAATATGTACATTGAACTAGTAGTACCAAAATAACGATACTATTCTTCAGCAAGTGATGAAGGTACATTGTTCCTTTGAACTGTTGCTGTTAGATGAATTGTCAAATAAAGGCAAAATTTGATGTTCATTTGATTGTTTAATTTGTACAATCAGAAAAAAACATGAATTAAAATCATTATAGAAGTAAACATATCAATGTAACAAAAAAGAAGAAATAAATTAAAACTATCTTACGGAAAAAAGAGAGTAAAAATTTGATGTACATGTCCATATATGAACTTCTGTTCGACACAACCAAAATAATCAGGAACCGGAGTCGTTACCTACTGCGCTTTAGTGACATCGTCTGTATGTAATGTACAATATAATATATATTGACATTGATTACACCTAGTGCTCTCCCTTGTAATAAGATAAAGTGTTTACCCGATAAAAGTAGACTCTTCTGTTGCGTCATTGTAAAATTATCATAACCGGACAGTACTGTAAAAACAAGATTTATGTGTGACAGATTATTTTCATAAATTTTCCCTGATTTAAGTTTGCCTTTCGCTTTTGTATTAGCTCACCTGAGCACAAAGTGCTCAAAGGTGAGCTATTGTGATCGTTTTGTGTCCGTCGTCTGTCCGTCAGTCTGTCTGTCCACACTTTACCTTGTGTATGCAATAGAGACTGCATTTTTCACTGGATCTTCATGAAACTTCGTCAGTATGATTGCCTTGATAAAATCTAGGTCAAGTGAATATTGGTCACCTGGGGTCAAAAACTAGGTCTCGGGGTCAAATCATAGAAAAACCTTGTGTATGCAACAAGGGTTGCATTTTTTATTGTATGACATTCATGAAACTTGGTCAGTATAACTGCCTTGATTAAATCTAGGTCTTCTTCTTCTTCGCTTTTGTATTAGCTCACCTGAGCACAAAGTGCTCAAAGGTGAGCTATTGTGATCGTTTTGTGTCCGTCGTCTGTCCGTCAGTCTGTCTGTCCACACTTTACCTTGTGTATGCAATAGAGACTGCATTTTTCACTGGATCTTCATGAAACTTCGTCAGTATGATTGCCTTGATAAAATCTAGGTCAAGTGAATATTGGTCACCTGGGGTCAAAAACTAGGTCTCGGGGTCAAATCATAGAAAAACCTTGTGTATGCAACAAGGGTTGCATTTTTTATTGTATGACATTCATGAAACTTGGTCAGTATAACTGCCTTGATTAAATCTAGGTCAAGTTTGAAAATGGGTCATCTGGGGTTAAAAACTAGGTCACCCGGTCAAATAATAGAAAAACCTTGTGTATGCAATAGAGGTTGAATTGTTCATTGGATCTTCACGAAACTTGGTCAATATGATTGCCTTGATGAAATCTAGGTCGAGTTCGAACATGGGTCATCTAGAGTCAAAAACTAGGTCTTGGGGTAAAGTTGTAAAGCAAACATCTGTATGCAATAGAAGTTGCATTTTTCATTTATCTTTATGAAACTTGGTCAGTATATAGTACTGATTGTCTTGATGAAATTTAGGTTGAGTATGAATCTGGTCAAATTGGCTAAAAGGTTTGCCTTATCAAGGTCAAACAGAATGTTTGAGTTTATGATATTTAGTTTAGAGTTGAAGTTTGGTCACATATTGTCATATAAAGTCCCAGGTGAGCGATATAGGGCCATCTTGGCCGTCTTGTTATGTACAAAATTATTGTATTTTATGAATTCAAGATTTTGGGAAATAAAGATCAAAGTTGGACAAAAATGGTGAACTTTAATTGTACTGATTTTACAGTATATTTCACTTTAAAACTAGTAGATCTATGTCAAAGGTGAACATCATAGTGGCATTCAGTAGAAAAATTATTTCTGATCAATAATTGAAGGACAGCTTGGCTGAGGATCCTCAGACTCCGGTGGCAAATTGGGCCTGACTAGAATATGACCGATATTCATTTATAGGTCTGTAGGTCAAAGATCAAGGTCATGGTAACATTCAGCTGCAAAACAATTTCTGATTCATTAACTGCTTGGCCTACTAAGGGTCCTCAAACTTTGTATGCAAGTAACTAATGATCAGTAGATGCCCACAGTAACCTTTCTTTGGAAAAACCATAATTACTTCCCTTTGTCATGGTAAGTTCTTGGACAGTTTTTATTGGTCTTTGATATGGCATCATTTATCTACGCATTTAATCGTGTAACAAAATAATTGACCATAGTCTACCAGCACATTTCAATGATTAAGCAAGGTTGAATTGGAGACTGCTTCATTGAAAGATAAGTTACCTGAAAATTAAGTAGACAGACCAGAACAGTAGGCGGACACTTTTCCCGGCAACCTACTTGTTGTGTCAAATCTGTCAAGGTTCAGATCATCCGGTCTTCATATCTACTCAGATAAGTCCTTGTTTGAAAATTTACAGAAAGTTGTGCGTGTAAACAACACACTGTGCATGCGCAGTCTGGCTCTGCACGAGGTACGGTCACAGCCTTTAGCAATCAAACGATTTGACCAGTACCGGACACCCTCTTGTTGGAAGAAAACGGAATGAAACGAATAATCTAGATCCTTGAAAAGATTTGTTAATGACTCTTTTTTTAAGAATAAAAGTGTTTAATTATTTAAAAAAAAAAATTTGTCCATTTGATTTAAAAGTCACAATGAGGTAAGCCATGGAAATAGAGTGCGTAGTTCGTAATCGTATGTGTGCATAATTAAAATGATCCATCACCCAGTTTCCCATGAATTTTAATTTTACGTCCATCAAAGTAAAAAAACCTGTCAATTTATGGATTATTGCTTTTTTCTAGAACTTGAACTATGCATTATGGCAAGCGAAATGCACATTAATCCTTTAAACTATAGGTTTAACTGTTAAACCCATAGTTTAACAACTCTTAAACCCCTAGTTTCAAGTGCCGTTTGCACATTAATTTCTTAAACCGTGGTTTAAAGTCTTAAACCGTAGTTTAAAGTCTGTTAAACCCATAGTTTAAGAGACGACCAATCAAATGAGCTGAAACCACGGTTTAAAGTGTCACGTGACTCGTTAAAACGACAATTACATACATATTTACTTTAAACTGTGGTTTAAGACTTTAATCTAGGGTTTTACGCGCCAAATGCACATTTAATCTGTTAAACCCTAGGTTTAACTCTTAAACCCATAGTTTCAGGTGCCGTTTGCACATTAATTTCTTAAACCGTGGTTTAAAGTCTTAAACCGTAGTTTAAAGTCTGTTAAACCCATAGTTTAAGAGACAACCAATGAAATTAGCTGAAACCACGGTTTAAAGTGTCACGTGTCCTGTTAAACCCCTAGTTTAAGAGACAACCAACCAAATTAGCTGAAACCACAGTTTAAAGTATCACGTGACCTTTCACTGTGACGCGTGGAATTTGTGTGTAAACATACACAACATGACATAGGCTGTCAAAAAACAACTCTTTGGTCAGTATCTATATGTTATCTTTGGATTTTTGTAACATAATAAGTAACTGTTCATAAAACATTTTAGCGCATGGCGTAAACATGTAATTTTATTCATTTATTTGTTTATTTAGTTATCACAATATCATATTTTTTATATTAGCGCTTTAAACCACTATATCAAAGAAACACTGATCTGACATCCTCGTTAAAAATCGACTGTGACAATTGGAATTGCTTGTATAATTCATATAACTTTGACATAATGAAAAATACACCTTTTACAGCATTTATGCGAGAACTGCTGGGGTCGGTAAAATATGACGGTCTAGATCCGACTTGTATTACATATAATGAAAAATATCTATGTGTATAGTTTTAGCTAAAACATTCATTTAGGGCATAAACATATATCCGTTTCATTGACAGATTTTAGGTGTTTTTTTTTGAAAAAGAATGCACAAATCAAATCCTAGTATACAGCTTAAGTATTTTATTACAGGTCATTATAAATGTTACGTAATGTCCGGCCATAAAGCATCAATAAGCGAGCAGACGGACTGACCATTCGGATGTGTAAGAGCAGCATTATATGGGACATCCGTGCGACAATACCTTTTTAAACAAAACTTAAAAACAGTCCATTTTCCTTTCTTTATATACATTTTATATCACCATAATCTAGTATGATTGTTTTATTCTAGCCCGTTTGTGATTCTTAAATAATTTTATAGTTGTTATAGCTTATGCGGAAGTTCAAGATTAACTGGTTTTTAGTAAACATGGTCACATTTTGCGCGTTTTAATTTAACTGATCATACAAAGTATAGTAATATGACAATTACGATTTTAAACATAAAACAGATCAAATTAGTCAAGTCTCAGAAAAATGAAAACAAATCATTAAAAATAGGAAATTTTATCATGCCGTTAATGTTTATAAAATACCTTAAATTTTATCGGGAGTTGATTACGTCAGTGGCGTGTATTAGCCTTGACTTTGACATGTTTTTTCTGACACATGTTAGAAACTTATAAAAAAATTACATTATACTGGAAACATGAAAACACTTAACTAATTATGCCGCGCCTGTATATTATTGGTTAACATGGTTTTAACAGCTTCTTATAAAAAATGACATGTATATCCGGTAAAATGTGTTTAAGCTTCAGAGGATACAGACCGATATAGTACTATGAAAAGCAAGGCGCGACCTTAGCCGTAGGCAATATCCCGATAAGAGACAGGTAATAAAACAATGAAGGGTCATAAATCTGATCCACTTTATCCCAATTTCAGTTTAAACTGCTCCTAATTTAACGTTTATAGGACGGTTTAAAGATAAATATAATTCAATTTGTCATAAAATGTAATTATATGTAGTTATCCTATATTATGAATATGAGATCGTGGTGATGTAGAGGTTAAGGTGTCTGCCGCTCATCCCGGATGTTGCGGGTTCGAGCCCCACCGAGGTTGCAACACCAGTACTGTTTTTTCAGGAAGCGGACGCGAGTGACCGCACAAGTTTCAAGATTTCTTCACAATCGATCTAAATTGAATTAGTACAAACTATAAACATCATTTTGCTTTACTTATAAATTTTAATATAACAGGTAATTTAAATGTATTCATACTTAAATGTGACGCGTGAAGAATGTGGCGAGCAACATTCGCGTTAAACAACCCCTACAATTGTGCACAAGGGGACATTAGTCTCTTCATTATTTGGCAGAAGCGGACATTATTCCTTTTCAGTCTCCAAAGCTTAAAATTGATTTAAAATCATCATAACGTAATATCACCTGGTGACAAGCTTGTCTGTCCTGATGAAACCACCCCAATCCCTCTAATCCCACCTTATACAGAAGCGATACACCTTCGTGGGTTCGAGCATTGCTACAGAACATGTTTCTTTGCGTGAGCAAAACAATACAGTATATTATGGAGGATATGGGTCTACATGTAGTACTGGTTCGGCCCAGAGACAATGGTTATAGGTAAACTGCCCGTAAATGAAAAGCTAGAGGCACTTGTTTTGTATTTACAATTAATAAACATTCACAACATGACATAGGCTATCGTCTGCATAATGCATCGGTCAATCATACGACGCAAAACGTAAAACCGAATTAGAAAACGTGTTTTCCACAGATCATGGAATGTTTGAGCGGCATTATATTATAGCTTACTAAACCTAGTAAAAGTAATGCTGTACAGGCTTCAATGATACTATTTTTCTATTTGCTATTTATCTTGTATAATTACTAGTATGTGAGCTTTAGGCAATCAAACCTGTGACAAAGACCACCTCCGAATAGAGACCACCCGATGAGACCAACAGGGAGATCGCCGTGCACTATTGATATATAATACACTTCTATCAAATTTTTGTGCAAGACATAAACTTAAAGATTATAAGTCAATAACAAAGGGATTATTTGCAGTTTGACAGTTTTCGACCAAATGCTGTGGTGTTAAAACTAGTTTTCGACCACTTGTCGTAGTCTTGTCTTTGACAAACTGTCGTATTAGACCAAATATCTTATTCGGCGAAGTGTCGTAGTCGACGAAATGTCTTTCGGCGAAATGTCGTGCACCGCATGGAATCGAGTATTCCTACCGACCATGTCTCTTTATGTGAGAAAATTGTTAGTTTCAAACGAAGAAGAGGAGTCTAGTACTGGTGTTTAGCAGAAACAATGTTTAGATAAACTGCCCGCCTGTTAAAATGACTAACAGCCCCCATAGTAACATGATGTCATGCTGTTACATAGTCGCGCTGTGACCAAATTTATTAATTCAGTTGCCTGTTTGTATATACACTGAAGTTCAATTTCGGATTGGCTCGATCATTTCCGGTTTCGTATGAGAAATTAAAGTCTATGATATATGTTTTTTTTTGTACAAAATTTGTTACAAGTACATTTATTCGGAAATCTAGTTTTTCCATATACTGTAACCTGTCATACTAGGACCGTGTATTCTTATTTAACATCCGAAATACTGCAAATTGTCAAATAATCAAACAGGTAAGACAACATACTTCTAATGTTTTTACAACAGCCTGCTAAAGGCAGGCCTAGATGAACGATTGTCAAAGTGATATGCAATTTATTTATTTGTGACCGTTGATTTTTCACGAGGGTGTCAGATCAATGTTTCTTTGAAAAAAATGGGTTAAAACGCATGTATAAAGAATTATTGTTTTGAATGAATGAATGGATAAAAAAAACAAGTTTACGCTATGCGCTAATCTTTTTTCATATCCAAAATTACTTTTAGATATTGTCCAAATAATTGTTTATAATGTATAAACTAAATCAAATTTGAATTGCGAAATTAAAATTTTATCAAATACAGATTTTCTACACGTATATCATTCGTTATTATAGTAGTGTGTCATGTGACACTTTAAACCGGGGTTTCAGCTAATTTCATTGGTTATCTCTTAAACTATGGGTTTAACAGACTTTAAACTACGGTTTAAGACTTTAAACCACGGTTTAAGAAATTAATGTGCAAACGGCACCTGAAACTATGGGTTTAAGAGTTGTTAAACTATAGGTTTAAGAGTTAACTGAATTAATGTGCATTTGGCGCGTAAAACCCTAGATTAATGTCTTAAACCACAGTTTAAAGTATTATATATAAAACATCGTTTTAACGAGTCACGTGACACTTTAAACCGTGGTTTCAGCTCATTTGATTGGTCGTCTCTTAAACTATGGGTTTAACAGACTTTAAACTACGGTTTAAGACTTTAAACCACGGTTTAAGAATTAATGTGCAAACGGCACCTGAAACTAGGGGTTTAAGAGGTGTTAAACTATGGGTTTAACAGTTAAACCTATAGTTTAAAGAATTAATGTGCATTTCGCTTGCCATAATGCATCCAACAAGTCAAAAGAAGAAGAAAAACTTTGTGTAACTGGTGCAGATGCACCTAAATGATCAGCATGCTGTTCACAATTGACGCCACATTTTAGGCTTCGTGGTGAAATTTTTATACAATTTCTTTAAAAAAAGAGTTATCATCATTAAAAACTTCAAATTTTCTTACAATAGGGTTATTTTTAACCCGAACGTTATTAATATTACTACTTTATTAGCGAAAAATATGATTTTTTTTACATTTACCTTTTGGGTTCCTCTCTGTTTGTTTGATTGGCAGTTGAAAATCGGGAAATGTAAGAATACATTTATTATACCGGAAGAAGAACTGTGATGCTGTACAAATAAAATTATGTAATTATCAAAATAATGCAAGAAAGATTCTTTGATTTAGAAAACGCCGAAAACGGAAGTGTCCGCGTACTGGTAGCGTCCGCGTACTGGTCTGGTCTGTCTAAGTTGGGATAAACTTAATTGTCAGTGATTTGTTCTCATGGTAACAAGACAGTGTCAAACTCAGATGAAATGACAGAATCCTTTTCCTCCTTCTAAATTTATTTAGGGTCAGCATTTCTGATAACAGATTCTTGAAAGTGTTGTTAAATTGAAGATGTCAGATAGATTTTCTGCCTGTAAAGGTCTGTGATGAATCAATATTGTGCTTATTTCCAGGGTAATTAAAGGTTTTATTCAGTTCCAGGAAGTTACTTCTCAGATGAATTAAATTTCATTCATTAAAATTTAATACACAAATGTTCATTGCAAAACACGGTTATAAGTCTTTATTTTATGTAAGTTACTGTGTGAGCTTTATTGTGTTATTGAACTGTCATACTGCTGGTACTTAGATTTCTGTCAGTGTCACTCAGAAATCCCTGAACGGATTCACATTAGATCAACCTCGTAGAACATTCTGGAGCATTTAAACAAGCTTTTAATTTTGTGAAACTGCTAGATTTATGGAGAAAACACACAAGGAAGGAATGACTGGTATGAGAAGGTGAAGAGAGAAGTATCCTCAGAACCAGCATAGTTATAGAAAAACTCCAGGAGAGAACTTGATTTTGCCAAAAATAGTGGGTATTTAGAAAATATTTATCAGTATATTTACTGGTAAAGTTTTCAAGTAAAAGAATAAATGGTTGTAGTATTCTATGTATCATTCTGCTAGCCTAAATAGTTCCTTTATTGTGATGTGTTTTTTAAAAATTACATAGGACTGGTGTTACTCTAATAGTAAATTTGTGTATACATGTCCTCAAATACATAAAAAATGATATTACAGTAAATTCCCTATATAACGACCCCAAATATAGCGAAATTCAGGATATAAGGAACAAATTCTATGGGCATTTTTTTTATTCCTTTTATAATCACTATGAAAATGCTGTATGGATATAACAATTAATTTCTTCAGATATAAGGAACAAAATTAAATGGTACCAAAGAGTTTGTTTGAAATTAGTTTGCAGTTCTGAAAATACTGAAAGTAGAATGAAACCTGTGATCAATGACTATGACCTGATTTGGAATGTTAACAGGTAGTCTGTATCTACAGGGCTGTGTCTTGCTACAGAGGACTGGTGCGCATGTACTCTTTCTCCCTGCTGGTCTTTTATCACAGATTGGTCTTTATTCAGTTTTGATTTTTTATACAGCTTTCACTGTGTTAATTTAAGTTTTTATATGAGTTTTAACACTGTGTTCGGGAACATGGAATAATCTGATTAATTCATCTCCTTGAAGTTTTGCAGCATTAACTTTGCACAGAGTAATGGATTGGAACAGAAGTATGATGAATTATTACTCAATAGCTGGGCACTATCAATATTAAAAGCCATAACAAACATTTTGTAATAATGCAGCAATAAAAGGGAACTAATTTCTGAACAAAATGCTGTTTTATTCTGTTTAAGGCGCCAGGATGTGTTTGAAGGTCTGATGAATCAAAGTTACGAAAGTAAACGACTCACTAAACCTTACTGGAACTTTGTCAGATTTTTGGTTTAGATAAATTCCATGTTAAGATTGAAATGGGTGATCTGGGGATCAAAATGATAGTGCATGTTTTAATAGTGATCTGTAGACTCTCCTGTAATGATCAAATCTTCTTGAAACTGTGAAAATGTAGGTCTACATATTAAGTTCCTGGATGGGGTGGAAACTTGTTACTCTTGTGGGTACAGCTCTAATGATGATAAAGGGAAGAGTCAGAGGACCCTTGTTTAACACTCAGACAAATCTTGTAATCTTGTTGTTACATAATGGGGGTCAAACAGGATATTATATAACAACCATATGTGATACTCAAAAATAGCTAGTAATCTCCAGAATTTCATTATAACAAAATTTAGAATAATGATTTCTGAAGAAATCTAGGATAGATAGGTTATCATGGAGTCATCTGTGGTTAGAATTTGGATAATGAAGTTGAAGAAGAAGACTCAGTGAGTTGTTGCCAATATAAAATCTTTGTGAAACTGTCAGGATTGTTTTAATAAAGTCTATAGTTTGGGATCAACCTTGGACATCAGTTATTAATTCTAGGGGTAAAAACTGAAAAGGTGGAAAAACCATTGCCATGTAGCAGCTTAGCTCTTGTTATTATCAAATCTGCAAAAGACTATTATGTCAGAAAGATTTGGTCTCGTTGATTTCTAGCTAAGCATTATAGAAGCATTAACAGTTCAGAAGAGAAAACTGTGTACTGTAATTATCAAATCTTTATTTGTCATGAGGGATAAATATGGTGGGAGACTTTTACCAGTCATTTTGCCATACGCTAGCAGCTGTTTGCTGTTGACTTAAAAGTGAGGTTTGTCCTCTTTGTTCTGAAGAAGAAATCTTAGATCATATTTTGTTGAGAGAGATAAGACTGCAATGAGATAAAACTAAAAACACTAGAAATGGGCCTACAACTGCGATAGTTATGTTACTGCAAGCAAGACAAAGGGATATGTTACAAATGAATTTGCATCAACTGTTTAATAAATAATGAACATGCTGCACAATGTAATTTGTTTCCCAGTAAACTCAGTATTTAACTCTTAAATTGTCGTCGGTACTGTGGATGCGGCATGGAGGTAAATTATGGGTTTTCAATAAATGCAATTTTATTGATACTTGAATTTGTAGATTTTATTTTTAACTTAAAATTACCTTAGCTATTGTGATGGCCTGATAAATGTCCATTGTCTATTGTTTGTCCACATTTACCTTGCAAACCCTCAGTGGCCACATTTCATAAGCAATCATCATGACAGCCAAACTTGGTCAGAATGTTTGTCTTGATATTATTATTTAAGGTGGAATTGGAAACTTGGTGACATGGGTTAAAAATCTTGGTCACCAGGACAAATCATAGCAAAAACCTGTGAATGCACTCAATGTACAAAAGCCACAAAAACAGTAGTGTATGTGGTATAAGTTAGAAATAGTTCTTACAGTATGACCAGTTCATCAGGTATATGAAGGATACTGAAATCAACTATAGGGAACTTTTTGATAAAATGTAAGCAAGATTTACCTATATACCTCTCTAAAGACTTGTGCTCAGGCCAAGACCTTTATAGCAGTGACCAAGACTTTTATAGCTTATCTTGGAATCATTTTGGCATATTCAAGTCAAGGTTAGAGTGGGGATCAAACATTTGTATCACATTCTGTCACTGCTGTTATAACTAACAAACCAGTTCCTGACATACTCTTAGACTGCCTGATATATTTAACTATTTAACTCAGATTTTCAGTTAGAAAAATTGTTACGAGGTATTACAAAGTGTTTTAGTACAATCCTCCAAATGAAGCACATATGTAATTATAAAAAGATTGGAACTTGAATCCTTCTGCTAGGTTGTTAAATTATTCAGTGTTTCCGATGACAGTTCCCAATTAACCAAACTAATTTCCCTCTATCAACCGGATTGGAAAAATACCACCTGATAAACAGCACTATAATATAAATGCCTTGAAAATCTGAGAAAATTGGGAGATACAGGGATTTTTTTCATCTCATGCATTGACTTCAAGAGTAGAGTTTGCAGAAGTGTGGAATTCAGAACAAGTGTCCTCAAGACTGCCTTACTAGGGGACATCATGGGCCCGTATTCCCTAACCTGAATACAATAATTGCTCCAAAAGACAGGAAAATAGGTTGAAAGGTCATGATCAAGGTCAGCCAAGTACAATTTTGAAATCTACTTGCAAAACTGTAACACAGTGTCAGTCCAAATTTCATTACTGTAGCTAAATTTCAAAACAAGAAAGAAGGTTAAGATCAAAATAATTATCTGGTGATTTAATTTCTGACCCCATGATATCTGGTTTTGATCTAAATTACCTAGAATTTATAACTTTTGACCTCATGTGGTTCAATCTCAAGCTTGCCTTAGAGATCATTAAGACACACATTCTGTCAAATTAACTGGACTTAAAATGTGGCTTCTAGTTTCTAACCACACCTACAATTTGTCAAAACATACATTTATGACTAATTTTCAAAATGTTTTGGTAGAAAATATAGATGTTAGAGTTTTCACAAGGTTTCTCTATGATTTGGCTGGGTGACCTAGTTTTTCACCACACGAGACACATTTTAGAGCCAAACCTAGAACCTGGAAGGATAACTGTAGGACGTTGAGCGAGATTTTCGGTGTATGATTGTAAAAATGGCGGACGTTTGATTTTTATGCCCCCCACAAAGTGGGGTGCATATAGCGTTGCACTTGTCCGTCCGTCCGTCCGTCCGTGAGTCCGTCAGTCCGTCAGTCCGTCCGTCCGTCCCCGCGCGCCCCGAAATCTTGTGAACGCAACTCCTCTTAAACCGGATGGCAGATTTTGCTTAAACTTCCAGGGATGAACACCTTAATGTGTAGATGGTAGTAAAGGAAGGATTTTTCGGGGGGACCAAATTTAACAGAATTATGGCCCTTTTGTTGATTTTTCACTATATATCTTGTGAACGCAACTCCTCTTAAACCGGATGGCGATTTTGCTTAAACTTCCAGGGATGAACACCTAATGTGTAGATGGTGTAAAGAAAGGATTTTTGCTGCGACCAAATTTAACAGAATTATGGCCCTTTGTTGATTTTTTTACTATATACTATGTAGAAATTTTGTGAACGCAACTCCTCTAAACCGGATGGCAGATTTTGCTTAAACTTCCAGGGATGAACAACCTTAATGTGTAGATGGCGTAAAGGAAGGAATTTTGCTGCGGCCAAATTTACAGAATTTGGCCCTTTGTTGATTTTTACTATATACCATATAGAAATTTTGTGAACGCAACTCCTCTTAAATGGTTGGCAGATTTTGCTTAAACTTCCAGGGATGAACACCTTAATGTGTAGATGGTAGTAAAGGAAGGAATTTTTGTTGCGACCAATTTAACAGATTATGGCCCTTTTGTTAAGTTTTTCACTATATACCATATAGAAATATTGTGAACGCAACTCCTCTTAAACCGGATGGCAGATTTTGCTTAAACTTCCAGGGATGAACGCTTTAATGTGTAGATGGTAGTAAAGGAAGAAATTTTTGTTGCGACCAAATTTAACAGATTATGGCCCTTTGTTGATTTTTACTATATACCATATAATTTGTCACCAAATTTACAGATTATGGCCCTTTGTTGATTTTTTCACTATATACCATATAAATAATTGACATATAATTTTACTTTGTAATTTAATTTAACATGTACATAAGGTTCCTGTAGATCTTTTAGGTTATGTACAGAAATGAACAGTGGATGAAAAGTTCCACAAAAATTTACTCGATATGCTTGCTCTTTTTGCCTCTGCCTGGGCATCGGTGTCCTTTGGCCATTTTTCTCTGTGTTAGAATTTTCACCTGGTAAGTAGTATTACATGAATATTTCTGTCAAATGACTACGCCAATTCTGCTCTACTGTTTATATGCTTCACTCAGTTTTCTATTTCAAATTCGTAGTTAGTGTTTGCCATACTGTCCAATGAAAATATCTCAAAATTTAAAATGTTCCCTGTCTATTTGCCATAAACCTCTTACAGGTTGTTCTATGTATCACTCTATCTTGATAGAGCAAGACTCTATAAACCTGTTTGCACATAAAGGTCATAAAATGTAGTAAATAAAGACTAAATGTAGGGCAAACACTAAGTAAGTTAGAGACTAAAATAGAGAATTTATGCAACATAGAAACCCAGTCGGTCACTAGCACTCCCTCCTTTTGGTTTCTATATTGTATAAATTTGTCTGTTTAGCCTCTATCTATTACGTAGAGGAATAAAAAAGTTATTGAAAAAAAAACTTTGACAGGACGTTTGTTTACACAATATGTCACAAGGCGAATTTTCTTGCTTGCAGTGTGCTTTTCTACCACTATATGTGGTATTTGAAGACTTACATGATCTGAAATGTTAGCGAAACATGACTCCTTCATTTCTTGACGCATTCCCTCTTATTATAAATACTTTATGATCGAAAAAATCTACATTGCTCATTTAAGTAGCTGACTCTTACTTCAAGCACTTTTGGTGTGCTGATGCTCACATCGTTTTCACATAGATCATCTTCGGCTACCCCAAAATACTCCTTTCTGCAATTTTAAACTGTACAACACTTCTTACCAGGTGAAAATGCTAACACAGAGATAAAAAATCAACCGTCAGTCTGCCATTTTTACGATCATACACTGAAAATCTTGCTTAAAGTGAATCAGCAACCACTTTATGTCCTACCCCCTGACTTAGAATTGTACAGACACACTTGATCAAACAAATGCAGTCAGGAAACTGTTTCATGATGTGTTTCCATTATAGTTACGCGTTGTCATACTGAAAATGTGTTCTGCTGACTGGATGAAACTAACTAATTTCTGTAGTTTCGAAAACAGGAATGTAGGTCAAAAGGATACAGTCAAGGTCAGTCCTAGCAGTGCTGAAACTGACTCTGCTAATACATAGAAAAATCTTGTAAACGCCCAAGTTTGAAAGTACAGTGATGAAATTTTAAGTAAATGTATTTGCAAAGTTAGTTTACTAGTGAACCAACTAAATTCATACTAATGATATGAACTATGTCAATTATGAGAGACTTGTCACTGGGTTTTAAAAAAAAAAAGTTAATGAACTCCAAATATGAAAAACAAAATGAATTTGGTTTGTATGTTAAGGAAGGACAGCTGGATACTAATTGTTCAGCATGCACATTAAAATTGTCAGAAAAAAACTCTCAGTTATAACAAAATTTATGATGTTTATTTTATGAAGTATTCTGTTTGTTTATTAACTGATGCTTTTAAATTGTCTGATGTCATTATTACATGAAAAAAAGAACAAACTTTATTTGTTTATCCGACAGATCTAATTGCCCGACCTGTTTACTTTGAAGTCTGGTGACAATGAGTGAGAAGTAGAATCTGCTAGCAGATGATAGAGCACAGGATCTGAGTGAGGTTTTATCCCAATGACTGCAGGCATTGCCACAATGCTCATGCACAGTTTTCCATAATCACATTCAGAGATGCTGAAGGATTGAAAATTATTTCGATAATGATCATAAGACATCATTATAGACTTGTTAACTCCGTTTTAGAGTAGTTTTCTGTCTGTTGAACCTTGTCTAAGGCAGATATGGCTCAAAGTGAGCTTTATAGGGAAAAAGATTAGCTCATTTTTGCAGTAGTTAGACACTCATGGTGCCATTATCTTTATTTAAATTCTCATAATGAGTCACGGTCAACAAAATTAATATTCTGCATTTTGTATAAATTAACCCTTTTACCCAGATTAATTTCTGAAAAGGGACTTGTATTATCAATCTATTTGGACTGAACATGCTAGATTTTCAAAGACAGTGTTTTACAGAATATATAATGACTGCATATGAGATACAAAAATGTGAAAATCATGAACAAAGTGCACAGTTACATAGGTGGTCATGATCTCCACTGTTTGTGAATCAATATCACTTAGCTGAAAAGAATATCTCTGTTCAAACATTTAGAGATTTTTCTCAAGCTTTGTAAGGGGGTATGAATTACTGATTTTGAACAAGATAGTTGGAATGTTGTTTTTTTATGATAATGGACTTTAAAGTTTGGTATCAGATGCTCCTTTGGTGGCAGACATGAAGATGTACTTTTAGACTTTTATCAGTCTCGCACTCAGGTATGGGCACAGCTTGTATCTTAAAGGGCAATCTATTGAATACCAATTAGCTTCTTAATTAAGACTTTTTAAAGCTGACCCGCTGATTTTACCCTTAATTTTGCTAACAACCTAATTATTCAAGAATAAGTTCATGAGCTACTATAATACTGTTACAGAAACATAGATTTTGATGAGTTAATAATTATAGACCAGGTTGACACATGTGTTTGTTTCCATGCTCATGAAGCAGACTATAAAATCAGTGCAAGGAAAAAATCTTGAGAAGTAACTAGATCAGTCACACTTAGATCTCATTGGTCGCTGTGATTGGCCTACTCTTTAGCAACCAATCAAATTCAACCTTTGGCTATACTGGCTGGAAATTGCAGTCAGGTAAATCTCTCCTATTTTGGAAACAGAAAAACACTTTTGATAGGTATAGGCATGATGGGAGACATGCCGAGGTCTCATCCACAAATTCAAGCTAACATATTTGCTCTTATGGATGGACCTTTATAAAATTTGCTTAAAATCAAATCAAATCAAAACAATCTTGAGAAGTTCATAAACGGACCTTGAAGTAAAAAGTAAGCAGATTTTTTAACAAGACGAAGCACTGATTCAAGACTTGCAGATGAACTAATTTTTTTATTTGAAATATTTTTTTTCTTTACAATTTCATGATCTAGTAAATAAGACTTTGGTACTAAAGATATTATGATCTGCAATAAAGCAGAAATTTTATGAACCAGCTTAAAAATTATTCATAAAAACTTATTATACGAAACTAGTTCATGAACTACCTAAAAAAGTTCATGACTAGAAAACTCATCGATAGTTTTACATTTATTCTGCTTTGCATTTTTAGTGCATATAAATTGTTACAGCCCCCCTCCCAACCCTACTCCCACAATAGGGATATAATAGGTCTGTATGCTGGTAGAATGAATGTAATTTTATGTCGGCTTATTTAAGTTTGGACTCATGCAGTCTGGTAATTTTGAGCTGTTTATCTAATTCAAAGGACTGTTGTCTTTGAAGAGTTGTATTGATCTTATAATTACCATTTATCTGTTATCTGAGCTGCAGATTACAATTAGTGGTGTGTGTCCTCTTTGTTAAGGATATCAGACACTCTCAGAGGAAATTTAGTGTCACAGCACCTCCTTATTGTAGAGTCTCACTTCCAATAATCTTTAATTGGTGTCCAAAGTGTCTGCATATCTGGCTGTCTTTGAAGTGAATCCTCCCAGTGGACCTCTGTCTCTCCATTACTATGACAATAGTTATAGAAAAAAATGATAATATCTGAGATATTGGTACTTGGACATGCAATGTATTGGAAATCTAGATAATGAGTGCAGTCTATACCATAATTTAACTGTAATTCCATCTTGCTTGAATTTACTGTTAATAGCTCTGGTTATATAGACACTAAGGATATTAGACTCAAGGGGGAGAGGTATCTGATGGAACTGATGTGTGTTCAATTTCAGTAATTAAAGAAGATTTATATTTTCATATTATTAAAAGATTATTGTCAGTAGCGTAGTTAAATGAGGATAATGTGACTGTGACAACAAGGTAGTATAATTTTTTTTTTATTTCTACACAAAAGTCTACTACCATAGCATTAAATATGATCAAAAAAAATATGTCAAAGGAAGACTAATCTGTAAATATCAAATGTTTATACACAATAAAAGTGGTCTTTTCTGCTTCATCACTGTCAAGTTAGCCTCAATGTACTATAGAAGGATCTCAGTCAGGGTACACAGATCATTACTTTTGTTCATTTAAAATTAATGCTCACAGTAAATATCCTGATTTATTTGATGCCAAGGATTTGTTTTTGTTTGAAAATCTACTTTATTATGCTTTTTGTTGAAACTGAGCTCTCTGGTATCATTTACTGTTGGTCATGTGATATGTTTTTTTAATTGTCATTTGGTAATTATTCAGTTGTTTCTACAACAGCACATCAGGTATGCTGATTTATTTGAATGTCCATTTAATAGTGTCATTAATTATTTAAAGACAAATTGTTAATGCCTTCAATTAGTAAGAGTAAAGATAATTTTGACATTTTAAGATTTGCAGTATGTAAAATTTACACACAAAAAGTTTGTTTCATTTATTGGTGTTTTGTTAGGAACGTCTGTCTTTTTGTGTCGCCCTTTCGGAGAAAAGGCGATACATAGGGATCGCTTTGTCCATCCGTCGTTCCGTCCGTCCGTCCGTCCGTCACACAAACTTAACGTTGGCTATAACTTTGCCATTTCTTACGATTTCTACATCAAACTTTACAATTGTATTGCTTATGACAAAAGGGTCATGATGCCACCATATTTAGTAGGTCAAGGTCATATTTGACAGAGTTATGCCCCTTTTTGTACTTAGATTTTGTCACGAAAGCTTAACATTGGAATAACTTTGCCATTTCTTAAGATTTCTTCATCTAACTTTCAAATTGCATTGCTTATGACATAAGGGTCGTGATTCCGCCAAATTTTGTAGGTCAAGGTCATATTTGACAGAGTTATGCCCCTTTTTATACTTAGATTTTTGCTATAACTTTGCCATTTCTTAAGATTTCTTTATCAAACTTTCAAATTGTATTGCTTATGTCAAAAGGGTCATGATGCCGCCATATTTAGTAGGTCAAGGTCATATTTGACAGAGTTATGCCCCTTTTTGTACTTTTTGTACTTTAGATTTTGTCACAAATACTTAATGTTGGATATAACTTTGCCATTTCTTAAGATTTCTTCATCAAACTTTCAAATTGTATTGCTTATGACATAAGCGTCATGATGTTGGTCAAACCCATAAGCGTCATTTTGTTGGTCAAGCCCATATTTGACAGAGTTATGCCCCTTTTTGTATTTAGATTTTGTTACAAAATTATTGGTTATTCTGACAAAGCGTAAGAGGGCGACACAAGTGTTCTACTGAACACCCATCTAGTTCTGTCCATCTGTGTGGTCATACTGCTTTTGGGGCATTTGTCACTTATGAGGGACAGCTTGATTGCTTATATATTTATGAAATAGATTCACTTTTGAGTGATATACCGGTTAGTATATCACTGTGGGGAGTGTAAATGCGTAGTAATCTAATCACGAAGGTCGAAGGCCTGAGTGATTAATTCCGAAGCATCTACATGACACACAGTGATATAATAACCGGTATATCACTAAAAAAAAAATGTATTTCCATTCTAACATGTTAATTTAAACAAAAAAATGTTCGATGGGGTACTATTTGTTGCGCTTTCATGATGTCGCTGTCTTGAAACTTGTAGTTTTCCGTGCATTCCTTGCATTTCGTGAAAAATTTGGCTTTTTAGCTCATCTGGCTATACCAGGGTGAGCTTTTCTGATCGATGATTGTCCGTCGTACGTCGTCCGTTGTCCGTCAATATTTTGATTCAAATGACATCTCCTCTGAAACCTCTAGGCCAATGTTGATAAAACTATGCAGGAATGTTCCTTGCATGAAGCTCTACCAAAATTGTTCAAAGAATTCCATTCCATGCAGAACTCTGGTTGCTATGGCAACAAATAGGAAAAACTTTAAAAATCTTCTTTTCTGAAACCACAAGGCCTAGAGCTTAGATATTTGGCATGTAGCATTGTCTAGTGGACCTCTACCAAGATTGTTCAAATCATGACCCCGGGTCAAAATTGACCCCGCGGGTGGGCACTTAGTTTTTGCATAGGCATATATAGGAAAAACTTTTAAAATCTTCTTCTCTGAAACCACAAGGCCTAGAGCTAAGATATTTGGCATGTAGCATTGTCTAGTGGACCTCTACCCAGAATGTTCAAATTATGACCCCGGGTCAAAATTGACTCCGCGGGGGTGGTCACTTAGTTTTGCATAGGAATATATAGGAAAAACTTTAAAAATCTTCTACTCTGAAACCACAAAGCCTAGAGCTTAGATATTTGGCATGTAGCATTGGCTAGTGGACCTCTACCAAGATTGTTCAAATTATGAGCCCCGGATCAAAATTGACCCCGCATCGGGGATCACTTAGTTTTACATAGGCTTATATAGGGAAAACTTTAAAAATCTTTTTCTCTGAAACCACAAGGCCTAGAGCTTAGATATTTGGCATGTAGCATTGCCTAGTAGACCTCTTTAAAGTTTGTTCAAAATATGCCCCTGGGTAAATTGACCTTGCCGGGGGCGGGGGGGAATCATTTGTTTTACAAAGTCGTATATATAGGAAAACTTATTTGGTATATAACATTATCTAGTGTACAAAGTGGACTTGTACCAAGGTGAGCGATATAGGGCCATCTTGTTTTTTTAACTCCTCAAATAAAACGCTATTCGTCTTATTTTTGTTCTTTCTGATATTGCTCGCGATACCAGAAGTGCAGAAAATTTTACTACGATTTGTTTTACATCACGTCAATTCATTCACAACAATACCAATCCAAGCGTATTAGCACATGCACATATGTAGATGTTGTGTGAAAATTACACGGGAGGGAATTTCAGCAGTCAAAAATAGTTCCGGATGCCTAGGGTGATATACTAAATAGTTTTATCACGCTCAAATCCTTCTTTGTGTATATAGGAGAAATTTCCAATAGTGTTAGAATGTTTGATTTAGGTTAAAACTTTTGTATTAAATTGACAAAGTTCTTTGAACTAACATTAAACCCCTCTCCAGACAAAACTTATGATCAAACCAATCTCTTATCACCGTTCATTACTGGTACCAATTCACTGCTAGATTACCATTAATTTCTGGTACCCATTTACAGCTGGATCACCGTTCATTGCTGGTAACCATCTCCCATCTACAGCGGGCAGGACTTTTAAAAGCCCTGTATGAATTTGGGTTCCTTGCCCATTAACACATTACAAGGGATCAAACCCTTCTCTTACAAGTTGTCATTAGGCAAAATGTTATAACCAGTACACCACTGTAATGAAAGGATGAATACAAACAATTCTTAAAAGTGCAAATAGAAAAAGAACAGATTTTAATGCCAAGGAATTCACAGTTATTTTTTGTACTGAGGACCAACTTGAAGATAAGTTCATGAAAAATATCTGAAAAAAGCTGAGAAACAAACATACAGCCGTGGTAATTTATCTGCAGCATTTCATGATTACAGGTTTAACTACCTCTCGCATTTGGAAATCTTTCTAACAAATCCGATACATCCTGTAGATACAGTAAAGTGGGAGCAATCCATTATAAAATTACCACTCAAAATAGGGGTGTCATAAGGTTTTCATCTCCATAACTAAATAATGTCGCATTTATTTAAACCTTTTTTGCGGTTATTAAATAAACCTAACGAAGACAAGTCTTTGGCAATCTTATGTATATATGCAGGTCTTTCAAATAATACTATTTGAAAGACCTTGGTATCAGTTAAATTGAAATTTTTCAGCTGATTTAAAATCGAAAGACAGTGTCGTCTTTCTCCAGTCACGTTGGTAAACTCTGAGCCAGTTCATGTGCAGTTTGCATTTACTGTACATGACCCGGAAAGTAACTACATGTGCCAGTTTACATGAGCCCGCATATGGGCATATATTGGGTGCTATATCCTTCATTCCGTCAGGAAGCCAACAAAAAAAGGGGCACATGTTTGGTAGGTTTAATACTTTATATAGTGCGCTGTGGACTACTTTCTTACAATAGGAAACAATGGAAAGTACCCAACAAATGCCCATTTATTACGTTGTCTGCACTGTCCAATCACCAGTCCGTTGGCTACGTCCGAATATTCTGATACTCGAAAGTAACAGAACCAGAAAACGATCTGCATGAATGATAACAAAAGCGATACTTGTACCTAAATTTGACATAAAATGTTTTCTGTAAAATTGGCGTAGCGGCATAGAGTTAAGAAAGTTTTGAAGCAACAGATCATCGGAGTCGGGGGGAATTTATTACCAAACGATAGCTTCTCAAAGTGGTGAGGTTACACCTCAGTTTATCCCGAGAGTTCAGAAAAGCGTAGCTTATACCCAATTCAAGTTCAGTATATAAATATAAATATAAATATCCGTGTTACTCAATAATAATTGTTGACAGGTTGTGCCGTAAAATTAATCTTCATAACCAGAGTTTTAACCCGTACAGTCAAGGTTTCTTACAATGTCAAACGAAGGTTTCTGAATTCCAAAATAAGAAAGTGAAACACACCATTTTATTACCGAGTGATACGTGTATTTGTAATATTTACAGCCCGTCGCAAAAACAGTCTCTGAAGTAGCTACAATCCGCCGAGATGTTGTTTATATTGGAGAAAATATAATTTTACATGACTGTGTAGTATTCATGCGGTGATTCAGGGTCAGGGGTTATTTCTTTGTGAATGATTCAATGGTATCTCTGGCTGATAATCTAAATTGCTACCGCAAGTTCATGAATTATTATAAATGCATTATGTTCCTTGAAGTCATGATATACTTTTTTAAAATAAAATTGAAAAGCACAGTTTTGGGTACATATTCTCAAGCCTTGTTTGAATTGTCTTCATGCGTATGACAATATTTGTACATGTATGTACAATTCAGTGCTTTAAGATATAACGAACAGTATTAGCTGCTTAATTTTCGTTAAAAGTGCAGTACGCCATTTTTTCATAAAATGCCTTTTTCACATCGTACTGTCCATGTTTCGCCAAAAATGAGAAGAAAATATCTTTCCGAAATTGATAATTTGAGTTGCAGCACACTTACGTCGTATTCGGCTCCTGACAATTTTACCTGCCTGCTGAAATCTTTACTTGTTCAGAATTGAAAAAAAAAATCTGTGAAATCAATATTTCCAGTCTACATGTAATGCCAGCCCGACAGTGAACACGAAACTTTTCTGTTTTGAATTCTGATTTTACTTTCAAAGCCTATGGCTTCTCCTATCCTTTTATTTTCGGAAAAGAGTTGGGGTTAATGAGTCTCGGAAAAAAATTCAAATCAACAAAATTTGGACATGAAAATAAAACGACAGACATGGCAGACGGGTAATTTTATCTCGTATACAATTTGTTTATTTCATTAGCATGTACATGTATTATACATGATGAAATTATGGAAATTTGTGAATGTTCATTGACCAAACTTGATAGCATCACAACGAGACCATGTTATCACGCTTTAACTAACTATATATTTTTACTTTACGTTTTGATGTAAAATGATGATAAAGAAAACATATACTAACGAATTTCATTACAATAAAACGACCGGAAAACGACAAACTATGTGTATGGTTAAAACCCGAATGCTTTTGACACGGACATTTTGTTTCCAACTAGAACGTTACAATGTACATGTCGTCAGTGTGACCGCTATATTTACTCTCGCGTGCAAATTTATTTTCAGTGTCATTGGCTACACACATACATTATTATGATAATAATTAGTGTAACAGTTCTATGACATATCAACTCACTGGCTGCGCGCAAGTTGGTGAACAAGAAATTCACGGACTTTACTTCATGTATGTAATAACTTGTATATACGAGTACAAATAAAACCGTGAAAGAATAACTATCACATTCCGGGGAGCTGCATATGAAGGTCGACACTCATCGGTGTCACTCTTTTTGTATCCTAAGGGATGTCTGTTCAAACCTTGCTCGTAAAATACATGTACAGATGTATTTAAATACAGATGTATGTCCATTTTCATTCACACCGTAAGGATGGGATTGTAACAGATCTGTTATCGTTTTAATGTTTGAAGTTTGATTCTAAATTTTCAAGATGTGCGATCGTAATCTATTCAGTCACGGAAAGTACCTATATTTCCGTTTCAACTTTGTTACGAAACTTAACAGCATTGAGTTGTATTTATTTAATTACACAAATGTGAATACTTCTTTTAAACAATGCAACTCACACTAAAGGTCGGGTAGTACACGAGTTGAATTTATCGATCGATACCTGGCTACTGAGGTATTATATGGTACACCCCTATTTTGAGCGGTTGTTTATAATAGAATCTTCCACTTAAAGTTGTGTCGGATTTTAGCTAGTGTAATACGTCTCTGTATGAAACTATACTATCGGGAAATGCTGTACAATTATTGCCACGGCTGTACAAATTGATTGTGTTATGAAAACAGTGTATTTATGATTACAGGTGGGGGAATTACCTCTCTCTTTGCATTTGGAAATATTAATGTCATTCAGAAGAATCCTAAACAGTATATGTAAGCAACATAATATATAACTAACTCAAAACAGAATGTCCAATAAGGTTTTGATCTCCATAACTAACATAATGTAAGACATTTATTCAACAAATTGTTGACGGTTATTAAATAAACCTCACTCAGTAACATAAGTCTTTAGTTCACTGTGTAAGTTATTTATATGCTTCGTTTAAATTAAATTTCACCCTTGTATCAGTTGACAATTGAGATTTTTCAGCTGACCATGGGGTCATTTTGGTTCCAGTTTCTTAATGTCATCTTTACTTGTAAAAGCTTGCATGTCAGTGAGCCACTACCATTGTATAGATCAATAGTTTATACTCCTGACAAGGATTAATATTTCATTCAGAAAATGAGGACACTTCGTATGCTGGCACAGGGTGACTGTCAAATTGTCACATCTCCTGATTTCTGAAAACCTTTTAAGCAAACCCAATAAAATACAAATAATTACTCTGTTGATGGCAGACAAAGTAAACTTTCATGTGAATGGCTGAAATATTTATAATTATTTGCAGATTTTTCAGATTTTAAATTTGTGAAGAATTTTAATTTCTTGTATTGATTATTATATAATTATGTATTAATTGATTCTGTTATTTTCAGGAACAAGTTGTGAGCAGTTTTACCTTTGTTACAAGCAAATGCCTATTCAGAGATGCATTAGGTAAGTGAATTATAATTATAATGCCTTGTTTGCATTATGGACATAGTAAGTATGCAATGAAAATTTAGCTTATAATAGTCAGTTATTTTAAAATGAGAAAATGAATTATCACTTAATGTAAAGGTTATGGGTTAAAGAAGCTGTAATTAGCAGTGTTTTTTCTGTAAATTTGGTTCATTTATTTGCAAGAATTTGTTTTTGCTGTTCTGTGCAAGAAGAAAACCTTGTGAATTGAATAAACTCACTATGAAATTTAAGTTGCTGTATGAACATCAGAATGGGACAAAGTTTTCTAGGTTTGCTCATCTAACAAAGTGAACAGCTGTGAAATGTATTGTTAGTGCAGATGTGTATGAATAAGATAACTATTGTTTTACATTATCATAATATAATAATACACTATCTATAATTGGATCTGTAACAGAGAATGTACCATTGGCAAAATATGACAGTACAACAGAACTGCTCGTTCTAGTTAAAACAATTTCCTATATGAATATAATTAAATAAACTCGGAAGTTAAATACATTTTGTTGTAACAATAAAAATTTGATGATTCTGTATCATTATCATATATAAGGGTTTTATTGATGGTACCAGTTTTCCACATGACCAACGCCCCCAGAAGAGGTTAGTTATTTTAGGTCTCGGAGGATAGTGCAAGATACAGAAAGCGTGCCAAGAGACACCCCTGGTTCTTTAGCACCCATACATGATACCTCAGTTTAAAGTCTCATCCGAAAGACTTTTGGCAATTTTAGTTGGTCAGCCTAGGGAATCGAACCGGCTTCCTCCAGATTACAAATCATGTGCTAACCAGGCTGACTAATGATTCTGGAGAGCTACTGGCATTAAAATAATTTACACAGTAGTGACATGCTAAAATCTGTGAAATGTAATTCTGTAACTGACACACGGTTAATATTGAGTTTAGTACAAACTGTAAATAGCTTTTATTTTTCACGATGCGGGTTCAATTAATTTGATATTAACCTTTTATTGAAACAAAAACATGTGTATATACGACCCATTGGCCAATTGATTCCCCAAAATGTTATTGTCAGAAACCCAGAAAACTCGAAAATAATCTGAATGTTCCGAACTTGGGCAAAATGCAAAAATTTGAATAGGGTTAATATTGGTCTCTCTCCTTTTCAAAATGTTTTTATTTGCATAGGAGTTTATAAGGTTGTTCATCTTAAAATCTCATTTGGATTAGTGCTGGAGTTTCTCCCTGTTGGCAGCTTTATCAGATGTATGGTCTGTTTTAATTTTAATTAAAAAAAACATTCTAGAAAATTGTGATGATTTTTCTCCTGTGCTCATGAATAAATAAAGATATGGGAAAAACCATCATAGGAAGGTTTGGTGTTTTGTGGGTAAATGACACTGATTGAGTAACTTTAGGCAAGTGTATCTGATAGAAATCTAATCACAACTTTTACCTGAAATTCACTTATATTTTTGTTGCCAAGTGGTGGGCACAAAATGAGGCACACAGTCAAATGAATATAGAAATGAGCTTATATAGTAACACTCGGGTTAAATACTTCAGGGAAGCTCTAACTATCCTTTACCACATTTGCTTATTTCTGTTCTTGCTCACTTCCACTAAGGTTCCATGACCTCCCCTGCGAAATGAACTGTTACTGTTCATGAACAATTAATGAACATTCATGAACTGTTCATGTCCACAATTCATTAAATATTCTTGAAATGGCTTGAACTGCAAATGAGACAAAAATCCTTGGTCAGTTCTTAAAAATGAAGTTCATGAACAGTTCTTCAAGTGATCATGAATGTTTGAAAGACTTTTCAAGGACAAATGTCTTTAAACTCATCATGAACAGTTCATGAACTTTTCAAGGCAAACATTTCCCCTTCCTGTTCATGAACAGTTCATGAACATTCTGGTTCATGAATGGTTCATGAACCATTTTTCTATATAATTTCAATGTCTTATTTGCACTTCAGGAACTGGTAATGAACAGTTCATGAACCTGAGTTCAGTAACTTCATGAACTACTAAATTCTAAAAATTACTACCCAAAGTTCTTGAAAAGGTAACTCAGGTGGTTCAAGAGATGATAGGTTACTATTCATGAATTTTGAAGAGAACCTAGAAAAATATGTACCTGCTAACAATTTTTGCGTTTCAAAAACCAAGGTGTTTAAAATAAGTATCATGATGTTTGAATATAATTCCAGGATCAGCTAGTTCCTCAAGGTGATGTGTCTATGCCATACATTTCAATACCAAGGATTGTCTGATTAAATGTTCACTGGCACCAATATTCAGCTTTGTCAGTTACAAGATTGTACACATTTAGATCCAATGTTTTCAACTGCCTGTTCAGTGCCTTCTTTCTCTCTACATCCAGAACCCATTTTAAGATATTCCTGAACTTAAATTAATCGCACCATGCATGCAGTGCCAGCTCATAGTCAAAGTTATAACTTACATTATGTTTTATTAGGAATGCTTAAACAATGTTGTTGGGTATAAAAGCATTTGTAAACCAAAGTCATCAGAAATTATTACATCCTGATCTTAAAAAATCCTTAAAAGATTAATTAGATTTTCATATTTCAAAGTCTAATGCACCATCAATAAATCCAAATCTAGATAGTATCCAGACTATTGCAAGACCAAATCACCTCAACTTTTATTAAATAATAAATCAAATTTTCTTTGGTGTTAATATATCTCTGATCAGACTGTGTGTTTTTTTTAAACTTTGATCCCAGACAAGTTTCATATTTTTATAATTTTTCCAGGTTTTAGGTTGAGGCAACCATAGAAAACTGTGAGCATGGAGTTTTACAGCAGCATAATTATTTATCCTGGAAATTTGCTATTGTTCTCCTTGATTGGATTTTACCCATTTTAATGACTGGATTCTATCTTTTGTGACTGGTTATTTTCTTGATTGGATTTAAGTTTTTCATGACTAGATGATCAATGTTTCTCTTTTGTGATTTGAGGTTCAATGCCTTAAGTCTGTACTGACTAGATGTCTCTTTTATGACTTATGTTTGTTTCATAACTAAATGCATCTATCTTCTGTGACTGGATATCTCTATTCATTGACTGGATATCTCTATTCATTGACTGGATATCTGAATTTATTGACTGGATTTCTCTATTTAATGACTGGATATCTCAATTTGTTGACTGGATATCTCTACTTAATGACTGGATATCTCAATTTATTGACTGGATATCTCAATTTATTGACTGGGTATCTCTATTTAATGAATGTCTCTCATCTCTTACTGGATGTGTCTATATTATTGACTGGATTTTTTTATGAATTATTATCTTTGACTGGAATAAGTCTCTATTAATGACTGGATGTCTTTCTCTCATAACAGAATGTATGTCCGTCGTAACTAAATGATGCTTTCCCGCTTTTATTAAAACATATCTTTTCGTAAATTTAATTTTTGTAATCCATCCATGCATTGATGGAGGAGGCACAATTAGCTGCTAGGCAATTAAGTTTCACATGCATTCAGATTAAATTATTAATTGCTGGTATAATGGGACAAAGTTGCTATATTGGCAGCAGCCATGAGAAGAAAAATACATCAATTTATGCTGCAATCAATAGTTAGTTATAATTCTCCTTTTATGTACAATGAATTGTTTAAATGAAAATCTAGCAGCCATATTGATTTTAATTGGAAACCTATTAAAAAGAAAATCTGTTTTAATTGCATTAGCTTTGTTGAAAAGCAGCTGGATGGAATATGGTAATTTTGAACTTTGTTAAAATTAAATTGGATGTAAAGTATATGATATACAGTTATAATTTGTTTAGTGTTGTTGTTTTTTTTTTGCAGGTGTTATAAAAGATGTTGTTTATAGAGATAGATGCACTTTTGTGGACGTGGAATCCTGATCTAACGTAAAAGAAACAAATTTTATTTAAAAGTTCAAATTGATGTAAAAATGACGGTTGTTATAAACCGCGAAGAACATTCCAAGTGATAACACAATTAGAGGCGGTGACGTATATTGTGATAATGACTTATGAAAAGAAGAGTGAAACCGTCATACAGGATAGGCTGAAAGAGGAGGATGAGTCGGCGGAAATCACGGAACTTCAGGATGTGTCGGAACATCGGCAGAGAGAGGACGACGCGTTTATTTCAGAAATGCCCAACTCTCCATTCTGGAGTCAGTCTAACAAACAAGAGGTACAGAAACTTATGATAGACAAATACAGGGCAAAAGTGAGACCGACAATAAAGGCAACAATTCAAGCAAAGGTGTATAATTTCCTTGAGAGGCCCACAGGATGGAAATGTTTTATCTACCATTTCACAGTGTATGTATTGATTCAGCTTTCATTTGTATACTTTGATCCATATAGACTTGACATATTATGGGAACACCTGCATATGATAATAATTATGTAACAATGAAATGTATACTGATTGACTAGCTGTTTTAAGTTAAATTTTCAGCTGAATTCATCGGATTTCTACAACATTTTTAGAACTTTACATGAGGCACAGTTAAATGTCATAGTATATATAACATAAAACAGAGATATCAGACTATAAATGAAATGAAAAATATTCAAAAATTGTCTTTTCAGCATGAAAATGGTTGTCGATTTTTGTGAAAGTTCAATCATTTTTCAGTATACCTCATTACCAGAACACAGAGTAGTAATTTGTACATGCCAAAATACATCCTTTAGTGTTCGCTCAGTGAAATAAATCTTGATCTATCAACAATTTGAAAATGAACAATTATCCTCTATGTAATGGTGAGCTTTGATACTAATAAATAAATAAAAAATTATTTTCTAATTTCCAGATTAGTGGTTTTATTGACTGGTACCATAAGTATAATACTTCAGCGTATGATAAAGTCCCTTACTTTGGTACCAGCGCCAGCATGAAGTCTAGAAAGATGACAAAAGTCAGTTTGTTGCAGTTTTAAAGCTCGTTCAAATCATATGTTTGGTCATTTTAACAGGCAGGCAGTTTACCTAGCTAACAACCGTTCCAATAGGTAGAACCAGCTAGTACTAGACTCCTAAATACCATCTATAACAAGCTGCCAGCTTTCTCACATAAAGAGTTATGGTTGGTAGCAGGGCTCAAACTCATGACCCCTGATTAATTACAGCTATAGCTAGTTACAGTGATTTCAAGTTAGTGACCACAAAAGCAGTAGAACACTTTCAAAACTTCCCTTTAAAACTGAGTAATGTTGCAAACAATTCCATCATTCTGTACTTTATTGCGGGCCGCAGCAGCGGCCCGCTATATTTAATACGTGGTGAGTAAAAGATGCATGGAGACTTAAGCACTAGATCGAACATATGCGTCTCTCTTCATTATAAAATTGAGGTACTTCTGAGATGAAAACTGTAGACACAGTCAATTTTTTTGGAAAAGCAAGAGTTGTCGTTTGTAATTGAGCTGTCGTTCGTTTCATAGAGGGCGCAATCTAATATACGCTGGTAAAACAAAGAAAAAGGCGCTTTTCACGTTTCAGTCGCAATCTACACTTAGAAAAATGGACATATGATTGCTTTTTCCACTAACACAACCTTTGACATTATAGAAACGAAACGAGTCGACTGAATATTCTTTTATGGCCTTTTTAGACATATATGACATTGTTTTAGCTAATTTTTTCCCGTTTGTAATAAGTCTGCCTCCGTGGTGTAATGGATAAAGCCGATAACTCAAACACTTTTGCGTACGTGTACTTTTAGAAACCACGAGTTCGAATCCCATCAAGACCCAATATTTTTTTAAAACTTTTTTCTGCTGTTTTAATAATCATTTTTAATTTTTTAAGAATATTTTACGGCAAATAATCATAAAAATCTTCATTCATGTCAAATTAATAAGGATAATGGTAATGAAAAATTGAGACATACCAGGAACGGTCTATAGAGCATTCCTGGACATACTGTATAAATATTATTTGATAACACTACAGGTCAGTCAGTAGATGTGGTGTCGTGTCAGGTTTTGCTTGTTCAACCAGAATTGGTTCCCTCGAGTTCTTTTGGGGCCATGCCTCAATATCAATTATCACCAATTTTCAAAATATTTACATGGAATTTTTGTTTGTTGGCCCGCTGTGATACTTTGTATCACAGTTTTTCTTGTTTTAGATATGACCGGATAACATCTGACTGGTTAACCAGGTTTTCAATTTTGAAAATCCTGGTTATTAGATTGGGGTATGGCGGGCGGATGGGCGGATGGGCGGATGGGCGGGCGTCAAACGAAATTGTGTCCGCTCTGTAACTCTTCAACCCTTTGAAGAATTTTGATGAAACTTCAGACAAATGTTTACCACATCAAGATGACGTGCAGAACGCATGTTCCGCATGGCTGGCTCCAAGGTCAAGGTCACAGTGACATTAACATTGAAAATCCTGTCCGCTCTGTAACTCTTCAACCCTTTGAAGAATTTTGATGAAACTTCAGACAAATGTTTACCACATCAAGATGACGTGCAGAACGCATGTTCCGCATGGCTGGCTCCAAGGTCAAGGTCACAGTGACATTAACATTGAAAATCCTGTTTACATGATTTTAACTTGATTTGGCAGTCAAAGGTCATATCATCTTTGGAGGTAATTTAAAAAAGATATGATATATTATTTCATGTCTACTTTGTAACTTGTTTTTTTTTAATAAATGTATTATTAAATTCTAGAATTTCTACAGGCGCTGTTGAAAATCTGGTTTGGCGGCATTGCCGCATTTCTTGTTTACAATTTTGTATGCTGTAAATACTAGCTCAAATAGCATAACTATTTTCACATACAATAACTATAGTGTTTATAATTGATATGTTAATCTATTTTTAGATTTATGATGGTGCTGATCTGTCTCATCTTCAGCGTGTTGTCTACAATAGACCAATATGGACACTTTGCAAATGCTACTCTCTTCTGGATGGTCAGTTAAAAAAACAACATGTTTGCTTTCTAAAGTAGAAAAAGAAAATTTCCTTTTACTGTTTTTATACAAACAAGGGAGGATACAGTTATTTTGCCACTTTGTCTGTCTGTCTGCCTGTTTGTCCATCAGATAAAATGGTATATTGCTTGTTAACCACTATGTGGGTTTCAGCAAATCCAGTGTAGTGACGTGGTATGACGCCCAATCCTCAGTCGTCTTGGTGCCCTGTCTTTAATTAGTAACAATGAGTGGATAAATTCTATTGATTTGAGGTCAGTAAGTTGAAGGGTAGCAGGGGCATTAACATAGAAATAGTCCCCCTTCATTCTGCCCACAGCCCTCAGACTGAGTTAATGGGTGTTGGCGTAATAAATCCATCTGTGGTCCCTATTAATACAGCTGATATTCTTGGAAAGTAGGCAAGAGAAGGATTTCAGTAAGTTTCAGGCTTAATTCATATTCAAGCTGAAACAAATAGCCAAAAAAGCGGGACATGAATAGGTTTCATTGAGCTTATCTTTAAAAAGCTTATAAAAATACTAATTTATTTGTCAAAGGCTAATAAAAGTTATAGACTACTGTATGTATATACTAATGAAATGATGCTTATTAAATGACTGTGAATGAATCAGAAACTCTTGTACAGTAAACTCTGTTTTGTAATGAACTTGGTTATATATAATTTAATTGTGTTGATTTTATCCAGGGTGTATATACACATATAACATTTTCGCATTAAACAAAAAAGGAAAAAAATCGGGCCCATAATATTATTTCCTTGTATTCAAAGTTTTGCTATATCTGTGTACTTGTTATTATGTGGAGTTTACTGTATTTCATTAAGCATACAAATTGCTTACAACCCAATGTTTCTGAAGATAGTAGTCTACAGACAGCAGGCAATTATTACATCTCTTTAGATTGAACTCTTATTTCATCGTTTATCTGCAAAATGTGCATTATGTCATCCACCCTATCAGATTAAAGCCAGGAATCTGCATTTGTCTTGATAATGTGATAAAGCCTTGCATTTCACCACTGTCTAGATCAGCAAAAATAATACTCTTCAAAAAGAGGTAGAAAAAACATTTTTCAGAAGGTGACTGTCCTTTATATAAAGTCAGTCCTGCTTGTGCTGGAAATTGACTTTTTCTGTGAAGAATGGTTTTAGAAGAGAGGAAATTGAGGGAAAGAGAGAAAAGGCAATCAAACTTTATAGATAGCTGTATATAAGCTGCACATTTTTTTTGTGGTAAAAGCCATATTTTTTAAATGATCAGTATCTAGTAAGAAATGTCTCTGCAGGGTGTTTTAGGTCACCAGAGTTGAAGGCTCATTGTGAACTGTTTGGGTTGGTTTCTGGCATCATTAATGCAGCTACATATAAATTACATTATAATCCACTAAAGCTCTACTCATATTTATTGTGGCTACAATTATACTGACACTAATTAATTGACTCAACCCAGCTGAGGAGATTAAAACATTTCTAATCCAAGCCAATCAACCTACATAACCATGTGAGCTTTTTTTTCAATAGATTTGTATCAAAGTGTCACAGATGTACCAGATACAAATTGTCAATGATCAGTTACTGTACATTGGCAGGTGAGATTTTAATTAAAAACCGTATTTTATTAAAAACACGATACAACATGAAAATTCCAGACAAATGAGTGTCAAAAACAGTGAGAGATATTAGGCATTTATATTCTGTCTTTTTTCCCCCGAAGATGCTATATTTTCTCTCACAGAAGAATAGGTTTGCAGTGATAAAATTTGTTGTCTGCTGTTTCCAAATTAATCAAAGAAATACCAAGATGGTTGACAAGACTAGTGTAAGCCCAAGAAAAAACTGTTACAGCTTATACCTTATATTATGCAATCACATCAGATTTTCAGGTTTTTGTCCTTCTTCTTAAGATTGATTTGAATTTGGGGTTTAGTGTAGGAAAGGCTTAACAGTCTGTCAGTTGCACAAAGAAATAATCAGGAAAGAATCAGCCTTAAATTTTCCAAGTATTTTGTTTTTAAAGTGGAATAAGAAAAAGTAAAATATTGCAGAGAATAGCAGATTTTCCAATATTATTTTGAAAGACACTGACTTAGCATAGAACAGTTTCTTTTTTGAAGCTCAGCTGAAAAAAGTGGTATTTGAATTATTATACCCCCACACAGTTTGGGGGGTGGGGGTGGGGTATTTAGGAGTCAACTTATCAGTCTGTCGGTTGGTTGGCCATTCAGTCTTTAGCTTTTCATGTCGGCTCCATTATCTCGTGCATGAAGGATTTACATGGAACTTTGAAATGTTGTGCTTTGTGATTATTTGATTGTTTAACAAGAAAACATCTCCCAAAAAACTTAGATTATGAGGTAAGCAGGAATAAGCCCTTACAGTGAAGTCTGGTGTTTTTGGTCAGAGTTACAGGTGCTAAGGTCCATCATATATATCATATAGGATAGAACTGAACTTGTAGGATGTGAACCCATTTTGATAGACATTAAAAAATTGCAATTACTTTTTTAAAGTGAAACATACAAAAATTGTGCAATGAAGATACATGCCTGTAATAATTATGTATAATAGATAGCCGTCACAAACCTGTTTAATATATTACAAAATTTCTTCAGCAATCTAAAATATTTACGCCATAGTATTATTAATTTCATAAGCATAAAATATGCTGATACAGCAGTTTAACACTTGTTCCATTTCAGGAAATTGTATTGGTTGTGTTTTTTGGTGTAGAGTACTCGGTGAGACTCTGGTCAGCTGGCTGCAGAAGTAAATACATCGGTGTCAAAGGGAGATTCAGATTTGCACGAAAACCAATATCCATAATAGGTAAGAGTCTGTTGTCATGGCATAAAATAAAGAGAAGTCGTCATACAGGAAACTAGGTATATGGTTCCCAACACAGAGTCTTTGGTTTGAATCCGGCTAGGTTTATGACAGCATTGCTGTGCATCAAAATTAATACTGGATTTTCCAGGCATCACACTCCAGAGATTAAAGATTATAGACTGTAAAATTGCTTTGAGTATATTCAGGGCATAACCAGTTAGCTGAGAGCTTAATTGTTACTGTTGATGATGTAACAGTGACTGGGTATGTCATTGGTCAGAGGCTTACCTAGACTGTGGTTGCAGATTTCCATGTCATAGCAAAGACTGTTTTTGTGTGAATGATGTTGAATTGGAAAGTTGGTTTGTCTGTGTGTGTCTATGCGTAGCCCTTTGTAGTTCAGGGGCCGTCTTAAAGTTTTAAACACTAAAAATACAATGTATGTGTATGGTCAGCACAATACATTGATTGTGTATTGTCATAAAAAAATGCAAAGAGACGGAATTTGTGCAGCTCTATACATTTCAGTGGGTAATTGTTATTTTGATGAGATTGTACTTATTGTTCCTTCACTTAAGGCCCCATGTAAAATAGGGTGTCTGGTGCCAGTGCAGCGATTTTAGTTCACAATATACAAAGCTGTTGACTATATAACTTGATAACTGTTAAAAAGATGGACAGACAAGATACAGAAATTGCTCTATAATTTGATCCTTTTATTTGATAATATTTCGGTAATGACTTATTGCTTGCAATTTGTATAGGAAAACATCATTAGGCACTTTTGTGATCAATATTTATTTTGCCGCCATTTTTATGCTCTCTCGCAAGGGTAGATTTATAGCTGCCTGTTTTGTCTTTATGTCCTGACTCTGTTCTGATTCTAGATATTAATAAAAAACCTATCTCCATGAAAGCCAACAATCAGTAGAGCTTAAAGTGAAAATCTGAACAAAGTGCACAAAACCAGTTAGCACCAAAAGAGTGTATGGAATTTGCGCAGTGGTAAAGCTCTATAGTGGACAGAACTTATTTGCAAACATCATGGCATTTAGTTATTTGATGCCATGTAATTAGCAACCCTTCCCCACCTTTCTGAATGTTGATGAAAATGTAACACCTCAAGGGGCTAGCAATGAAGACCTTATATTGTATTACTGGTTGAGTAACTGTCCTCTAAAAGAGCATGTGGGTGTTTCATATTCGGCAGTTACGAGTTTTCAGAAGGTCAGCTTGCAAATTATCATTGATGTGTGTCAGAATGTGCAGTAAAAATGCAGAAATTGTTAGCAATAGATGTTTTTTCATTATGCATTGCAATTTGCTTAAAATACACTGACATATTGGAAACATGGCTGGTTGTTACATTAGTGACACTAATCCATCTGTACAGCTAAGAGTTTTCTAAAAACGGAAGTTTTAGATTAGAAATTAGAATTTTTCATTACTTTTGAAAAAGTAACTGATCAACTTTGACATAAAAGCCATGTTTTACTTTGGCAGCAGTGGTTATTCAAAGGTGACGGCCTCTTAGAAAAGTTGTTAAAAATGATCTGAATTTCCCAACAAATTGAACTTAATCAAGGTTTTTATTCCCTAAATTATGCCCAAATATGGTGCATTTTTCTTAAATAAAAGTACACAGGCCCCTTTTTCCTCTCTAAGTTTTGCAAGTCCATTGTAATCTTACTCTTCGCATAATTATTTATCTAAAATGTTGAATTTGAGACCACCAGTTGATAGAGATGCATGATTCTAAGCAACGGACATCTCCAGTTTTCTTCCCTTAAAAGGACGTAATAAATGAACTAAAACAAGAGTCTAGTGTATAATTGTTACAGTAGGGAAGCCATGTTTCTGTACTTGTCAAGCCGTCCACCCACTTATCGTAATTCGTGCTGGCATAATTAAGTTGAATAGTCTCTAACACGGCTTGACAGCAGAAAATTATACAACATCGCAGGAAGTGTAAGGTACATTTTGTTACAAATCTGTCAAATCATTTTGGAATTTTCCCCGATTACGAGCATGTACTACATAACTAATTTATTTGTAACAAATTTTATGTAATTAGTGCATAATTATGCCAGTTTTGTTTACAGAACTCCAGAACAGCATTTCAATTAACTGGAAAAATGGAAATAAAAACAACTGGCACAGTCTGTTATATGATCTGCTTGCTGGGGAAAAAAACAATAAAAGAGATTTTACAGGGTGATTTGTTTTAAAACAACAGGAAACTTGTAAAAAATTTATACAGCTATTTGTACATGACATTCAAACAGTAACTGAAAGGCACTGTGTGATGTCCCTTCTGTTGTAAAACTTGACAGTTGGAGAAAAGTTATCCTCAAGCCTTCTTTCAATTGAAATGTTTAAAATATAACACAGAGAAATGTTTTGTCCAGGTGCTTTTGGGGCCGAAATAGGTCCCCAATCTCCTTCCTGAAAAGTATATATTTTCCAACTTCTTAAGAAAAAAATATCTCAAATTTGTTAATTACTTTTGAACACTGCAAATTTCCCTTTTTTGGGCAAAATAATGCAAAATTCCCCTGCCAGCATGGGCCCCACCACCTTTCCCTGACTCTCGGAAAGAAATCACTGCGGAGGCATTTTTTAGACCTATCTTTACCTTTTAAAATCAAACAATAACGTATTGGCAGCTTTGGGATATCCTTCATTAGTAAAGCTGAAAATTGTGGGCAGCTTTTTGTCTTGTCCAAGAACATGTGGTCGAAAAGTTCCCATTCCATCCTCTTTTATCATTAAAGCTTGTAAGTTAATTGCTTCACCCATTCTTAAACAGTAAAGCAGGAAAGTTCACTGACTGGTACTTTCTGATCCCTGTCAAATATTACAGTTAAAGATTGACCCCTAGAGGTACCTAAAGGAGTCTTCCTCCACTGGTGAATTCAAAACTTTGACCAAGAGTGGGTCCTGCTTGTGGGAATGCATCTGTGTCATACCACTAACAATTCTGGATTAAAACCAGTCTGAAATACTTTTAGCCATGTTTCAGTAATTAATGAATTATTCATGTTATATTTTTACCTTGTTTCAGATTTTCTAGTTGTGACTGCATCAGCAGTGGTATTAGTAATTGGCTCAAATGGTCAAGTGTTCGCTACATCTGCAATCAGGTCAGTTATTTTTTATATGGGTGATGTGAATGTGCTTTTAAATTAGTATTGAAAGTTCAAAGTACTGGCTGGCTTGTGTTATCTTAGCTATGAAAAATGTCACAGTGACCCTGAACTGATACATAGAGGAGATACGGTTGTATTTTAATTGGTCAGTCAATGTAATTTTGACTTGTGGCCAGTCCTCTGCTTGGAATTATTGGTAAAGAGTACAATGGTATCACTTTAAGTCATGACACTATTTTCATCCGCTATTTCTTGTAGGGATATCCAGCATAGCATGCACACAAAAGAACAAAGCTATGTCAAAGATTCAAACCTTTAGATGAGTTCTGAAAACTTCAGAATTACTTTCTTGCATCGGAAATTTGAATTGTATGTGTTCAGAAATGTTTAAATTCAAGTCTTGCACAGTGACATATAGCACAAACAGACAACACAGGCATATAGCACATACAAACAATACAGGCACATAGCACATACAGACAATACAGGCATATAGCACATACAGACAATACAGGCATATAGCACATACAGACAACACAGGCATATAGCACAAACAGACAACACAGGCATATAGCACAAACAGACAATACAGGCATATAGTACATACAGACAATACAGGCATATAGCACATACAGACAACACAGGCATATAGCACATACAGACAACACAGGCATATAGCACATACAGACAATACAGGCATATAGCACATACAGACAATACAGGCATATAGCACAAACAGACAACACAGGCATATAGCACATACAGAACACAGGCATATAGCACATACAGACAACACAGGCATATAGCACAAACAGACAACACAGGCATATAGCACATACAGACAATACAGACATATAGCACATACAGACAACACAGGCATATAGCACATACAGACAACACAGGCATATAGCACATACAGAACACAGGCATATAGCACATACAGACAACACAGGCATATAGCACATACAGACAATACAGGCATATAGCACATACAGACAACACAGGCATATAGCACATACAGACAACACAGGCATATAGCACATACAGACAACACAGGCATATAGCACAAACAGACAATACAGGCATATAGCACATACAGACAACACAGGCATATAGCACATACAGACAACACAGGCATATAGCACATACAGACAATACAGGCATATAGCACATACAGACAATACAGGCATATAGCACAAACAGACAATACAGGCATATAGCACAAACAGACAATACAGGCATATAGCACATACAGACAACACAGGCATATAGCACATACAGACAACACAGGCATATAGCACAAACAGACAACACAGGCATATAGCACATACAGACAATACAGGCATATAGCACATACAGACAACACAGGCATATAGCACATACAGACAACACAGGCATATAGCATTACAGACAAGCAAACACATAACACAAAGGTAGTAAATCACATAAATAAACAAAATCCATTACCCAGGCACAGCATCAGCCAGACTACATACTTCACTTACAATTATACAAGAACATGATGTGATAGGGGTTTTACCACATGCAACAAATGAAATGTCAAATTGACGACAAACAAACATGAAAAAAGGAATACCCAACAGGACATAAGTTAATGCATTGATAAAGCATTAGGTTGAACCCAGGGTTACTAATTTGAAAGTTACTAGGGATTTGAACGACTGAGTGGCTAGCCAATATCCCATATAAATAGAAAATATGAACTTGGTAAAACTACGGCTGTGACATCCAATGCACTCAATACTATTACTTTCAAAGTGACCAATATATCAGGGAATCTGTCACACAAAAAATCACCTCCTGGCCATTTCTACGATATTGCTGAACCTGTTAAATTAATAGCAGTAATAAAGTCTGATAGTTTACAGAGAAACTACATAAATAGATGTCAGAATGTTGGCTGCAATGTCACTGTGCTAAATGGATCCGAGATTGAAAAATACACCAGATTCATCTTGGTGCTCACTATTTATACTACTTCAGTTAATTTGTGTAGGCTGTGGTGGGGAAAGCTAAAATTAACCATAGACCTTGATTGAAGTTTTATCCTCTGAAATCTTCAAGTTTTATATCTCTTATTTGTTCCAAAGAGTATTTTTTTCCCCATATTTCATTGTCCTGATCTTGACTTTAAAACAATTTAGTAGATTAACTTCAAATAATAGGTAGCTGGCAACAAGGGGTTGAGCAGTTCAAAAGAACCTTAACTGATCAGTGAATTTTGAGTTATTCCCCTTTTTCGGCATTACTTTAAAACTACCCAACAGATCCTGTTAAATATAGGTAGATGATACAACAATGGGGAGAGAACAGAGGAAGGCACATTGTCCCCAAGTATTTTTGTACTTGATATAACAAAAAAACATTTGCATCTCATGTATAAGAGTCACACTTTCGGGGCATCATTCTGTATACAGTGATGGCCGTTGTTAAAAGACTATATTCAGTTTCTAAATGAATAAAGGTTATGGTACACTTGATTGTGAAAAGGAAAGACACTTAAATTATGAGAAACATAAAAAAGCATACAAAATGTGCTGAGTAAACAGTTTCTGTGGTGAGCCGTATCAGATGTTTGTGAACTTCAGGTAACCCTGCCAAAAGCAAAATATACCAGGTGTGGAAATGAATGTTTGTAATGTTCATACTAATACATTTAGGAGTTTTGTAGTAATTGTAGACACCGTGCAAACAGAATCATGGATATTTGTAAACAGAATCCCGGTCCGTCACTCCGAAACAGTCGTCTACCATGTAATATATAATGGTTTATATTGGAAATACTTGTAATAAAGAACTATTTTGACCATTAGTTGTTACATTACTTGATCTAAATCCAATAAAGGAGCTGTAATTGTATATTTTTCATCGCTGATTGTTTTACGTTAGCATGGGCTGTCACCATACATAGTATAAATTGCTACATAAAGCATTATCAGTGTCCTGATCAATATTGGTGTTTACTGCAACTGCCTGGTAGTGGAGAATTAATGCTCGAAAAGGTGAAATACCGGTAGATGAAATAGTGTAAGAGAATTTTAGGCCACGCAGTTTTCAGTTCTTGTTTTATGTTCCATACAAAATAGCTGTTTTCTCAGAGTAAAGGGATTTGTAGTGATAGGGACCCGTAGTCTTTCTTTTTCAGCTCCCTTTATTTTCAAAGATTAAATGTCTGCTAGTGATCATAAATGTAAATGTTAGTCATTCTGTTCCAACTCTGTCTTATAAATTGCTATGACATTGAGCGAGACTTAAATATGTTTATCGCACTCTAAATAAAATGCAAATTTTAGCTGCAAACATTGGTAAAGCTGGATTGGTGACTGCAGTTTATTTCTACTTAAATTAATGTTATGTACCATCCGCTCAGTGAGTCTTGTAACTAAGACTGCATGAAATACTGTATAAGTAATAAACAGAAAAAGAAAATCATACACTGCAAGGCTTATTTTTTTTATGGATTTTCACTAAACTTAAGCAGTTGAATACAGATGAACAGATTTCTCATACCAGTCTGATTGTAAGATTTGTAACAGTACGAGCTTGCTCTGACGACTTTCTTGACTATGTTTTTACATGTTGTTTTCGTTCGAGATTTGCTCAGTGTGTCACTGTAATATGAAAAATTGAAACATCATCATTTATGTTTTCAGAGGGGTTCGTTTCTTACAGATACTGCGGATGCTTCATGTAGATCGACAAGGGGGCACGTGGAGATTGCTAGGCTCTGTTGTATATATTCATAGGCAGGTATGTGATCATGGCGAAATCTTTGGTTTAATTTGTGGCAATAATTCTTGGAGGCAAATCCACTTTTTGGCTTTTAGGAAACATGTTGGAGGGGATAATAGCTGGAACTCTTTACTGATTGTTTGTTGATATTTTGTTGCATGATTATAAATTAGAAAAAAAGTGTTTTGCAGATGTAATAGTAAAAGATGTTTTTTTTACTCAAGGATTTCCACAATAAAGTACGAAAGTGGCTGTTATAGGTCAGTCTGTTTCAGTCGCACAATGTCATGCGTGTTTACAGTACGCTTAAAAGTAATGGGCAGATTTCCTACTGTTTTGAATTATAAAACATTTGCCATGGGCAATATTTGATACGCTATGTCATGCCATTATTGTAACACAATATTTTGCAGCGAGGAACGCAAAACTATCAGTTTTTGTTTAATACAGCTGCAAAATTTCACCGAAAGAATATTGCTGTTAAATGTCAACGCAATGAATAATTTATGTGACAGATTAATGAAGGGATCTATTTATGGTCTTTTATATAAGATTAAGTCTTAATTGGATGTGAGTGGTGTTTACAAATTTGTGTGAAGTACAGAGCAGTGGCCATGTGGCCAAAAAGCCGGGAGCCAGTGCTAAATAAACCACAAAATCTGCTTATATGGAAAGAAAAACATTGAACGGATAGTGTGATTGAACGAAAGCTAGAACAGTTGCAGGAAGTCTGTAAGGAGTTGCTGTTGTAAAGATTTTATTGACTGGCTAACTTCCTCCAGCTAACCCCACAGGGACGATGTAGTTGTAGCCAGCTATATCAATTAGTAGAAATGAAACATTTAATTGTACTTTTGGCATTTACATGATGCTGTTTGGGTATGTGGAGTTTGCAGTATTATATATTTATAACCAGATTTTAACCTAATATTAAAGAGAATAATTCAAAAAGTATACCCTGAATCAGAGTATTAGGGTAGAAGATTGTAAGAAGGGTATAATTGTCAGAAAAAAGGAATGGTAAGAGGAAATGAATGTAAGAAATTCCTCACTTTAGGCTGGGGAATGTATCTGTAGTAAACATAAATTTTGATGAAGGTACAGACGTTAAAACTTGATCGGTTATGTCGTTATGACGTTGGCTATAGAAATGCTTATGTCAGCTGTAATAGAATGGCTAGAAACTGCAAGAGACTCAAATATCACAGCAACTAGTAGTGCCAAAGCATCCGTATCTTTTTCCCATTGGCTAGAGCTTTTGTTTTCATGATCTCTAGCTTACTTTCAAAAACTGGGTCACATGGGGCCTAAATCTAGGTCTCCAGGTCAGGTCATTATGAGTACTATATTTCTCTCTCAGTGAATGTGGTCAAACTAGCACAAAATTTTGTCTCAAATTCAGATGTTCATTAATTTTCCGAGTTGACTATAGCATCTCTGATAAATTATTCTGATGTTTTCTGTTGAGGCAGGTTAGCAATTAAGTTCCAATCTTTACTCTCTTGTTCATTATAGGGATAAAATTCCTCATTTGTCCATTAAAGAAGTTATAAATCAAACTTCCTGTGTTACATTTCACAGAGACTGTCACATCCTGAATGCATTCCTGCAGATTCTTCCATTATAACTCTGAAATTTTTAATGAAAATGAATGCAACTAGAGAGGTTTAGAATCAGTCATGTAGCAAGTGAATAATTTTCCTCTGAAACTTTTATATAGATTTATACATTTTTAAGGATAGCTCCAAACATTACCCATTTTGTTCAGACTTGCTCTCAAGTTGTACATAATGACATCTAAAGATTCTTCAAGTGATGGATGCCTTGAAGTCTCAATAAGAAATTGTCTCCCAGTTGTGACTTGATAAGGTGTTTTTATTTTTTTTCAGACATATCAAACAATTAGCAACCTAATTTAGTTAGAATCACTTTTAACTTAAGTTGTTTGTACAACCATTTTTTTTTTAGTTTGTTGGAGCTTGACACCTGCCTTGATTTAGTTTCAAATGACACTGAATACTGTTGGATATTTTGCATGTATTTTACCTAGGATACATGTGTACACTTTTGTGTGTTTCAGGAATTAATCACCACACTGTATATAGGCTTTCTTGGGCTCATCTTCTCCTCATACTTCGTGTACTTGGCTGAAAAAGATGCAGAACCGGACTCGGGGTCAAAGTTCAACAGCTATGCAGATGCCCTCTGGTGGGGTGTGGTAAGTATAATAACACATTCACGCATTAATATTTTGTTTGATAAAGTCATCTGATTTTACAGCTATTTCTTGTGAATCAAACACAATTCTGGAGAATCAAAGCACACAGTGACTGTAAACTGACTGAGTACTAGAAAAAAGGACACTTCTAGAGTTAAGGCTAAAAATAATATAGAAGTTCCTTAATATGAAAAACAACAGTTACTGTACTTTAAATGATGGGTAATGTGATGACAGTAACCAATGTATAATGTAGATAAGGCAATACAGGTAGAGAATATCTTCACCATCCATCAAATGTTCTAGGTTATCATTTACATTAGCTGATGAAGCAGTAACACGTTCTGATGAGAATAGTCACCTTTCTGATTGTGCCTTAACTATGCCATTTTCAACATTGGTTTTCAAATATCAATATCCATGTATAATTTCGTTAGAATTAACAGTTTTTCCTATATGAACAATCATGTTTGTGTTATATAGAACAAAGACGTGTTATTGATACTAAATATTTTATTACTTTTCACATTAAGTACATACATGATAATGATATTACAAACGTACTTGCTTATACAAAATATCAGTTAAACAACTTGGTGCACAAAAAAAATTGACTGAATTCAGTCACTAACTGACCATACATTCATAGCATACATGAATCTGTACTCCAAGACGATTCGAATATGTCAGATTGAAATTGCATCTGACTGAATTTCAGTCATTCCTGATTTCACTATCTGCAGCTGAAGAAGCAATGAAAGTTTTTCGGTAAACAAAGTAAGAAGCTAGGCCGACAGTGACTGAATTCAGTCACGAAATAGCATTCATTTAGGCTATAATTGTATCTGATAGAATTCAGTTATTTCTGTTTTCACTTTCCTAAAATTTTGAAAACAATTGAAATACTGAAACCAATGACTGTTTTTCCGTGAACAAAGATGGAAAGTTGCAGAATTTGGCTAAATATCATGATTCATAACACACATGGAAATTCACCGATACAGGCTGCAAAATAAATGTATTCACTCAAAATTATTATTAATATCCTTGTTTATAACAACAGTATGTTAAATAAACAGGTGTGTATATCGATCTGGTAAATAAACATGTATGCAAACAAAAATAGTAAAGTACAATTCCGTTAAAAATAAATATATTATAAAGATATACTTTTTCGAGGTAATCGTTCTAAGGCCAAGAAAATAACTATCAGTTTCTTTGCTACGTCTCCATGTTCTAACATTCACTAGCGACATTTATCAATTGTTCATATTGCGTATAAAATTTTACATATCTATATATTAAAATTTAGAAATAAAATATGGTTATTTTGTTTTCATGTTATGTCACCAGATACCATAATAACAGCAGCAACAACAACACACTTGATGAAAAAAATGAATAACAGGGCATAAAGAATGCAATCAATAAAATAATTGGATATAAATGAAATGGTCACACTTTGATTCAAGTTATTGGGAGTATTACAACAATACTTATCTGCAAACTGGGAGGGTAAATCTCAAATCTAGTCGGATTATACCAGTTTGGGGCTAATAAATACGATTACAACTACGCTTATAAGCTAACCTGTAACCCTTGTTTACAAAAGTATACAATTGGACATTATTTTCCACCTACATGGTAGGAGTAGTAGAAATATGGCTTAACCTGTCTTACTGGCAGTCATCTGCCTTAATATGCCAATTCATATGTTTCCTAATGTTCCATTTTAATTTGAATATAAGCATAAAACAAAATAATTCAAAAGAAATGTATACTTTTACAGCAAAACAGTCAGTCTAAACATCAAAACTATAATGTGAGATATCGACATGTATGCATTATAAAACATGCGCCGTCTAGCATCCAGGCCAGCTAAAACCTACATACATGTACAAAGGTAAATATTTTTTGTGATAAAATCATTTTTATTGATGGTAAATAAACTAATTTCTTAAGACAAAAAATATGGTGTAAGAAACCACCTGAAAAATAATCAGGTAAATACTTTTCGTGATAAAAAGCATTTTCATTGTTTATAAACTAAGTTCTTAAGAATTATGACTGAATGTGCCGCCGTTCTGTTTAAAATTCTACGTTTTAAACGAAACACGGCCATAATTATCAAAAGCACTGTAAAGTTCAGCAAAGGGTCGTACAGAGCCTTTAGATATGGATGTATCAATGGACATGTATCTTCAGACTTCCAAAGACAGTCGAGTTTTGAGCGTTTTTGATGTAAAATTGTAAATAAGTATTGCTATTATGCCCGATATTGATCATCCCCCCCCCCCCCCTTTTAGGCTTCATAACCCCATCCCCTGTCCTTTTATCAGCCTCCGTAGTATACAACAAGTCATCTGAGTCACTGTTAAAACTTGCCCAGTCGACTTTTGATTATCCTCTTGGGATGATTTAAGGCATATGCAATTTCCCTTTGTAACTGTCTCCCGATACTCTCCAAAAGGTAGCCTGAAAAGGAAAGATATATTACTTCATGCACTTCTAAAAAGAAACAATATCTATCTAGCTGACCTAAATAAACGCCTCAAAGAACTATTTCCCATAAGGTAAAACATGTATTAAGTGTCTGAGACAAAAGTGAGCAAGTCTGTTTTAATGAGGTCGGTAAAAGAGACTTTTCATCACATCTCAAAAGCTGAATTAGAATCCTATTTCACGATATTATATGTTACTCCATGTCAATCCATGTTATCATAATTCAATGCGGATCATTAACCTGCTGATAGGAATTTCTGTGGTACAGTTAATGGTTTTCTTTGATGACATCGAAAGTTAATATCTATTACACACTAATACGTTTTGAAGAAACACTTATATATAATGTAGAAGCAACTTGACATGATATTTGGTACGAAACAGTAGTTTGGTATATTTAAAAGTGCTTCCTGTGTGTCATAATACTGTCAGATATTCAGTTGATTATCACATATAAATGTATACAATCAATTGATTATTTCAAAACGAATGTTAAATCCCTCCCCCCCCCGCCTCAAAAAAAGACCAGTAACTACACCTCTTTGATTTATATAATAGAGTTTATCCATAAGGGCTAAATTGTTTTAAACATTTGCTGTCCGTGAACAGTTTTGTTCGGAATGTTTTGTGTCTTAAAAATGTTGAATTAGTTTTCTCTGCCCTTAATCTGAACATGTATCTCAAAATATAAATCAAACTAATAGAATGTACTTACTGTTTTTGTACCCATAATTAGAATCTCGATTAAAAACTTGTGTTCCCACGTCGTCATGTACATTTTCCGGTTCCCGTACGTTGAGAAGTTTCTGTTCTGTAGAACGTTCTTACGAAATTAACGTTTTCATTATGGCTGTCGTTATGTACGCTCAGCATAAGAGCTTCGTTCTGCTATAAATTTCGAGTAAACGTGTGAAAACTACCTGTATTGCCGAACGTCCTTTTGATGATATCAAGTTTATTGTTTCAATCAATAACAACACACTAACAACGCTATACTCCTTTCCCTCTGAACGAAACCAAGCATTGCCTACACAGTCAACTATGTATCTTACTTTGTGAAGTTTTAACACTCTATCTAGTGAAAACAAATTTGGAATAATTATGTGATATGCTACAACACACACTTATCTAATAGACATGTAGCTGAGTGTACTCCTACAAGGAGCATTCAACAGTCCTTTCTTGTATTTCACTTTCAGAATTTACAACCAAAGAGATGTATCTCAAGAAATACATTACAGGCTTGGGACACATTTATATTGGGCACTAATGATAATGTTCTACATTTATTGCTGGCAAATACCGCTAATGTTCATAATACCGTGCTGATAATTAGCTGACACTGACAGTTAGGTTTTAGATATTTTATATGGCCGGTCTGGTATATCGGGTGTTACGTTTTAAATGAAATGCAACAAAGAAATAAATTTGTGAGGAAATTTGATCTAGATTCCGGATGCAGATTAATATTTCAAGTTAAGCGCGATTTTTCACGTCACTCATTTGCCTAAATGAACGAGGTCTGATCCCAATGCGCATGTTCGTTAGAAACATCAGATATAAGTATAAATACTACTACTACTAAAAAAATAATAATCATTATTATAACAATAAAAATACTGATAATAAATTCTTTATAGGCTGAGATTGATAGCCCTTGAGGACTTTTCTGTGTTTGATAACATTGTATCATAAAAAATTATTTGCTAACCTTAACTGACCACAGCACTGACCCCATGCTTTTAACAAATGTTCTCAGAGAATTAATGGTTTTATTACTTCAAATGTGGAACTACTGGGGTTTTTGTTGTGAATGTGAATTTCAATGCACAGGGAATGATCAAATATTGGCAAGCTTTATATCAGAATATGCTCTTATTTTTACATAGAAGAAGTAACACACAGTTTATTTCATAACTAACATAAAGTTATTTCCTATTTTATTGAAAAATAAACAATTTTAGGTTATAGAGACACTTGATGTTTCTATCATACTGAAAGGTATCTTCTAAACAAGAGAGATATCTCTTAAATGTAAAGATATATCTCCTTCTCTGTGATATGTCGGTGATAGATATCTTTACAGTTATATGCACATAGTGGTATCTGAAAAATATAACCTTCCATGCAAACGAGATATCTCAAGAAACTGAGACTGACATATGCATATGCACATTAGATATCCAAAGGGCATTTAAAATATTATATTTAATATATCATATTAAAGATATCTTTCAGATTTGCAGGGGTGTCTTTGTACATGTAAGACAGAAGGATTTCCTTCATACCAGATCGTGATATCTGCAGTTTTTACCAGTGATGGAAAATCTCATCTTACAACCAGGCAGAGCCTCTTGTACCGCAAAAACAGTTACCCTCGAGCCAGATATTTCCATTTGCACGTGTAACCAGTGAAATATTCATATTATCTTTCTAATAAAAAAGATACCTCTGTATGGTCATAATAAAGATACCTTTCTTCAAATCAGAGATATATATCATGATTAAATTGAGCATATATCCATAACTTTTCGACATTGGTATTTGTATGTTTAACATATATATATATATATATATGTGGGTTAAGTAGGAGAGATATCTAAGATAAACAAAAATATTTCTCAATTACAATCAATGTGTAAATTAGAGCTTACATGAAGAAAATTAACTATAACTGCATAAAAATTTATAGAATAATTATTTGACTGAGCTGTCATTAAACAAACAAAATTTATTTACATTGTTATATCACACTTAAATCTTCAATTTTGTGTGGTGAATGCTAATCCCAGAGAGTAATGACCACAATAATTTATACAGGTGCTGCATTTCAAATCCGAAATTATCGAAATACTGCAAGATGAGGGTTTTATGACCCATCCCTAATAACACTTAATGGTAGGTGCCAATCATAGAAAAGTTCCCCAGGGCTACCAATCTCAGTCTTTAAAGAAGGTAACTTGTATGGAATGTGAAAGAATATTCATAACTCATTTAACATATTTAAACATGGCCTTCTGAAAACAAAATGAAGTGACTGATCACCGTGTTGTATAAGCAACGTTTACATAATTAAGGTAATTCAGACTGACAAACATATGAATCAGATCTGCTACATTTCAGCAAGGGCTTATCAGTGTAGCTAATCACTGGTTACAGTAAACACCTCATAAAAACCCAGGAACCTGCTATGCTGACCAACTAGTCTCACATCAATTGCCAGATGTTATATTTGAGAATTCATTGACCTATACTTGTACAATATAACTGGAGAGAAAATTCATTTATGAGATTCATTTGCTTATGCCAAGAAAGAAATTTTCTGGTGTTGCTCTATTTGTTCTACTTAAAATGTATAATTGTTGCTGCTAAATCTCCTAAAATAAGGGAGATATCTTTAAAATTCAGAGATATCTCCGTAAATTAGAAGATATCTTTCTTTTAACAGAGATATCTCTCATGTTTTGAAAGATATATCCCAACACTTTAGATATATCTTTCAAAGTAAAAGAGATATCTTACAATGTAATAGAGATATATCTGTATCATACAGACATATCATATCTTCTACATAAAATATATCTCTGAGAAAGATATATCTGTTTTGAATAAAATATCTCTGTTACTAAGAGTGTCTCTAAAGAATGGAAAGATATCTCTCAAACATGTTAAAAAGATATCCCTGTAAGTAAAAGAGACATCTTTTGAGGTACAGGAGATACTTTTGTGTGGTACAAAGATATCTCTCAGCGTGAAAGAGATCTCTGTTATGATGAAAGATAACTCTTTGATATAAGAGATATATCTCTTTTACTATTTAATCAAAACAAGACATATATATCTAATTTCATACAGATATCTCATAAAATAGGAGAGATATCTCTGTTAATTATTGTAGCTCTTTACCTTACTGCAAACACTCTTTTGTGTGAAAAATTGTTATAAAATCCTTGTAAATACTATATATTATAAAATACTTGTCAAATAATGATTAATGTATGGAAAAAGAATTGTTAAAATTTACTAGAAAAACACTGAGTTACTTGTAATATAAGTTCAATTAAGACCCATTGTACTTTCCTAATTCAACATATATTTTAATATAATTTATAATTAGTATACTACTGCATGCAATGCTCTAACAGGCTGCTTAGATTGACCCTGTAGAGATGTTTGCTTGTAATTTGATAGGGCTATTAATGTCAGATTAGGTGGTGTTAAGGTCATTTATCAGAGAGGTGTTTATTGATACAATTCCATGCTGATGATTACCTGGCAGATAAAAAATCTATGGAAATAAGGGATTTTGGCATATACAATACATATATGTTTGTTAGTCTGAATTGCGTTGCATTGTTGAACAAAGAACCAAAACTACCATTAACATTAATATATAATTAAATAATAAATTGTAGATACTCTTTAGTTTATACTATACCTAGGTTGCAACGGTGAGCCCCATGCGTGACCAATTGTACTGCCAGGATGATGTGCCTGACTCACCGTTATGTTATAAATGGAATTAGTATATATTTTACATTCTTATTATTACTTGCGGGGGCATCGAAAAAGTTCTTTTGGGTGACTGTTCGGAATTTGTCCTCTCCGTAAAAGTTACATTTATTAAAGAATAAGTTTTAAAAATGGTAGTACATGTAACATATGCATAACAGTCCATTTTAAAGTGTTCGGCCGGTATTTTCTATTGTAGCCTTCTATCTACATGCATACCAATATCTTTTTTTAGTTTACTCTATTGTGAAATGCAAAAGCGTAGTCAATGGCGAATTAATTGTGATGCTAAATAAATCAAAATTGATGTCAATATATACATGACTCTATTTTTTGTGTAATGTGAAATATTCCATGCGTAAATTAGTTTTGGGCTGAATTAATGTAATCCGCAAACCTATCTATGGTCGCATTTGGAACACGACGATGTCCCTAAAATGTCAAATGAATAATATGTTGTACGTAATGTTGTGCGTAGGTAGCACGCTACTTTCCTTGTTAGTTATTTAAGATACAGTTTCAATTTCACGAGTTGTACTTCACACGTATGTTTATAAAATACTTACATGTATTCTCCTGTGATAGTTTAGGGAGATAAAATTAAAATTATTCTATAACAACATCTGATTAAATAAATTTAAAAAATATGTATGTGTGTAGCAAGATTCTGGCATTAATTGGTTTCTTGACTTTTGATGATCGGCTTATCTGTGGGAAATATATCTTTTAAAGGCGCAGATTCACTTCGAACTTACTGATCGAATACAAAAACAGAATTTATTGATATAATAGCGATATAACTATGTCGTTCTATTTACTCAAAACAGTGTTAATGTATGCATATCTTTCGTATTATAGTGATTTTGTCATGAAACACCAGAAAGTCTTTTCTATTTGTGTTTTAGATATCATTGGCACTGCACTTTAAATTTAACTTGTACTTTCTATTTATAAATTTTTAATGCAATTCAGTTGAGTTTTATTCGTGCATACATGTAAGATCTTTATAATAATGTACATAATATTGTTAAAAATAATACATACAAAACATAGAAATAATAGCTTCCTTCTCAATCCTAATAGTCATGTTTGGTGCGTGTACTCTGAACCATGTACAACTTTATTTGTTGCTGAATTTCTTAATGGTGTGTCACACGTCATTATAGTAGTCCTGGGATTCGTCAAGTATGAATCTGATAACTTGACTTAGAGTGATCTGTAACCGGCACTGGAGTGACTTAGTGTAGCCAGAATACCAATACGAGCAAGAATTATCAAAGTAACACAATGACTGTATTAAAGCACTAAGCAACGTTTTCTTTGTTTGAACGCAGAAATTGCTACAGTGTCTGTATAAAAATCTAACCCGAGAATTAACATTTTTAGTAAAGAGACAAGTACATGTATGTGCACTCTATGTACAATACCCAAGCCTAGATTCTTAACACTCTTTTGGGAAGAAATTCATAACCGTAACAAACAACTTTGGTAGAATTATTTTTCTTAATGTCCTTGCAGCCCATTCAGTTTTACCTAAAGTGCAAAGAACATAGATTTTATTGTCAACCAGTCATGTTGAACAATAGCACATAACTCTGCCTAGTTTTTCTGAAATTTACTTTGGATTCTTGATGGGCGTATGAAATAAGTTTGCAGTCTGAATCAATACACATACGCATATCGTTACATAACAGAGAAAAAGTAATGGCTTAGGGTACTTCCATTGAGTCCTCAACAACTGCCCTTCTTCGGGACATACGAACCTGTGTTAACGTTTTCAAAGTAACAGTCAATTGTGCGGGTAATACATCTTTCTTGGAAAGATAGGTGCTACAGCTACATGTACATACGGATACATTTATGGGACTTGCATAATGCAACTCTCTGTATAATTTGTTGAAAATTCAAAACAATAATATAACTGTTTGGTTTAGATCATACGTACGTGCATATTCTGATTACACACCGCGTCATTTACGATGGTACAGCGGCAACGTCTGGTCTGCGCTGCAATCGCGTGGTAACAGGTTATTGAATAAAAAATTTAGATGTAGAAATTCACTTTAATTAGAAAACATTGTTTTTGAAGGTAAGCATGCCTTGTAGAATCAATGAAAAACAATAGCAGTTATAGCAAAAAGCGCTAAAATAAAACCAATCGAACAAACTGAGTTATTGTTGTACTTATACCGTTTAAGCACTTACTCACAAATTCATAACAAAAAGTCTTAAATGAGTATTTAAAACTGGTATGAAATTAAAGGTAAAAAATGGCTGCGATCGTCGGTATTGGCTCGCTTTATAAGGTATTGGCCCAGCCGGCTTAATAGTACATAATCAATGCTTTACGGGTTTTGTTTAGTGGACGGACATGTAATATATACTAATACTGATATCACGTCACCAGAAACAGACAAAACGTATGGAAAATGCTCAACAAAATTGACTGTATAATATTTGTTTTTGAAACATAAGTGATATAACCGATACATTTACCGTTGGACAAATGACAGATCATCAAAACATTAAAAACATATAGCAAAACATTATAGAGATGTTCGTGTATGGAAAATACATTGATTGAGTAATAACTAAAGTCAACCGAAATGTGAAAATTTAGCTACGTTTTTTCTGCACTTCTTTTGAGAAGTGTAAGTAGCAATTAACGAAAATACACAGATTGAAGAGCAAGATATTTTTTTTTGTATGATATGCCTTTGGAAACTGTTTTAAAATGTTTGAAAATAAGTTTTTCTTTCGTAACTGACAACTTTGTACATGTATAACAGTTTCAATAACAATTTGTGTATTTTCATGTACATGTGTATGCATATTTTGTTTTCATATGACGTACATCCAGACGCATGCCATTGATGAAAAACATTCCGTTTTTATCTAAAGAACTTTCTGTTCTGTTCAGATCTGCTTTATTAAATGCAAGTTCTATAATATTGATGAAAAACATAAGTCGGTAGTTTAGGCATAGGTCATAATGGTCAAATAATTAGTAGTTTTCAACTTTTCATACACAATTAGCACCTCATGATCGCTTGCCAAATTGAGGTCTCAGGATAGAAAAAGTGTCAGAACATGTCAGTACCGCATGGTACCATTTAGAAGACAACACAACAAAACCATTTCAACAACTAACTGTGAATCTCACAACAAGTGATAAGACAGAAAAAATATTGTTTTCAATTTAATAAGATGCTTATTTAACTGTATCACTAGCAACACGAGCATCATCATTATCATTGTCATCATCATCATCATCATCATCATCATCATCATCATCATCATCATCATCACCACCACAATCTTCATCAAAAAATTAATTATTTTAAAAATCATTTTATAAAATAAAATCTGCTGCAACATCAGCGTTAATTTTGTTCACTAATCATTTGTAACGTTCCTTCCCTGGTTTAGAAACTTTCTTTTTACAATAGCAATAGATTTATTTTAGTTTGGTCTCCAGTCCATATCAATACATCTTAAAAAGCACACATATACAAGATGATGCAGAGTCGGGAACATAAAATACGGTTAGCAAGAATACCAGTATAGAACGTTCTTGGAATGTAATCCTCTCTACATGTGAAATGTAGTTTGTTTCAATTTCAGTATTGCAAAGCTTACACATTCCCTATTTTTACAATATTGAGATATTTAATTCTCTTTATTTCCTATTCATGTGAGGATTTCTGTAATTTTCCAAATTTGTTTTCAGTTTTCTTACTTCTTGTATACAGTCGAAGTAGCTCATGTTCAGAACATAACTTGTAACTTACATACTGAAAGTTTAGAACTATTGCTCTCGCCAGGTGCCATTTTTAAAGATACTGGTTTCGAAGTCTAAGCACAAATTGTTGAACGAGTTACTTTTCATTTTGCTTCCCATTGTTTCACCAGGGTTTTAAAAAACATTTCATCATATAATATGCCTTTTCACATATGTCTCATTTGGTTATCCATCTTTAAATTGTTACGCTTATATTAAAATTTAGTTTCTTATTATTTATTTAATATGTTTGCCGGAACAAGTGCTTGCACCAGAAAGAAGGATAATGGCATTCGAACACGATGCCTCCGGGTTAGAAGTGTGATGCTCGACCCAATCCCCAACCTACCCCACCCCCCTACAGTATGGAGCCACGCGGTTTTCTTTTGTTAGTAATTGCTACTTCTCAAGCTTTCAAAAGGCGTGACTGCAACTGATGATACCGTCTTCGACAATCAGTTGTAAAATTAATAAAAGGCCAAAACCAATCCGATCAACAACCAGACTAACACACTGAATAATGGTTTTAACAATATTCTATCAATGAGAAAAGACACTGCAGCAACAACAATTTGGAAATGGCGCTGAGCAAAGTGCAAAACACAGGATCGCCCCGGAACGATTGGTCACCAAATCTTTTTATATGTGTTCAAACCAGAGTTTGTAGCACGCTAACATTGACCTTTCAATGTAGAAAAGAAGCTTGTAGTTACATTTCTGCACGTCTTTGCTACGACGCGCCATTGAATCGAACCAGACGAAGCTATCAGTAATGTTTGTATTGTGATGTTGTAAATAATGCTTCTTTCTTTAAAGAGGTACTCCTTAAAATTGGTGTCAAATTAAATAACTTCAAAATCATAGAATGTTTGCATGTATTATTACTTACATGTAACTTAAAGGCTTATACTATGCCGGTAAAACCAGCGTTAGAAAATATGGTACAGTACCGTAAAATATCCAATAATCTATGTATGTACAACTAATGAGTTGATAGCGATATAGCACAAAAATTGTGACAAAATGAAGCATTTTTATATTTGTTATTCTTAATAAATATATTTTAGGAATTTTACGCCCGTTCTAACTGCATCTGGTCATTTTAACAGGCATGCAGTTTACTTTACCAACTTTCCTGGGAAGGACCAGTACTAGATTCTTATCTTCCGCAAGAAAGTCTCTCACAGCAGGGTTCAAACTGATGACGCTCAATCTAGTGATTTCAAGTCAGCGACTCTTACTACTCTATTATCATTTTACGTTCATTGAACACATTATTTATGTTTGGAGAGTTTAACTTGCTAGATGTAGGTAGTGCCCCTTTAATGTTACTACGACCTATTTGCTGCCATCTTTGTTCTTTATGTGTTGTGATTAATACTCAAGTGATACAAAATAAACTAGATCTAACTTGTATTGGATAATGAGTTCTTGTTTTGGTCATGTGGCAACTTGTTTATAGAAACAATAGAGTACATGTAAAAATAAAATTGATTCGCAATTAATAACTACAAATGTTCGTTTTGATAGCAGCAATCATTCGAATATGAGGTCATGCTTATCTTTTACACAACTATTTTTTGTTCTCAATGGGTTGTTGTCCAAAATTAATACATATATACCATACCCGCGCACGTGAACAGGTACCATACTATACATGCGCACATGCGCAGGTATCAGACCATACATGTGCCAGTGCAACAACTACCTTTTCTGAAAGTTAAATGCGAAAAGTATGTAAGACATTTATTACACTAAATATGTTGTCGACTTGTAATCACTAAAACTATCACCGAAGTTGAGGTCATTGTTTCGAACCAAATTCCCAAAATTATTCTTTACTTTTTTAAAAATTGGCAGTTTCTTCTAGAGATTTTAGAACTGGCCGTTCCCAGAAGTGATGGCGTGTTAAATGCCAGCCTGTTACGTGACAGGCCTCAAATCGTTAGCTTCATCAACGCGACACGTAAAGAAAAAATAAAAATGTAATACGCAAGTTGCAATAATTCTTTTACAAAGACAGTCTTACAATTAATCTTCATCAGTACAGCTGTATTAGCACATCTGAAAACAGTCAATTATGCATTAAGCTGGTAGTCGAATCACACGAGCGTTGATATTTCGAATTACTAGTAACCGATACATTACGTTCGTCTATTTTGCGATGCATGGAACATAGAAAATTTAATCATTTCTACATACAGTCAAACTTGTGAACAAAGACCACTGCTGGGAAGCTATAAATTTGGTCTTTGAAAGTATGTGGTTTTTATTCACTGCCGTTTTACTACAGATGAAAAGTGCACTGTAATCATCCTGCTGGTCTTTATAAGCAGGGTGGTCTTTATTTTGAGGTGGTCTTCAACACAGGTTTGACTGTAATTCATTATTATTATGATCAGAGGCTTATACAGCGTAAGTCCTTAAAACTTAATTAAATATTCTTTATTACTGCTTTCTCACCAGTACCCGCCCCTTGAGGTCCTAGTCAAATATCGCCGACGGGAATTGGTTTCTGTTTTCTGTTTCTGGTCTTAGTTATGGACCTTTACCAGTTGAAGTAGTTATGTTTGTATGCATTCATGTTTATTAAATTTTGTTTTTGTATAGGTTACAAAAGTACTGCAGACAATGCAGAATTACAAAACATGTAGTTAATTCCAAAAATTTAACACGGGTAACAAACTTATGCAATAAAGCCATGAAATACTTTATGCAATTTACATAATTTTGTCCCGAGGCATATCACGCAAATAAAATTAAAAGATTGGGAGTATGGGCAATTACTGATAACGTAACTTTTATCATTAATATTTAAAATTATTCTAAAAATTACCAAGGTCGACTTTTATATTTTCATTTATTACTTGAACAGCATGCTACAATTCTGGAATATTAAGAAGCAGTTGTCATATTTTGCAAAATTACATAAATTTTCATGTATTTCAATTTCATTACAAATACAAAAAAGAAATAAACATAAAAAATAACAACAAAATGGTTCCTATGGGGGTCTGCCACTTCTCGAAGGTACAAAATGTGTATATGTATAAAATTCAAAGTATTTCAAGGGTCATAAAACAGGTAGTTCTCATTACAACGGTTTACAGTCTGTTACAAGGTTCATTTAGTCCATTTAACAATGAGTTTTATGTGAAGTAGTTGTGTTGAGAAAATGGATGAACGGACAGTGACCTTGCTAATGTGTTCGAAGAAGAATTTTTTCAATTGTAAAACATTTTTACTTCTACAGTATCATATGTATAATTTGAACAAAAATAATTGGAATAGTATAACGATACTGCAGTAAAGAGGAGTTCACATATTGTTGAAGGAAACTGTGTTTAAAGGTAAAAGAATTTTCTACTTTTGATTTTAACATAATTCGATTCCATCGATATATGCGTTTTGAAATAAAAACCTACATAATCAGAAGTGTTATTTAGTTGATACATTAGCGTCATGTCTCTTATATATATTGAACGCCCGTAAAAAGATAATTTGTAACTTTATATTTGTAACTTTTATTATTTCTGAAAGATTTTTCTGAAAGATTTGTCTAAACATAATTGATACGCATTCGTAGCTTTCATTACAAATTGTACCATGTTGACCAATTTTTATAACATGTAGATAATTTATTATTGACATCAAAAAAAGTTGTGGGACATGCAATTTTGCAACTACTATTAAGTTTTTTACTTGCTTTCAGATATATACAAGTATCTATGATTTGACCCGACGAGATCTTGCCATTAGTTATGCTAACCCCGATAGTGTGGATCAGAATGAAACGAATTTGCTTCACTAAGGTATGTTCGGCTTTCAATTACATATATTGACTTTATAAATATATAAATTAATTTTACACACTAGAAACAAATCGATTTGTTTCGTAGCTCAGTTATAACCGTACTTTTTAATGCAAATTTGATAATCTATACTTAGTGCTCCCGCACTGCGAATGTAAGTAAGTGACTTGGTTTAGCTAAATGAAAATTTCAAACTTTGATAGGTAATGTAGACTTTTCTCAATATTTATTATTTATTTTTTTAATTAAAAACTTAAAGTACAATAGGCTTATATCCGTCACGTTTACACTACTAGAAAAGGAGTCCCTATCACGTGCCAGTGTTATGTTGACTAGCTCGGCATGTAAGCATTATCAATATATTTTTTTTGTATACTTCAAAGTAAAAATAATCGCTATAATCAACGTTCCTGGTGCGTTCGGGAACATTCTATATAAATATAATAATTACATTAAAGTATAAAAAGTTGAATGAGAAAATGAATGTTCACATGACTTGAACCTACATTATGTAGAGCTGGAGATATGTATACTAAATACTTACGTGCGACGAATATATGTTTATCATACTAGTAGTTTATTAACATACCATTTAGAAATGTTTTTTGGGTGGGGTGAATGCAGATCTATATTGTCAAAATCAAATTAATTACATACATAAGCTTCGCACAGAGTTTCTTTTAAACTTGTTATTTCATGAAGGATCTATTGTGGTGTTTTAGAATAGAAAAGGCAATCTTCAAAATACGGCTAGTGTAACAGACTTGTTGTATAATATTGTTTGATTAATTGACCACATTATCTGGTTAATGGCTTCGCTATTACAGTTATATCTTTCACTGAAGGTGGCAAGCGCTACTTTAGATAATTTGCATGGTCATTTAATGAAATGTCAGTTTACCACCAGTACTGATTTGCTATAATTTGGGTCAGCCACAGTTTAATTATATAATTTCAGCCACCAAAGAGCTTTCTAATTTGATAATAGCCAGCAGGTTGCAACAAATAAAAACTTCACGCTTTTTCCTAGAACCATTTAAAATGCAGATGTTTTATAGGCAGACATACACTAAGATCTAAGAAAATCATTCCTAGATAACTAATCATCAAGTGTTATGCTATGTAGTCATTCAGATCCACTGAACATATGAGACTTTGTTCCATTTTAATTTATGTCTATATCGGGTAAAATCATTATAGTATCTATCTATCTTGTCAAACTGCCTCACACCTCTCACGAGTATCACATAAATGCATAATAGTTCTTACAGTTAGGAGAATCAAGATTGTTAAAACTGTTAAAATGGTCAAAGAATAAAAGGTTCAAAAACAACTGTTGTACGATTAATAACTTAGTTGGGCCGACACCTGCTTGAATGATTCAAGACCAGGCAGAATCTCAATATGCGTGCGTAATCTATTCCACAGGACTGTGGTATGGGTGAAAAAAGAGTACTTAAAGAAGTCCGAGTTTGCATGGGTGTGGCGGAGACTAGGGGGATGCACATGTCTTGTTAATCTGTTTGGGACTTCTAGGTAACTGGACAGGGAGGTTGCTACAAGATTGTAGTATATTTTCTAAAACATAACCAATTTGTATATTGCATTTCAAATTGTTTGTCATAAGAATAATGTTAAATAATACCTTTCAATATATACAATAACGATACATTTCATCTAATATTTCAACAAATATTTTCAGATTGACGAAAGACAATCGGGGTGATGTTTTCATGCATTTTAAGAAATGGCCTGCAAATGAAAGTCGTAGGCTGGAGAAGAACAACTAGACATGTCCCAACTGAACGCCCGGTGGCAGATTGTTACATGAATAATACCACTGAATCATATCAGTTCCGTAAATTGAATCATTTTCAAGCTTTACTTGATATAATATTCATGTGCATGTACTTGCATGTTTCCGTTTCAGCTGTCTTGGATGTAAAGGGGCGTATGTTTATAATGCATACGTGTATGTATATATTCTTATAGTTATGTTGTCTATTTTGTTGTGCATGTATCTTGTAAAAAGTTCAAAAACTTTAAAGATTACATTAACAAAATTTTGTTTTAAGTTAAATGTATGATTTAAACCGGACACAGTTTGCATTTAAAGTGGTGGCTGTACAGTTAACGTGTTTTTAATATGAATGGCAAATTGAGTAAAAATAGAATTTGGCTTCTAAAGTCTGACGACTGCTGAATACATTTGACCACTAGGCAGGTTATCTTATATAATCATGTTATCAATCAATTTCAATCGAGGACTGTCAGATTCAATGGGCACGTCTAACAGACAGTGCTTGTTGTCCGGCCATGGATATTTCCAATAGTTTTCACAGTTCCAGTCTTAATAGCCCTGCCTTCTTGTTTATGTCTAAGAGCCAATTAAAGCCCATAACTTACATCCCATCCCGTAACAGTCTGACTCATGATATGTCAATCATGTAGAAATCTCGAATCATTCTACAGGAGAGGTGGTACCACCTTTTGTTATGAAATAGGCATGCCCAAAGATTCCATAAAACTGCTCGACGTTAGGGTTACTAACATGTACTACCGGTTTACCTTTTCCCTTCTTCATACCTTTCTGATTAATTGCTTGTGGGTTTGGCGTTAAAGGTATATAATGGAATTTGGCCATGTAACATATTTGTTTGAAACTTTAACATCTGATCATTTACACTCATTTATGTTCACTTAGCGCTTAATTCAAGTACGATTTTCACTGGAGGTATTTTTAAAATTTGATTTCCCTATCCTGGTTGCCCAACCAAGATAGTGTTATTTTATCATAAGTACAAATTCAATACAGATACTTTGCATACAGAAAGATATAAATATAAGACTTTTTATATGATATTTGTGAAATATTTGCATTATATATTATATTTTTAGATAGAATTCATTAGAAGTTCAAGTTTGAAAAGACATTATTACCTCCCTTTACCTATCTTTGTTGCCCACCCAAAAAATTTTAAAAAAATCAATTTAGAAGCTACACGTAGTTTTTGTTGGTCGTTATATTAGGCAGGAAAAAATAAAATAATTATTAAATTCTTGGCTGTTTGATGTTCGTCTCTTTTAATGAATTAATTTTTGTCTTTCAAGTTTCATTTTTACATTATGTGTTGCATCATCTTGTTACATTACCTCAACACACAATTAAAATAATAATAAATTATTTCGCAATTAAAATAAATACGGTATATGCACATTTGTAAACATACATTTGTATCGCGTCACTTACTGAAAGGTGATAATTTTGAGTGAATACATTTATTTTACATCCAATATCGGTGAATTTTCATATGTGTTATGAATCATGCTATTTAGCCGAATTCGGCTAACTTCTTACTTTGATCATGGAAAAACATTGCTTTCAGCGTTTAGGATACTTTAGAAATTTTAGGAAAGTGAAAACATAAATAACTAATTTTTATCAGATACAATTTTAGCCTAAATGATTGCTATTTCGTGACTGAAATCAGTCATAGTCGGCCTAGCTTCTACTTTTGTTTACCGAACAACTTTCATTGCTTCTTCAGTTACAGATAGTGAAATCAGGAATGACTGAAATTCAGTCAGATGCAATTTCAATCATATTCGAATCGTCTTGGAGTACAGATTCATATATGCTATGAATGTATGGTCAGTTAGTGACTGAATTCAGTCAATTTTTGTTTTGTGCACCAAGTTGTTTAACTGATATTTTGTATAAGCAAGTACGTTTGTAATATCATTATCATGTATGTACTTAATGTGAAAAGTAATAAAATATTTAGTATCAATAACACGTCTTTGTTCTATATAACACAAAAATGATTGTTCATATAGGAAAAACTGTTAATTCTAACGAAATTATACATGGATATTGATATTTGAAAACCAATGTTGAAAATGGCATAGTTAAGGCACAATCAGAAAGGTGACTATTCTCATCAGAACGTGTTCAGTGTCTAAGTTATTGTCAACCAGTTATTGTCTAATGTAATACAGATCCACGCCCTTATATGGTATTGAGCAGTGAACTATTAATAGTATAGCTGTTACAGTACTGAGTCTTATGGGAGAGATGGTCAGTACCTGGAAGGAAGGAAAAGTGTAAAAAAGATGTGACTGACATTTGAAATTTAAAAAAAAAACAACGATACAAAATGTAAGGTAACAATTTGCAAACTTCAACTGAGCCTGCCTATACTCCCCTACCTGTCTTTCTTCTCATGCCCTCTTTCTCCATCCCCATCCCCACACCTCCCCCCTCCCCTCTAAAAAGCCCCCAAAAACATTGTGTAAAGAATAATAGATGAGCAGTGACTAAAATATGAAAAGTGGGATAAGTTGTATATTTGAAATAATGCTAAACACCTTGACACCCTGAAAAAAGCTGTTACACATATGTAACTCTTTAAATGGTGATACCATTGAATTATTAAATACAGTTCATTCAGGATAATGTGAAAGTGACCCAACAGAAGAGTCCAATATTATTGTGTAAATTCATTGGATAATGTAAGGCTTAAATCTTTTATTGCACACATGATTTACCCTTTTATGCAATGGTTGTAAGATTCTGTGTACGCATACATCTGGTAAGTCACCATCACATTATCCTAAACATACTGTACAAGAATGATTATTTTTTGTTACATTTCAGATAACTGTTACAACAATAGGCTATGGTGATACAGTCCCTCAGACGTGGATGGGGAGAATTGTTGCCTCGTGTTTCTCAGTTTTTGCAATATCATTCTTTGCTCTTCCTGCTGTAAGTATGCAAGTATTGAGGAAACCTGCCATGAAAGTGGTTTCTTCTCGCTGACTAGTGATTTGTAATACAACTGGGACAAATCCACCTGTTGACAAAATGTCAAATGTTTGTTTTTCTCCATCAGACAAGATCTTCCATCCATTTTAATTAGTGGTGTTGTTGGTAATCATTTCAAATTAGGTGTTCTAAAGACATTTTTATCACAGTGATTTTTAATGGAATTGTTCTGAATTCAGCTGCGTTTTTTTTATCCCCACGCCGAAGGCAAAGAGATATAGTTTTGGCATTGCCCACTCATTATTTTCATACTTTCAGAGTTTTTGAGTAAAACTTGTGCAAATGTTAACTACTGCATGGAAATGTGGCCCTGCAAATTTCAGTGTGATTACCTCAGCAGGTGTTATATGGTCCTTTTTGTGTCGCCCTTTCGGAGAAAAGGCGATACATAGGGATAGCTTTGTCCGTCCGTCCGTCCGTCCGTCACACAAACTTAACGTTGGCTATAACTTTGCCATTTCTTAAGATTTCTTCATCAAACTTTACAATTGTATTACTTATGACAAAAGGGTCATGATGCCGCCAAATTTAGTAGGTCAAGGTCATATTTATCAGAGTTATGCCCCTTTTTGTACTTGGATTTTGTCATGAAAACTTAACGTTGGCTATAACTTTGCCATTTCTTAAGATTTCTTCATCTAACTTTCAAATTGCATTGCTTATGACATAAGGGTCGTGATGCTGCCAAATTTGTAGGTCAAGGTCATATTTGACAGAGTTATGCCCCTTTTTATACTTAGATTTTTACTATTACTTTGCCATTTCTTAAGATTATTTTATCAAACTTTCAAATTGTATTGCTTATGTCAAAAGGGTTGTGATGCCGCCAAATTTTGTAGGTCAAGGTCATATTTGACAGAGTTATGCCCCTTTTTGTACTTAGATTTTGTCACGAAAACTTAATGTTGGCTATAACTGCCATTCCTTAAGATTTCTTCATCAAACTTTCAAATTGTATTACTTATGACATAAGGGTCATGATGCTGCCAAATATTGTTGGTCAAGGTCATATTTGACAGAGTTATGCCCCTTTTTGTATTAAGATTTTGTCACCAGATTATTGGTTATTTTGACAAAGCGTAAGAGGGCGACACAAGTGTTCTACTGAACACCCATATAGTTTTCCATTATAGTCTATAAATATAGAAACTTCAAAATTCATTTTCTCAGAATTTTATTTTATTGCACACAGATAATCACCTAGGCACTCTTCTTAATGAAAGTGGTCACGTGAAAAATATGGGCCCTAATGTTTCTCATATATTCCATACAGAAACATATAAATTCATTAATTTTGCTTAAACAAGATCTGCTCAAAACCACAGAAAAGAAGTTATTGAAACTTGTCAAAAATGTTTTTTGGATGGTCCCTTGTAAAAGCTGCTTAAATCATTCCTTTCCAAAACTTTTTTATAGTTGTTGTTGTAGTGATCATAAGAGGTGTCTCAAGAGCAGTTAATCTAAGTTGATATAAGTTTTAAGTTTTTCAGTTGAGCTAACACAATTTAATATAAAATAAAAGTATCTTGTAAAATTAATCAGTTTTAATGTTAAAGAGGTTTATCACACTGCAAATTAAAAGAGTGAAGTTCCATGTGGTATTGATATAGCAGACTGGTGAACCATTTTTTTCTACAAAACTCTGCATATTGATTTAACACCTGAAGTTGAACTTTAAAATTTAATACAAAATGCATTTTGAAAATTTCCAGATCCTGTATAAAAGGCTGTTTCTTCTCATTAATTTTGAATTTAAATTCCCCCAAAATACCTCAGAAAGCCCAAATCCATCCTTAAGTTATTTAATGCTTTTCACATTTTTAGCTCGACTATTCGAAGAATAAGGGACATTGCACTCCCCCCCCCCCCCCCCCCCCCCCCCCCCCCCCCCCCCCCCCCCCCCCCCCCCCCCCCCGGCCCCCCCCTAAAGCCCCCCCCCCCCCCCCCCTTTTTCAAAAGTCAAACGAAAAGGTATTGACTTGAAACTCAAACTATATGTTTACCAAAAAAAACTCCCCCCAAAAAAAAAAACCCCAAAAATCTCATTAATTTTGACAAGAATTTAAATGCCCCTTTTCAACTTAGAATTTTTGGTTAAAGTTTTTTTCAATTCAAATATCTTGAATACTACCAAAATTGACTTGAAAGCCCAAAGTCCATCCTTAACTCTGTTTTGATACACCCCAAAACACCCCCCACACCCTTTTTTTTTTTTTTTTACAGATTTATGCCCTTTTTAACTGAAGTTTTCGCATTTTTTTTTTGTGAATTCAAATATCTTGAATACTATAAAGGTATTGACTTGAAACTCAAATATGTGTCTACCATCAACTTATACACCTGAAACAATTCCCATAACTCTTTTTTATTTGATTTGACATATTCCCCCCCCCCCCCTATGCCCTTTTTCCCCAAAAATTTTTTTTTTTTTTTTTTGTAAATTCAAATATCTTGAATACTATATAAGGTATTGACTTGAAACTCAAAATATATGTTTACCAAAAAACCAACATCTACACCTGAGGAAACAACCCCATAACTCTGTTTTGATTTTTGATAGATTTGTGTCCTTTTTTATTTTTGATGGGTTTTGTTAAAGATAGAATACTTACGAACATATTTACTGTCAACATCTTCACCAATGTTTTTGATTTTTGACATATTTATGCCCTTTTTAACTTAGAATTTTGTCACAGTTTTCCCAGACTAAAATGGAAATACTCAAAATGGCTTTCTTTTTGAAATGTCATAGAATAATTAGCAGCATGAAGCGGTCATGCTTTTTTAATTCTATACATATCAATTTTGAAAAGTTACAAAATTATTCATGATCAATATACAAGGTCTGTATTTCTTTGAAATTATCCCCCACCTCCCTCCAGTGGCTGCGAACCAGGTAAGGCCTTGAATGCAATGTACATTTACAAAGGTTTAGGTCTTTGACATTCCATACCCCCCCCCCTAACCCTTAAAAAAAACAACAATCTCCGTTTCCCCTTGACCCCAATTCTTATAACAACCCCACCCCCCCCTGTTATTAGACAAAAACCCCATTTTACCAACAAGCTTTAAATTATTAAGGGGTGTTCCCATGTGACAGCTCTTGTTTTTTAGGAAGTAGCCAATAAATATTAAAGAAATGATTGTCCTAGCTGATTCCTCACCATTCTTTATGATTACACTAATATTAAAGAAGCGTTTGATATTTGCAAGTTCTTTATAAAACCTTATTACAACTTGAAAGTAGTACGTATAAAGTTCTCTTCAGACGAAGTTATCAATACTCTGTAGAAGATTCTTTTTCCTTTACGTTTTCGTTACATTAATATTTCAAGGAATTGGTGGTTAGACAAAAAGCAGCAAATGTAAAAAGATTGTTTTCCTTTATACTTTTGTTACATTAATACACATACATCACTTTTACGAGGAATGGGCGGTTAGACAAAAAGCAGCAAAATGTAAAACAGTATCACAATAAAATTCGTCATTTTGAAGGAAAATGCAAAATAAATGGTTTAAAGTCATCACAGTTTAGATTGGCATTCAATAGCAGAAGGCTCTAATACATGTGAAAAAATGTAGTTTGATGCCCAATGTCAACTTTTAACCCTTAAATATGATCTCTACTGAAACTGACCATCAGGATTCTATTAAACCTCACTAAAAGGATTGCCACACTCTTCTGCACTAGCTATACTATCTCCTATAAATAGACACCATCGTTAAATGTCAGTAGAATATTGTATGACAATCATTCCATTGAAATAATTATCTTGTCTTTACCTATACAGAGATTTTCCAGTTATTGTGTAAATAAAAGTTTCTGACCACGGTTTCTTCTGTACCAAATTTTTGAGGGGTTATTTAATAAGGGGGTCATGGGTTTCAGCCTTATTTTGACAATTTCGTTGTCCAGTCATGTTTGTTCAACCATGGCACATGCTTAACCTATACAGTCCTACTAAGAAGTCACACAAAAAGCTATTGGATTAAAATAAACAAAAATTTATATCCATGAATATTGAAATCTGGAAGATAAATCTCTGACGACCGTCATGAATGGAGAGTTCAGAGTTCAGAGATGTTAAAGTTACATTCAATCTCGGATATAACTATGTATTGATGTAACAGTAGTATAGAAAATATATTACTGACAAGGCAATATTGTTAATTAAATTTTCCCTAATGGAACAATGTTTTGTAGCAGATTTTGTGATGTAAAGCTTTGTGATCATTCAGTAGTTTTTGGCTCACCTGGTCCTGATGCTCCAGATGGGGTTTGAGATCCCCGTCATATATCCTTAGTCCCTCGGTCACTGTCGTTAAATGACATCTCCTCTAAAACTATACAAGATGGCAGTTAATTGAACATTTGAACATAGAAGTTCTTTGAATAGGCCTCTACTAAATTAAATGTAGATCATTGAGTGCCATTCCCATGCAGAAATCTAGTTGCCATGGCAATGTGAAGTAACACAATTTGAAGTCTGATTTCCATGTTATTTAGCAAAATGTGACACCAGTCACCTTTCACATAGATCATTCAAGAAATATTGATTAGTAAAGAATAAAAGGCTTTTAGAGGTAAGGTTTGTTTTTCCATACATACTTCTTTACAGACAACTTTACCTTCCCACAAGCTAGTAGTGAGATTTTCAAACTAGTCCCAGAAATAATTTAAGACTGTCCAAGGGAAGCAGATTTGACAGGAAAAAATCAATCATGGCACCAGAGGGCACTGCTAGCTTCTTGTTATGTATTTATTGTAATAAAAGTTTTACTAAAAAATTTTGTTTTATAGAAGACATGGGTCAGATCCTCAAATAATTATTCATGTACTTTTCTCATGTTAATTTCCACTAAGATTGGTCAAGAATGTACAAAAAATATTGCTGGTTGGGGTTGGGCCAGTTTATATTACGTGTTTGCATTATAATAAACAGATGAAAACTGCTTTCAGAAATCAATGGCTATAATTTTGATTGACTTAATTCTATGTATTGAAATGAAATTTGTCTCTCTAAACTGATATGCCATTTGAAGGTGTCTGGAAGCTGCAGTGATACTTAAGGTTAGCAATATAGGGCCATCAATGCCATCTTGTTTCCGAAATAAATCACATATTTTTTAATGAAAAATATTTTCTCCACATTTCTGGTAGCAAAACCCTTCCCTAGCTACATCATTTGAAAAGGACAGTTGGTGAAATAAACCAATGCTTTCAAGCTTAAATTAATTGACAGATTGGGAGTGATATTAAACGCTATTAAATAAAGCAGCATTGGTTTATTTCCTTATTGTGATAGTCTGTCAAACTACATCATATTAATGCAGTGCATATTGTCATGATGCGTTTGCAATCCATCATAATGATGTTTGTATATTTCTACAGGGAATTCTGGGATCTGGTTTCGCCTTGAAGGTTCAACAGAAGCAGAGGCAGAAACATTTTAATCGACAAATTCCTACGGCTGCATCACTTATACAGGTACTCAATGAGTCTGTCAATTAATTGTAAAGCCATACCTTTCTGCAAAGTGCGCTTGCATCTGACACAATGAACTGACAGAACGTGCAGGCTGTCTGGAGACACCAGTTCTTAGTATTCTAACTTCAGGCTTATTTATAAATGCAGGAACTGTTGATCAGTGTGACGAACGATATATTTGAGAAGATGAGATTTTTTGTAGTTTGATTCAGTTTTGCCCTTCCCCCCACATATGAATTTTGTTAGATTTATTCATGTCTTGCATGTGGGCGCAACACTATTTATGCCCCAGTTATACAAAATGTTGAATAGCAATACGCAGTACTCTTCAGTAAATTTGTCTGAATTATATGAAACCTTCTGAAAAATAAAAAAATGCTATTTTTAATTTTTATATCCAGTCAATTCTTTTTAAGGCAAAATACCTGGAAAATCATCGTGCATTTTGAATTTGTGGTTGCCTGTTTAATCACCTAAGTTAACTGTTACCTCAGAGTAATATTTCTAGGGTCCAAAATCTTCATCCTTCATAGAGATGACCCTGGATCTGAGTCAAAGTTCTAGGTTGCATTAACCTCCAAATAATCTGTAGATTAGACTTCAAAAAAATGAAAAATGCATGAAACTTAGTAACGATGTTGCTGATGGTCTTTTATTGATCCCTAGGCCAAGGTTACAATAACATCAGCAAAAAAGTCAGCAGTTCAAATGATTCTTTTTTTTTTCAAATGATTCTTAATACATCAGCATGGAGAGTTATGACAGAGATTTTTTCCCCTTGAATCAGTTACAACTATTGCCCTGTATTAAAATGTGTTCAAAGCTAAATACTTTTATATCTCTCTAGTGATTGAAATTTAATCATGTGGAATGGAGTGCTAGAACATTGTTTCATACAATTGAATTGAAACTTACCATACCAGATTTGATCAGCTTTGTGTGTAATTGTGTTTGGCCTGTCTTTTTTTATTTCCGTTGCTCATTGAGTTACTTGCCCTTAAGCTTTAGTATTTTAATTACTTTGACATGCATAATCTCCTGCAAACTATTCTGCAGTTTTCAAAAAAATAAATTTAGACTTTATCAGCATGGACTCGAGGCATGATATTTTTATATGTGCCATTTTAAATCCATGAGTTATGGACCGTGCACTTAGTTTTCTTTGTCATAAATCATGTAATGACCCGGAACACAGAAAGTTGTGATAAGACTGTTGATGATATTAAAAAAAACAAAACCTTTTTACCATGATACTGAAACTAAGATATTTCATTATTAAAAATTTAAAAGATGTGTACTGACAAAGTGCACGGCGGGGGGTATCAGCAACCTTTGGTGTTAGCTGTACTGTAGTATTTCATTAAATACCATAATACAGTCTTCCAAATAAGGAGACCAAGCTAAGTAATAGAAAGGCCTAAAAAGCTCTTTAGTCCAGACATTAAAGTTAATGAACAGACTAAAAGGCCATACAAGGTTTTTACTTTATTTTCTGTTGTACTTCTCTTTGATAGATTGCATTACTGTAATGGAAGAAATCCCATTTAGTAGCTGACCAATCAGAACTAATGATATTGACCTCATATACACTTAACCAAACAGTCCAGACACTTGGGAGATAGAGCTTTATCCGTTGCTTGCATTCAGTACTTTAAATAGATTCTGTTTTGCTAAAATAATGACTTTGTATGCATAGCAAATTTCTGCTGTTCAGAAATTGAAGGGAAAAAGCAGTATCCATAAAGCTTGGTGATCTTGTAGATGTTACTTACATAGCCTTTATGTCTGGTATAATGATTATGTTACCCTACATGTTATCGTTATTGTTCTAGTCAAGATTTCATGCCATTCTGAACCTTTCAATATAGGGTTAACTGTTTTGTAATTTTGATATTTGCGACTATATATACGGTTTTTAATGATCGGAAATTTTTAATGGCCATGGCGTCAGCCGGAGCTGTTAAAACTGATTGCGACCATTAAAACCGTAAATACGGTCGCGAATGTCAAAATCACGAAATAGTTAACGGTTACCCTATTTTAACGCACAATGTGTTAAAATACGATAATTAAAAAGCCGTTCGATTTTTGCGACTATATATACATTATTTTATAGTGGCAAATTGAGGCGACGCAAACAATCAGACATGACGTTACGTCAATTATAAACTGCTTGAATGTAATTAGTAATTTCATTCGTAAATGTAAATGTGTTTATAATTATATCGATGGAAAAGATTTCTAAAACCTTCCAAGTAGGAAGTGGTGTGTTGCCATAGAAACATGATCCTTCAGCCAGCAGAGAGCTGCTAATTTTGCTATTGTGACCAGTGTAGACCATGATCAGCTTGCAAATCTCTACAGTCTGAAGATGGTCTGCACTTTTCCCTATCCATGCAATGACATTCCTCTTAGCAGCCCTTGAAACAGCTAATGGTACAGTCCAAACTGAAAGATGGAGGAGTCCATTTTAGAAATTTAGCAGGGTTACAGGTTACAAAACTTAATCATTCTCCATAGACTGCTCTTAAAAAGGGGGCCATCATCTACGAGCAAGTTGATTTTCATTCCCTGATCAAAAAGCTGCACATTCGTCTATTCGTCGAATATTGGTAGAATTTACAAAATTTTAATTTTTTTGTAGCGACTTAGGCATAAAAGTAAATGCGCAAAGTCAGCAAAAAACATGCGACTGATTATTTTCTATGAGTCTTCAGGTGTAACAGACCAAAGGTGAACATATACATTTATAAGTCTTCAGATTTTCTTACCTTTAGTGATCGCCATCTGTCTGTCTGTCACAAATCGCGTTCTCTTTCATACTAGTACCCGGGGAACCACTTGAAAAATATGAATTGTTTTTCATATTAAGACAATTTGCAGAGACTTTGTTTAAGTCAACTTTAAGTTCAAGGTCAAAGGTTACACTTGGGGGATCTAAAGTCATATGGTTGAATCTAAGTGTGTCTGCTCGGAATGTATCAACCACTAGAAGAATTTTGAAATAATTATCAAATGCTGTATCATAGAGTTATAACTTAAATGCTTTGCCTCATGGTCAGTTTCAATGACACATTGCAATATAATTATTGCTCTAGAGTGTAAAATAAAGAGAAAAATGAACAAGCTTTAAGTGTTTATGTTAATATCCTAGAATGATGTTATACGTATAAATCTTGAAAACTCGTCATGCTGCAATCCCTTTTTTTCAGTTCCTGGAATAATGTCATTGTATAAATCTGGTAAACTCCATTAATTTTGTTGCTATTCTATTTTTTATTTCATCTGATATTGAAAGTGCAGAGGTATCTAATTTGGTACATCAGACACCTATCTTTGTAAAATTACTATGTTTCAATTTGTGTAAATGTTTCTTAAACAAATTAAGATATCGCAGTACAATGACGTTACCCAGGATGCTAATTTCTAGCGTGCAAGGCTGTATTGCTTAGAGCATGCAAACTGTTTTGCACTGAAATTTCTACCAGAACTCTCTGCAAAATTAACACTCGTGTTTCAATCTGCAAGCTTTTCTTCAAAATTAGTCATTTCCCTTTTAAAAGTACACACAGAAATGAATTCTCAAGTTAAAGAACTGTTCCTATAGTTGTAGAATTTTTCTCTGAAAAGTAAAGATAGACGACTGCTCATCAAACTCGATCCCAAGTTTTTTAAATGAAGAATAAATATTTCAGTAAACAAGTACTATGCTCCACCCTTTTTGGGCAAAAGATGATACCTAGAGCACTAGAAGTGAATGAATGTGGCATTATGTAACAGGAATACCATTCAGGCTTTATCTTGGATTGTCTGAAGCCTTGTAATGTAATTTATGAGTATAGTATTTAGAAGCTAGGGAAACTTTATGCTTTGTTATATCTTATATTTAGCATCAGAACATTGTCTTTTAGAAAGATCTTGTGATCCTACAAATTTTGGGGGTGGGGGATATTCAAGGATTTTCTCGAAACTTTGGTCAAATGTTCATCTCTTTAAGAGGGCGTACAGAACCCATGTTTCAACACCACCACCTCTGGCTCAAGGTCAAGGTCATAATCAAAATGTTGTTCTCATCATGACAATATGCAGAATTTAATTTATGTTTTGACCCTGCCAGCTCAAGGTCAAGGTCACACTAGCGGGGTCATGAGGTATTAGTGTTTGTTCCATATCTCCTGAACCCTTAGAAGGATTTTCATGAAACTTTGGACAATTGTCATCTTATTGAGACATGATGTACAGATACCATCTTCCAAACCTGCCATCTTGAAAGTAAGGTTACATTCAAGGGTCAAAGGTGTTGAGATCATATCTCCTAAACCCCCTGAACAATTTTCTTAAAAGTTTGGTCAAAGTAGCATCTAGGGGTCAGAGATGTTGAGACTTGATCTCCTTAATTCCTTGAAAAAATGATAAAAAATTGTTCAGATTGATACAATATGCAACATAAGAACAACATAGTTTCAAACTATGCCAACTTAAGGTCAATGTCAAAGATAAGGGTCAAAGATCATAAGATTATCTCTCGTATTTAAGCCCCGAAGAATTTTCATGAAACTTTGGTCAAGTGTTTACCATATCAAGATGATGTTCAAAATGCATGTTTCAGCTATCTTGGTTAAAGGACAAAGTCACATTTTGGGATTATGTGACTTAATTTTGTCTCCATTTTGTAACTCCTGAATCACATTCTAGATTTCAAATGAGCATGTCACAAATGTTAGGCAAAAAATTACATGTATTGAGGTTAGTGTAGAGGGAGAAGCTATTTTCTGTGATAAGGTACATTTGTGGGGGTATTTTAATCATGCTCAGTGATATTTATAGTACAAAATAGGAAAAGGTAACAAATGTGTTGAAAACTAAGGATAGGTGGCGTGAGAATAGTGCGGATGGGTTACATCATAACTTTAAATATGTGATATATGTTTCAGGACATATCATAGTTATTGGTTTTGTGCCCAAGTCAGCTTATAAGAACATTAATGTAATCATGCATCTTTTCAGAGTATATGGCGATGTCATGCGGCCGATCCAAAGTTTAACTCAGATGCTACATGGAAGGTCCATCTTCATCCTTATCATCATCACCATCATAATCATCATCATTACATGAACATGTTCAGCTCAAATCCTGGCTCAAATAATGCGCTGAGTCGTATGGCACGGCGAGCCAGTCTTCTCACCCGCAGATTCTCATCGCAGAAATTTAATCCTTCAGATATTCCTAATAGTCAACAGAATTGCTCAGGTAGGTGGTAAGGTATCATATTTTGCATAACTAAAATTGCTCATGTTACAGTGATTTCAAGTCTCAATCACGAAGGCGGAGACGCGTGTATGTCATAATGTGTCACATTTTTGCCACAATTTGCTGATAGACAATGGACTTGGTCAGTGTTTTGTTAACATTTGAGACATTCTAATGATGTTCTGTAAAATCACCCATTATTTCTTGATGATCTAACTCTATAGATCAACTAGAGATATATTTGGTACAGCTGTATTTATAGAAAAAAAATGAATCTGGCTTCTATTAATGAAATCATATGATTGGATTAGAATGGAAGACGAAGACTATACTGTTTCATGTACTATATTCCATTAGACAACAAAAATAATAGGATTGTTCTCATATATCCCATAATACTCCCATTATCTAACATGACATAATGATTATTTATTTCCTACCATAAAATTGCTGGTTAATATCATGATGAACAACACAGTGTCTGTAGGAGTTTGGTAGTTTCTGTAATACATGTAGCCATATGACTGTAATTGGAAAACATTTGGAGTTTCTCTCCTCATATAAGAGTCAAGAATTGAGCAGATGTTTTAGGTATTTTGTCCTATAAGTCATTGTTTTAAGATGCAGTGTACATATAATGCTCATCTGAGCAAAAAGAGGTATTGGGGTGGTTAGTGACTGTTGTGTGTAAACATTTACTTGGCTTTTTAAAAACAGCATCTCCTCTGAAATCACTGATCACAAGTTGATAGAACTTGACATGGATGTTCATTGTATGTATGTTTGTTTGATTACAAGTCTGGTGCTCTACCAATTGAGCTAACGGAGCTGACGTTCATTGTATGGTTCTCAACAAAGGTTAAGTGGGGCCATTCAGCACTCTTGTTGCCATGGCAACAGGAAGAAAAATACTTTGAACTCTTCTTTTCAAAAACTACTACACTTATTTTTAAAGAGTTTACATTAATAATCCTTGGATGGCCCTTTTAAATATCTTGATTATTTGGTACATTGTTAATTTGTTTGAGGCTGAGGTTGTTTCCCTTATCAGTCTGTTTCAAAAACTTGTGAATCTCTTCTAAAATATTTGGTTTAGCTAGCTAGATGTTCAAATAGTTTCAGTGGAATAGTATTTACGTAACATCTATTCTGACTGTCCAGAAAAACATGCCTGGCAGAGGAAGAAATTAATTTCTTATGTCCATATAATTTTTTCTTTTCTTAACTGCAAGTAAGATTTTGAAAGTATATATTTGATATGAAAGCGCCTTTATTAGACCAAGATGTGCAATGATGCTTTCACACCTGAGAGTGCTAAATGAAGAACAATAACTGAATGGTGGTTTTCTTTTTTATTGCAGGTGTAAATAGTCCAAGTGTTCAGGAAACGTCCTTAGAGGATGACTTTGATTTATTTGGTCATTTGGTTTCAAGGCCTGAACAGTAAGAACATGTTTACTAGTGTTGTTAGTATTTTTTTCTTTCAAACACTTGAACTAAAAGTTGAACTTGATACTGTTAAAAATTGATGACTGTTACACATCATTCAACAGAATATTTAACAGTATTTTATTAATTCAGTGATGGCTCAGTGGTTAGCAGTGCAATTCTTTAACACTAGTAGCCCAACATTTAAGGTTCGAATCCCGAAAGGTCAAATTTTTTTTTTCCTACTTATGATGCGAAGTTAGCTTAATAAAGATGTAGTATGTCTGTTATATGAGTATAATTTCTATACAAAATATATATAATATATCACACAGTTATTTTTTGCTACATAAATTATTCAAGAAAATAAGTGACATGAAAACTTAAATGGAACAATATAGAAATGACACTCGGATAAATTATTTAATGCACTAGCCAAGTTTACTTTTCGATGACAAAGAAGTTTAGCCCAGTGTCTGTGAAAGCTGAACATTTTACCACAGCACTATATCTAGCATCAACACAACTCTCTTTAAGAATTTGGTTCAATTTTAATTTATTGAAGATTGGTAAACAAACTGTGACATCACTGTCAAAATTTAGTGGCGGGACTGTACAGCTAGTCCTTGAGAACAGCTATAATTTTTTTCAGGAAATTACATGTCACCTATAAATTTGTGCAAAGTAAGGCAAAGGTCACAGTTGAATAGTTGACTGTCCAATTAAAAATGGACTCTTCAGAATAGAAGGAAAACATTCTAAACATAGAGCAAGGTAGATTGCCTACAATGACTGACGTGCTTGGAAATATGCATCTACCAAGTTTAAGGGGAACTCTTAGGGGTTTTATTGTTTAATAAACAAATCAAGATCATTAAATAATTCTTTATTATTTTTTGTCATTGGGTAAAAGGTCAAAGTGATAAAGACCTGAAAAATAACAATTTTCTCATAGGCAGTTGGGCAACCGTTGAGTTCATGGTCCCGAGGAACAACTGTGGGCACCTATCTCTTCTTCAGATTGCATTTAATAATTGGGGTACACCAGAACAAATGCTGGGGTACACCAGAACTGATGTTGGGGTACACATACCAGTACTTAATGTTAGGCTATACCAGAAATAATTTGGTGCTCTACTGTGAACAACTGAACTGAACTATAAAGGAAGGGATACAAGAATGTTAATCACAGTCCACTTGTTGTCTTAGAAAGAAAAGCCTTTGGTAAAAATGTTTTAGAAAACCAACTCCTTATATATTTAAGAAATATTTTCTTCACTTCCTGGACAAAATTCTATAAGAAACATACAGTTAAATAGTGGGTGATGGGGGTTTATTTTGTCGCTAGACAGTACATAATTGGATAATTCACCTTTTTAGATGGCAAGATCTGTGAGCTGAATCAAACATTTCTTAATGCTATACATAAATGGTCTGTCTAGACCCCAATTAAATTCTAGACCAATTTCTTTCCTCGGTAAAGAAGATTTTCATCACTTTTTGATAAGACAGTGTGCTTTTTTCACACAGATTATGCTATGTTATTTCGTTTATATCTTTATTAATAATTACTTTATTGTTTCATATTTTTGGTAACAGTACGTTATCAATTTTTCTTTCGTATTATGTTATTGTGGAGGTGATGTTTGTACTTATGAAACAATGGGTTTATTTCATCAATATGGATGCTACTTAATTTAGGCGCTTCTCAGTAGAAATATAATTTAGCAGTCTGAGTCCAAAAATTTGGAATAATAGAGTGATCAATTATAAAGATTTACCGGAGAAACGAAGCCTCGGGGGAAACATTTAAAGCATTATTTTGTTTGTTATTTCATTTCAGTCTCACTGAATCTCATAAAGTTATGATACGAGTAATACGCAAAATAAAATTCTTTGTGGCGAGAAGAAAATTTCAGGTAATACTTTTACTTTTACTTACACTGAAACTGGCTTCTTTTATTTGAAATAAAACCAATTAAGTGTATTACAGAAGCAAAAAGCATTTTTCCAGACAGGAAATCAGTCTGAGAGCTTATTTGTCTATTGGTTTACATCAGAACGTCAGTGAATATGGACGCAGGCAAATGAAGCATGGGAGAGCTGTCACAATTATATAATTAACCTCCTGTTTTGAGGCACAATAAAGTAATCAGAAGTTTTTACTGTCATAAGAATTAGAGTGGAAATGCATGAAAACAATAGTAGAACATTTAAACAGTATAAAAGTCTTCTCAACGATACAAATTCATTATGAACCATGTGTAACAAATTTCGAGAGAGTTAAAAATTATTATTTACGTTTCCCCCTGTCCCACACCCTATGAATGGGGGGGATAGACATAGTGGTTTTGGAAGGGTTGTCTGTCTATCTGTCCGTCTGTCTGTCACATTTTGTGTTACACATATCACCAAAAGTAGTAAGAGTTATAGTTGTGAAAATTTGCAGGAATGTTTATCAGCATGTGATGTTGTGCACCTGGGCTTTTTGATGTGAATTTAGCAGCATTATGTAAGATGTGACAGAATGGAAATTTACGGTGCTCAGGCTCGGTCATCTAAAATGTATATTGCGGGTGAGATTGAACAAAAGCAAGGAACTGTCCTCAAAATGCAATGTATGTTTTATTTTTAGCAAGCGCGTAAACCGTATGATGTGCGTGATGTGATAGAACAATACTCTCAGGGTCATTTAAACATGATGGTCAGAATAAAAGAGCTACAACGAAGGTATGTCAGGTGTGAGTTGGGACAGATAAATTAGGGTTGCATTTAGCAAAGTAGTCAAATACAGTTTGCAAGGGTGTTAATTAAATTTATGTGTTAATGGAAATATTTCTGTGGTCATTCATTTGAGCGCAGGATTCTGCAGCACTGTAAATAAATCACTGACAGGAAGTAATGGACCCTGTTAATACTTGTCAAGATATCAGTGGTGCCATGGTTCACTCAATCTGCCACAGACTTCATGGACTCTTTAGACAGGGCTTCTAGATGTCAGTGTGCTATTGAACTGTAGTAATTTGAAGCCAGTTGGTCGAAGGTCAAGTACACAAAGAATACAATGACAACGTAATGATGCAAGAAAGTAGAGACATTAAGCGTTGTGGATGATGATTTACTTACTGACATTGACAGTAGCCTGATGTATCAGGCACATGTGTTTTATGAAGAGAAGTTGTTGGTATGGACCATTCTAGTTTTAAGCTGTGTCAATGCATGGGTATTGTATGGGTATTGTATGGGTATTATCGTTTTTTCATGGCTGGGTCATTACTGCTCCCAAAAAGTATTACAAATAAATCCATGGTTATGTTCTTTTGTGTAAATAAGGTCAAGCTCAAATCACATGATGTCCCAGGGTAACTAGACGATGGGGAATCACGTGATCAAAATAATCTCTAAACAAAAGGAGATCTCTGAAAAATGTTAGAAAATAATGAAAGCCGTTAAGCTGTAAATGTAAAATGTAAGTTATCCTATGGCAACATAAAAGTATTCTAGAATTACACAGGTCTCAATCATAGTCACCTTCCGATTGTGCTGAACATTTCAAGAAAGGGACATAATTTAGTTTTTGATGTGTACAGCGTAATCAGAAGGTGACTGTGATTGAGGCCTGTGTAGTTCTATAATACTTTTATGTTGCCATAAGATATGCTATCTTTTTAATTTACAGCTAAATGGCTCTCATAATTTTCTAACATTTTTCATAGATGTACTTTTGTTCAGAGAATATTGTGCTCATGTGATTCCCCATTTTGAGATTTAAATGTTACAATGTAGTAATATATAGTGTAAGGTTCACACATAGACTTCATTAGTACCCATCTTACTTTACACTTAACACATGTCTTGATGCACACTGTAACAAAATAGTCTTGTGTTTATTCAAGGTTAGACCAAACGTTGGGAAAGCCAAGTTACCTTGGAAACATGAAAGACAAGGACAGAATGACATTGTCTTCTAGGGTTGCATCTATAGAACACCAGGTGAGACTTACTGAATTCAATTTACCAAAGAGTTTTAGACCTTACTGAGAATATGCTGTGGTGAATAATTGTTATTGCTCACTGTCAGTTGCGCTTTGTCTGTGTTGTCTCCTAAAATATGAGATTTCAGTGGGATCGAAGGTATGTGGGAACTACAGGGGAGCTCCTGGGAGTAATATAGCCTTTTTGTTTACTCAATTAGTGTCACGGACACATCTGCCAGTCAGTGAAAAATTGTCCATGTTTGTTGCCAGGGTGTTTTCGTCATTTTATCTCGAATCTTAGAATTACAGAACTTTATGTACCATACAAGTTACAGACTTCCTTAATAAAATCATACATATACTAAGAAGAAGTTGAGATTTTTTGAGTCTAATTTAGATCTCGTCTAAATTATCCAAGAATACTCCATTTTTGCACTTTTTAATGAAAATAAAAAGAGGAAGAATCCGATTTATAGCAGGAAACCTTAGCAGTGTGCAACGATTACATGCTAGAGAGGGATTTATCTGTACAAGCTTCATCTTCCGCAATGTTTTTTGTTGTCTTCATGATGTCTTTATGAATTGATTCTTAATTTACCAGTTTCTCAGACTTTTTGCAACTAATCAGTGAAAGTATTCATTAATTTGGAGTCTTAATAAATTATTTATTTGTTATCATCGGCTATGGAATGAAATTAACACATGTTGTTAAATGATTCTGCCCCGCCTAATGGTGAAGGGATATATTAATGCTCTCTGTAATATTGTCCGTGTGTCTGTCTGTCTCCTATTCTTGTCTGCGCTATTTCTCAGCAACATTACTGCTGGCTGGAATTCAACAAAACTGTATGGGAAGCTTTACTATCAAGAAGAGATTTGCATATTGCACGGCAAGTTCCACCTCGATGATTTTCCATGGAGTTATGACCCTTTGATTATTTCTATATAATACTCTTGTCCATGTTATTTCTCACCAACCAATAGATGGAATTCAACAAAACTTTATGGGAAGCTTTGCTATCTAGAGGAGATGGGTATGTGGCTTGACATGATCCGCCTCAATGATTTAATTATTAATTTTTTTTCGGAGGGGGATATGGCCGTCTCAGAAATGGTTCTAGGAAGTTGCAACTATGTCAAATGTGTAAATTTAGAGAAAATCTGGTCACTGTATTGCATTGAACAATTGAACAAAAAAGTGTGCGTCTTTTATCAGTGGAACCGGGCAATGTATTTATCTGCAAGATTCCTCTATATCATGCTCCGTCAAAATAAGATTTCTAATTTTTGAACAATAAGTATTATATTATCTTACCTGTACATAGAAGCTTTGGTGTAAGTTCATCAGAAATTTTAGTATCTGTTTACATCATTATCTTTTTAATTCATTATCTACTGGGTTCTTTTACATATAGCTATTCTGGATGAGAAAAATATTATGTAGAAATATGGGCATTAAGTAAACCTACTTGTTTTCAATATCATTATTACTGATGTCACTTGAATTCATATTTTCAGGTGAACCGTCTAGATAAGAAAATGGACCAGACACTGGTATTGTTAAACATTCTTGTTAAATCACAACAGACTGAGAGGCCTTCACATTTTAGAAGTAACTCTAGAGAGGGCATCTGGACTAGTAAGCCGTATGAGGGGCGAGAAAGCAAACCATCAGGGGTATCTGATGAAAGGGCTACTGTTGAAAATTCCAATAAATCTACAGAAAATCCAGAAAAGAGAAAGAATGAAAAAACTAAGAATGATGAGAAAGACTGCTCCTAGCAGAATGGTGAATCATTTGTTAATGGCATGGCTTGTGATTCTTACAATATACTATTGTACATTGGGAATAATGGTAGCTAGATGTTGGTCAGCACTTGAAACACCGGGACTCCGAGGGCAGGTAAAGTGACCCCGAGAGCAGGTACAGGGACACCAGGAGCAGGTTCAGGGACTACGTGGGCGGTAACATTGAGGGGCAGAATTTGCATGCTCTGCCTCGTCTTTGTGAACATGATGTGCTATTTCTGAAAATCAAATTATTAAACTTGCTCTATCAAAAATTAACAGATAAAAGTTAAATGCCAGTATTTACATTGAAAACTTACTGCATGTTACTGATTTTATTGAGTGTTTACACAGTACATTGTAATGTACCAGTTTTTTAACCAACTAATGTGTGAACGGACATTAATTGAATAGTGTAACTACTGCACAAACAAAAAGGCCAACTATTGGAATAGAGAGTTACGGAGACTGTCGAGTACGGTGGCACAGAGGTGACATCCGCAACATTTTATTTATATTGTGGCCACAAGTTAGTAAGTTGTGGCCACAAGTTAGTAAGTTGTGGCCACATAGTAAGTTTGCCTAAGTTGTGGCCTCAACTTATTAAGTTGTGGCCCCACCCTCACCGCCAGTTATTAACTTGTAGCCACAACTTATTAAGTTGAGGCCACAACCTTCCCACGCTTAACCTGCTGAGGCCACAACTTACTAACTTGTGGCCACAACTTAATAACTTGTGGCCACAACTTATTATTGATAGCAGGGGACACGGGCTAACTCATTCAGGCGGGGATGTTACTTCTACAAGCGGTGTTTTCAGTGCTTAGGGCACAGGGCTGAGGCTGAGTTCATGTTAATCAGGGTGTTATCAAAGATTGGTAGCACTATAAGTGAACTGTATTGAGTGCAGGGGACAAGGGACGAGTATGTGAAGCGGGGATGATACTTATATCAACAATATCACCAGGGTTGCTTGATACTAGAGGGCACGGACTGAGAAAATAGAACTGATGACTATGAGAAGGTACGGTTGTGACCCCAGTGAGGTTCTAACCCGAAACCTCCGGTATAAGCGGCAGACATCTTTACCCATCAACACCACTGCGTTTGTTCGTTGTCCTGTGGTGATATATGCATAGGTTAATTCAAGGACTTTGAGGAATCCATCTAGTTACCCCGCATCCCGTGAAGTTAGCCCCGTGGCACCTAGTTACCCCGCATCCCCGTGAAGTCGCCCCGTAGCACCTAGTTACACCGCATCCCCGTGAAGTAAGCCCCGCAGCACTTAGTTACCCCGCAGCCCCGCCATGTTATCCCTATGCCACCAAGTCTCAACACGCCTCGTGGCATATGGTTTTCTCAAAGTACCGCTTGAATTAACCTATGCATACATCACCACAGGACAATGAACAAACGCAGTGGTGTTGATGGGTAAAGATGTCTGCCGCTTATACCGGAGGTTTCGGGTTAGAACCTCACTGGGGTCACAACCGCACGCGTACCTTCTCATATGTCATCAGTTCTATTTTCTCAGTCCCGTGCCCTCTAGTATCAATGCAACCCTGGTGATATTGTTGATATAAGTATCATCCCCGCTTCACATACTCTGTCCCGTGTCCCCTGCACTCAATACAGTTCTACTTATAGTGCTACCAATCTTTGATAACACCCTGATTAACATGAACTCAGCCCTCAGCCCTGTGCCCTAAGCACTGAAAACACCGTTTGTAGAAGTAACATCCCCGCCTGAATGAGTTAGCCCCGTGTCCCCTGCTATCAATAATAAGTTGTGGCCACAATATAAATAAAGTGTTGCGGATGTCACCTCTGTGCCACCGTAGTCGAGAGCTAGTTATACCAGCAAAATGAAATCCCGGTTGTTATGATTTATGGGCAATATTTCAGTCCAATTTCAGTTTAAATGGTGCATAATTATGCTATCATTTATAAGCAGCGCCTGTTATTAGAAATTACAAGATGAAGTTTAGTGTCATTATACAATTATGATCAAGACAGAATTGAGGCATATTTGAAGATGGAAACTATTATCTGAAATAAATTTGCATGTTCTGTAGGTCATAAATAGAATAAAAGCTTATGAAATGGCTATAATATAAGAAAGGTGACTGCTTAACATATGCCGTCATTTTTGTACAATGGTCTTGGTACTTAGGACATGAAATATATATCTAGGACATGAAATATATATTTAGGACATGAAATGTACATTTAGGACATGACCAATATTGGCTGTCCAAGGTAATTAATTCTTGATTAAAGGTTACTGTTCAGAAAAGGTACAAGATGGTATGTTTTACAATGTTCTCATCTATCTTTATACTCTTTAATCAAATGTTACAATAATTTTTTTCAATGTAATTTTTATTATATCCACTAAACATCTCACTCTTAATTAGCGTTTGTTTAAGTTTTGATGCGAAAAATTGTTACATTGAAATATTTAAAAGAAAATAGAAGTTTTACATCAACTGTATACATGTACATCAATGTATTATCTACATGTTTTCCATGTTATTTACACATTTTTTCAAGTGTAAGTTTTTATGTATGTCAAATTAACTTAGATCTGTTTTTCCTCTCAAAACTGTTGTCAATTTTTTGAATGGACTCTTTATGAAAAGAAAGAAGAAAAAAACTTTTGCACCCATTGAAAGAGTATGGTGTCATAGAAGTCTAGAGGTGATGTCTGACAAGGTTGTTGAACCTTATTGTGCCAAAAGATAACTATACCTGTGCATTTTCAATACTTGTAAGCAAACACCAATCAGGGGAGATTAGAAGTTAAGGTGTCTGCTGCTCATCCCGGAGGTTGCGGGTTCGAGCCCACTGGGGTCACGACCATACTTCCTCATATGACACTAGTACTGGTTTTTCGAGGAAGCGGACTGGAGAGCGACTCCACAATCCAGCTTGAATAAATTAGTTTAAACTAAACACCAATCAATATAAATTCTTTGGGAAAACCTTTATGATATCACTTGGTCCTAAACATTGCATTTTCCTCCCCTGATCATCAATTTTTGATAATAACAACAACGAAAAATGAATACTTTAAACAATTTGTACTGAAAAAAAATCAAAGCTAACTATGGTATGATGGTTTGACTGTAGAAGGTTTAAAGAGAAAAGAAACTCTTCTATAATGTGTAACCTGGAGGAAATGTCTGAAAATGAATTTAACCTGTTTAGATGAAAGCACTTCAGTACATTTACCCTGAGACATCAGAGTCAGAAGATGCTTACATTGTTATGTGAAAAATGAGTTGTGTAGTACATAGGTTCAAATCGATGTGATTCAAAGTTTGGCTTGGAAGCCTTTTAACAGGTCCTGTTGAAATTTGGTTAGAATACTGTAGGTTTCAGTTGTTAAAAGATTTTCTATGAACCTTGATCTTTGTAAAAAAATGTATTTAAGTAAATTTAGGAGAAATGTATTAAGGTACCAAAAGGCACTGGGAGAACATTTGATGAAATATGGGAAACAGCGACTGTTCTTAAATACTGAGTGACTTTTTTTCTGAGATAATTTACAGTTCTCTATAACAATGTTATTGTTAATTAATAGTTAACATATGATTGTATACAGCATGTTTATGATATGTACATTTTCTTCGAATTTCCTTTAATTAATGCACTTTTTCATATATTATTAACTTTTTATGCTCACAGTAAAATGCTCATTTTATGTCCCCACCATTTTGAGGGACTGGCATGTAGATTGCTGTTGTCCGTCCATGTATCAGTCTGTCTCCAGTAACTCCAAATATATTTGAGCTTTTGTTATGAAACTTTTCGGAAATGTTTTAAAACATGTAAAGTTATGCACCTTGGTTTTTGTTTGTATTTACTTCCTGTAAAAACAGAGCTTTAGACGTAGAATCTTAACACAAGACAAAGATATTAATCAGTGTATGAAGTTGTGCTCCATGTAGCAGAGTTATGTCCCTCTAACATAGCAAAAGTGAGCATTTCGAGCTTTTGTCATGCACTTCTCAAATACTTAATGACATAAAGCAACATGAAACATTACAAATAAATGAAAGAGTAATCATGTGAGTACTTTAGTATAGGAAATGTCTTTCTGTTTTGTCCCCTAAAACCAGAGTTATTGCCCCTGACTTGGCAGAAATGACCTTTTTTCAACTGGAAATTTTTGTTGCACATTAATGTACTTCTGGAGTATCCAAGTTATTTAAAAATTTAAACATCCCGAAGCTACTAAATACTGTGTATTAAAATGAACCCTGTCTCTCAAATTAGCGGGGTTAAGGGTGACTTAAGTGCTGTAATGAAACTCGGGTGAATGGTATATAGGGCCATCATGACCCTCCTGTATTTATTAATGACACTTTTTAAAGATTATTCCGAAGAAAGGAGATACAGTTTTGTTTACAACACCTGATATTCATTTAATTGACATATCATTATAGATCTACTTTGAATGTAGTTTTGAGAGTGGTTTACACTGTCTATGAGTGACTAAGGGACACTTAGTGTAAGTAGGGGCATCTATGTCATGTTGATATATCTCTTGTTCGAATTTCTTTTTACATGAGATGTTAATTTGTAATAATCACAGTGTGATAAAATGTTTATGTTTAATTAAACCATGAATGTTAATATTTATGTGCATTCTACGACTCCAAACTTACCAGTTCAGTGAGATATTCAGAAATGGTCTTTCTTGTTCAAGGCTTAACGTTGAATATGTGTTTATTTGTAAAGATAGACTTATGTCTTTCCATTTGAACATTGCAATTTAATTTTATTGTTCATGGCCATACTTGATCCAATTTTTGCTAACTTGGTAGCGACCTTGTAGAACAGAATTGATTATGGTGTATTCCAGATATAAAAAGAAAACTGTATTTATGAGAAGAAGAAAATATAGAATCCTTTTGTGTGTTGAAATCTGTAAATATTTTTGAATGCCTTCATGGACATAAGTTTGTAAGTTCATAATTTATTACACTAGAAATTTTAGACTTTTTTGACGTATATGTAAAATATCCTCTTTAGCTATTTTAAGCTAAAATTTTAAGACCTGGTTTCTACAGGTATGTATAAAAGCTAGTAATTGTAACGTCTCCCACGATAAAGTGCTGTCTGTCTGTCTGTCTGTCACAAAGTTTGTCCGGACAACCCCTTGTATACCAATGGGTGTATTTAATGAAACCTGGTTGAAATGTATTTATAATAGAATTTACAAATAAATTATATAAAGACAATCAAGGCAAAACAATGATAATCAGTAAGGATGCTATTTACAAAGAGAATGGAGATGGACAGTATTTCCTGACAGTTAATATTTTATGGTAATTAGTGGTAGAAGAATAATAATTGCCACATAAGATAAGATTATTTAAATGTCTCATGTGTAACTGATGATTGCACATGTTTGGGTATATTATTCTCCAAAACCCCTTGCTGGATTTTCATAAAACTTTGCAGGAAGGATCAGTATAAAGTCTAGTTGTGCATATTATAATTTGGGGTCACTTGGTCAAGGTCATAGAGACATAATATACTGCTGCAATACTGTGGTTGAATCTGTGTAAACAGTTGTCTAGATTAGGCAATTGCATTTCTTTAAATAGCCACATTCCAAATACAGTTTGCTGTTAAAAAGCCACCCACAGTTAGCAGTCATTCTCATTGCATCCATTTGGGCAGCAAATGTTGATATATGAGAAAGAGTTGTTTTTCAAATAACAGATAAACAAGCTTATGGTTGCTTGTTCTATCCTCTAGACTGGCTTACATGGGGTTGACTGTAATTGTCAGCTGGAAGAGGGTTGTATCAAATGTCACATCCTGTCAGTCTATATCATATATTGTGCTTCAACTTTTGAAGGATTTTGAAGAACCTGAAACAACTAATAAATTTGATTAAAACAATGTCCAGGCATGTCTATATTATGTCTAAATTCTCTATACATATTAAAAGCATTTTTAGAAGTTTTCCTATACCCTCACTTCATTCCATGACTCCTCAGTGACCTGGTTTGCTTATTTCAGTTTCCAACCATGTCTCAAGTTAAACATTAAAAGTTCAAGATTTATTCTGTGGTCAGACATTTTTTCCTCTATACAATAAAACAAAATGTTCATCTTGAAGCCTCACTAAATAGTGAAATTACTTGTCTAAACTGATAAAAATTCCCAGTGCTTTTTGTATGTAGAGGACAAAAATCTAGGCAACTGGTCAAAGACATGTCAATGTACTCCTCATGTGGCAAAGACTAGGTTGTAAAGTCGCTATTTAAATGTCAACGACTCATGTACAGCTAGGGAGTTAACCCATTAAGGAGCTTAGCTTGTATTGCTGAAAACACCTAAAACCACTGAAAGAATATTTACAGTAACTTTATTTTGATGTTATGTTCTCTTGAAGTAATTTGGTCTATGCACATAATGATTAAAGATGCAATATCTATGTTATATTAGGTTGTTGTAAATAGATTTTAAGGACTTCATTCTATTGGTTTCTTATATGTTCTGGTAATTTTCTTTGTGTATGGAGGCACTTTTTGTATAGAGCAAAATGGCATTTCAATTTTAGGGAAGCCATTTTTAACTTATAAATTTATATCATCATTAAAATCATTATATTGTTTTGGGATAAAATGCAAGGACATATTTTTTCATTTTCTTGTTATGTCAAGAAATACTTCCATCATAGATGTCTAAAACTTCGCAGAAGATTATTGAAAAATGTTTTATTAATTGCCATGGCAACTTCTCCACAGCTTCTTAATGTTTATATGTGATAGTGAGGGTCTTTTTAGGTTTCATGCATATGACCTACATGACTGATGCTTGTAGCAAAATGTTTAGGCATTATACAACTTGTGAAAGGTACAAATACAACAACATTCCATCCCTCTGCACTCCAAATGACATCAAAAAAAAGTTCCTAAGATGTTCATGTACTCTTGAGATAGGTGACTTTAAATGACCATATCTTTTCCAGTAATTAAGATAATAATGTACTCAAAACTTTAAGAATTACATCTATTATGTAATGTTAGAATCTAAATACACACAAAAGTCTATTTTGAAATGATTTGTATTATGATAAACTACTATGATTTAAGCTTGCTTACTCAAGATGCTCCCCAAAGGTATGCATCTGAACTACAAATAAATGCAAAATCAAAATGTTTTGAAGGTTAGGTCTAATATGTAGTCAGTTCATAATCTGTATATTCTTATCTTTAATGGATACTGTAAAACATGTTTAAAAAAACACAGCTTTCAGAAATTGACATATTGCTTAGTTTTTTTAACAAGATTTTTAATTAAATCTTGCCTCCAATTAATATGACGTCAGATTATTTATACAAAACGAAACCTATGGTATTTTTATGGTATTTTAAGATTTATTAAAATTTTCACTGAAAGGGATTGTAAATAGAAAATGTTCACAAATGAAAAAATACTTTACAGTTACTGTGCATGTAACTCAAATTCCTTTTGATGTATGTATAGCATACAAAATTGTTCTCGTTTTCTAATATAATTACATGCTAGATATTTGATACATAAACAATGCATACCTTAATCTACATGTTTTAAATGTGCTAATGTTTACACAGTTTAGTTTAATTTTACCATTTAAGTTTTTTTTTGTATTTGTATTTTTATGCTGGTGAAGATTATAAGGCACCATAATGACCTTGATTGTTTCTAGGTCAAGCTCAAAAGCTATCTTAGAATAATTTATGTGTTACAAAAGTTTGTCTGTAGATAATTTTCAATTAAATTAAATTAATGTAGAATGGTTCATAAGAAAGTGCATCCCCCATACATGAAAACAATGTACTAGCATTCCATGGCTCAGAACAGCACAATATTCTGTATCAGACATCATGTACTAGCATTCCATGGCTCAGAACAGCACAATATTCTGTATCAGACATCAACCAAAAACTATTTTGTAAGAGTTTTACTCTCCTGCTTTCCTCACTCCTGTTCTCATCATAACTAATAGCCATTTCCGAAGCCTTTAAAAATGACTTGTTTTTTTTAAATTCAACAATTCTAACGCAATAGAAGGGAGAAGTTGCACAAGTTATTAAGTGCATTATCAAGTCCAGGCGGCCATTTCTCTGCTAAATCTCTAGAATGGACCCGGTTGTTTTCAAGATTTAGACCATAATGCAGGCTGATCATGATCTACACTCGTGACAGATTTAGAAATAAATTTCTCCTGCAGAGGGAGGGACGATGACAGGAATACTGACAAAATGATTGAAAACTGCATGCCTGATTGGAAATATTAAAGAACTCGCTGGATCGACCTTTAGAAATATTAAAGAACTCAGTGGGTCGACCTTACCTCAGAATATGTTTGAAAATACATTAAATTGTCATCTTCCTTTTAACTGATGAAGACAAAAAAAGTAATGAAACTTGCTCAGCTCTTTCAAAGTTAATGTCAAACATTCATTTATTATTACTGTCTATTATTTTCCAATAGAAAAGCTGACTTTTAATTGATTTACAAAAGTTTCTGCGGCTATGGTAGAGCTTTTTTCTCAACTGTAAATAAATGCCTGACGTAATTTGTTTTGGAATGAGCTGTAAAATATTTATGAAGTATAAAGAAAACACTATTAGAACCAATCTTATCTTAATTAGAGTGCTCTTCATTTGTCACAATGTGACACCTGCCTCCCATTTTAGAGGGATTTCATGTATTTTGCAAAAATGTGATATTATGATGTTCTAGTCTGACCTTTAAGTGTTTGCAGAGGTTATATAGATTGTGCAGTAGTGTAGTGGTTACACTGTTATATAGATTGTGCAGTAGTGTAGTGGTTACACTGTTATATGACCTTCGACGCGCGAAAATGTACCTTCGGACATTTGTTACATTATTCGACAATAATTGATAAAAAAAAGCCATAAAATTAACATTTTTGTCACCCTCTTTAAATGCAAAACCAATGTTAAAAATTGATAACCACTATATTTTACTCAGCAGAAACATACTATTGGCTTCAAAATCCTCCAATACCATTACTATGGCAACAGCGACTTAAAATGATTCTTTTTTTAGCTCGACTATTTGAAGAATAAGGAGACTATTGCACTCGCCCCGGCGTTGGCGTCGGCGTCAGCATCTGCGTTGGTTAAAGTTTTTAATAAAGTCAAATATCTTGAATACTATCAAAGGTATTGACTTGAAACTCAAAATATATATTTACCATCAACATCTACACCTGAGGAAACAATCTCCATAACTCTGTTTTGATTTTTGACAGATTTATGCCCCTTTTTAACTTAGAATTTTTGGTTAAAGTTTTTTATAAATTCAAATATCTTGCATATTATCAAAGGTATTGACTTGAAACTCAAAATATATCTTTACCATCAACATCTACACCTGAGGAAACAATCCTCATAACTCTGTTTTGATTTTTGACAGATTTATGCCCCTTTTTAACTTAGAATGTTTTGTTAAAGTTTTTAATAAAGTCAAATATCCTGAATACTATCGAAGGTATTGACTTGAAACTCAAACTATATGTTTACCATCAACATCTACACCTGAGGAAACAATCCTCATAACTCTGTTTTGATTTTTGACAGATTTATGCCCCTTTTTAACTTCGAATTTTTAGTTAAAGTTTTTTATAAATTCAAATATCTTGCAAATTATCAAAGGTATTGACTTGAAACTCAAAATATATCTTTACCATCAGCATTTACACCTGAGGAAACAATCCTCATAACTCCGTTTTGATTTTTGACAGATTTATGCCCCTTTTTAACGTGGATTTTTTTGTTAAAGATTTTTATAAATTCAAATATCTTGAATACTATCAAAGGTATTGACTTGAAACTCAAAGTATGTGTCTACAATCAACATCTACACCTGAGGAAACAATCCCCATAACTCTGTTTTGATTTTTGACAGATTTATGCCCCTTTTTAACTTAGAATATTTGGTAAAAGATTTTATAAAGTCAAATGTTTTGAATACTATCAAAGGTATTGACTTGAAACTCAAAGTATGTGTCTACCATCAACATCTACATCTGAGGAAACAATCCCCATAACTCTGTTTTGATTTTTGACAGATTTATGCCCCTTTTTAACTTTGATTTTTTTTATGGACTTAAAATGTATCTTTACTGTTAACATCTTCACCAATGTTTTTGATTTTTGACATTTATGCCCCTTTTAACTTAGAATTTTGTCACAGTTTTTACCAGACTAACATGGAAATACTCGAAATGGCTTTCTTTTGAAATATCATAGAATAATTATGCAGCATGGTCATGCTTTTTTAATTCTATACATTTCAATTTTGAAAAGTTACAAAGTTATTCATGATTAAATTTACAAGGTTATGTATTTCTTTGAAATTAGCCCCTCCTCCCTCCAGTTGGCTTACAGAATCCAGAGTAAGGCTTTGAATGTAATGTACATTTACAAACTTAAGGTCTTTGAACAAGTTTCATATCTTTGACCTTAATTCTTACAGACAATTACACAATACTCCTGTTCTTTGACAAAAAACCCATTTTACCAACAACCTTTCGAATAGTCGAGCGTGCTGTCATGTGACAGCTCTTGTTATTTTGGCTATACCTTATGAAAAAAGGCATATCGTGGAAAGAAGACATGACATAGCTCACCAGATATGATATATATTGAAAGAGTATATAATGTTGCAACCAAAAATAAATGCTGCTGTTAGGAAATGATTATCGGAATAGTTTACTGCCCATGTAAATTGATGTGAGTTTTGACGTCAAATTGTGGTATGTGACGTCATTTTCAGAGTGAAAAATGACGCCTTAGGTATAATTTTTCAAACTGTTGTAGTTTTGTATGTACTTGACTCAGGTAACTGAAATTTTCCAATATTGATATTGAAATATTGTTTATTCAAAATATACAAGAAAGCTAGTTTCAAAGTATTTTGTCCGAAAGCCCATTTTCCCGTGTCGCTGGTTATATAGATTGTGCAGTAGTGTAGTGGTTACACTGTTATATAGATTGTGTAGCAGTGTAGTGGTTACACTGTTATATAGATTGCGCAGCAGTGTAGTGGTTACACTGTTATATAGATTGTGCAGCAGTGTAGTGGTTACACTGTTCTATAGATTGTGCAGTAGTGTAGTGGTTACACTGTTATATAGATTGTGCAGTAGTGTAAAGGTTACACTGTTTTTTCATTGAATTTTATTGTACAGTACTCAGTTGTTTTTTAAAAAAGTGCACTTTTATATTACATTTTCAATATTTTATGTGATACTTGTTTTTGAGCAAGAAAAGATGGACTAGAAATATTAATGAATCAATGATCCTGTAATATTATAGAATAGAATCTCTTAAACAAGGTCTGCAATACAGTGACAATTACTCAAGGAAAGGTTAAACACAATTTAACACTTCCAGAAATGTATATTTGGATTTTATCAGTTTAGAATTTTTCTGTATCTTGGATATATGTGCCTGAAAAATAAAGTATTATTAAAATGAATCTAAGTAATTTGCATTGATATCAGAACACTGGGCTTGTTCTATTTCTGACCAATGTAAATGTATGCAATGTGTAAAGATTTGCCAAGGACAACAGATATTACATGCAAATTGTACAAACATATGGTTGATGTTTTCATTTTTACTTTGTTAAAACATAAAATATGATGTATACAGAATTTGTATAGTACACTCGATTGTTTCATAACTTCCCAATAAATACTGTCTTTTGATTGCAATTAAACAGGAGTATGTGTCAATAGAAAACTTGCAGGTTCTATTGTTTTAATTGAAATATTAATGTTGCAATAATTGATACCAATACCTTTGGGGGGGAAGTGTATATTGACAGAAAATATGGAGCATGTTTCAAAACTGCCATGTGTCGTTGATCACTTCTTAACCTCTGTGATATGTCAGTGCTAAAAGGTTGTAGGCTCAAGGTTGTATGACCTGGTCTATAATGCAATAACAGATAACATATGCATGTCTTGCTTTAAGACTTGGGTAATTCATGTACATAATGTAAGGAGCAATAGAGCTGTACTTTTCAAAATAGATTTAAAGATTTCAAAACATGTAAATTTAAAAAGTGCAGACAAATTTCTTGAAAAAAAATCAATGTTGCCGAAAATTTGAATTAAAGAGTTGTTTTAAATAGAAAAACAGTTATAATTATTATTCCCTGAGGAATATTGAAAGAATTTATTGTGGAAAAAAAATAAAGTTAGCGAACTTTGCAACAGTGTTCAGTTTCTTCAAGTCCCATTAGCACTTTGGATGTAAATTTACCTGTAGATCTTGTACTACCAATAAAGCTATCTTTAAAGGCAAAATGGAACATTATCAACTTTGTTAAGAAAGACATTCATAACTCTGCTGTTTGACAATATTTCTTGTGTGAAGAAGTGAGACATGTATATGTCAACATTGTTTCAGACTAAACATAACACAGTTCTATCATTATTATATCCATGTATTGGTTCTTCTATATTATGAATATTTCAATCCCTCATGGGACTTTAAGGCTTTGGTTTTACAGACCTTAAGTTCTCGGTTATTTGTTTCATTTGCATGTTACGAGATCCTTAGATTCCAATGTATATAATCTTTTACTATTTATTGTTTGTTACTCACTTTTATAAAATATTAAACATTCCACAGATTTATTACTTGTGTTATTGTATTTTAATCTCGTTTTTCAAAGGAACCTTCAATTTATTAAAATACAAATGGGACCAAATCTGAACAAAGTTGAGCTAAAACTATACCCTCCAATGTTTTAACCTTCTCGTGTGAAGATCTATTTTGAGACCTAAATGTAAGGTTTTCAAAAGATGTCCTAAAATAAGGCAGTGAAATCACAACTGCTGACCAAGGTTGATTATCGCAGGGATCGTATATATTAAAGTGATATTACCCTTCAAAGTGACCATCATTATTTTAAATAAAACATTAATCAGTGATTTATACTCGTAGAATAATAAACATTGCCATAGTTATAACGCAAAAATAACGATCCGTGTAACAGTTTCAATTACATTGAATATAGAGGAAATCTGTAAAACACCTTTTTAAATGTGAGGATTTTCAAATCCTAACATTTATTGTACCCGGTTTCTATGAAGAGCAGTTTCTACTTTTAAAACCGAATTACCCCTCAATTCTAAATAATCCTGACAGATTGATCACATCTCATATTTATAGAAAGTAACTTAAGTAATCAACAGTTTTGGTGTTGGTTTGATTGCAAAGATTAACATTGTTTCAAAGATAAGAAAAATATGCGACAATTTATCAGAAAAAAAGAAGTTAGTCAACTTTTCTAAGTTAATGTGCATAGGTTGTAAGTACTTCTTAAACGTTCGACAGATACAGCATTATGGCACTTAAGTGGTCTCTTTCTTACTACGCAGTTCAGTCATGCACTACTTTAAAAAGCAGCCGATCAAAACGCGCTGAAAGTGACGCACCTCATATATATTTATACTGTCAATACTTTACCTACATTGCATTTATGAACGCCATTTCATCAGTTACATGTATTAATGAAAATGTAGGTCCTGATAACAGACGGAATGTCGTTCTGGTAAACTACGCGGTTACGATATGTTTTCACTCCAAAATCGAAAGTAGCGAAGTCACGAAGATACTACGCAGTTGGGAGTTTAAAGATGATTGTTATTTAACTATAGACTGTATGAAGAAAAGAGCCAGTTTTTAAGTTGCTGTCGCTAAAAGCGATAATTGTGAAATATACCCTTTAACTGCCATATTCAGGGAAGCACTGTAGTGTGCATTTGTTAATATAGTTGAACTTGCGAAATAGACTGTTAAAATGCACCGAAGATTTTGTTAGTAACCTTGACTAGTAGCAAAATAGTTTAAACCACCATTTCAACAGTGTTTCAATGGACAGGTTTCCTAAATATCGTTGAACGAAATTATTTATGATTACTATGATTATTTACAATAATATACAGTGATTCATTCATTTTGAAATACCTACTATTCGTGTGTCAGTGTAATGAAATAACAAAAATTGAGCCGCGTCATGGGAAAACAAGCATACTGGATTTTGCGACCATGCCAGAATGCTCGTCTGGATCGATACTGGTTGCCCATCAATGTGTAAGCAGTTTCTGTTTAATGTTGTGTTTTATGGTATATATGTTACACGTGTTGTTTTATTATTTTGCGTATATTATGTATTATACCATGAATGCAATCGATCATTAATTTTCATGTTGATAATAAAGAAATGTGTTGTGAAGATGTTTACAATAGTGAAAAATGACGTTGTTAGCCACGCTCAAGTGCTCAGTACAATGTATATTATGCATTAAATATTCAGACTTTGTTCTTTATATATTACACCTAAAATTGCAAACTTTCTCACATAAAGAGACGTGGTCAGTAGCAGGGCTCGATCTAAAGACTCTCAATAATTGAGAAGTTTCAGCTTCTCTAACCACTTGACCAAGGAGGAATCTCACGGTCCGTAACATTGTTCAATATGCTGTTACATCAAGTGGTCAGATGTTCCATTTTAAACTATCAGACTTATTGCAAAATATGTGCAACATTCCTCTCCTAAGTACCAATCCTTACGATAATCTATGTTTCAGACCGAACATTTTCAGTGCCTTCAGCGCTTTGATTGACTATCCTAGTCAAAAATAAAAAATCCACACAAGAGTATACAGCATGACAATGATAGTTTCGATATTAGCAATATATTAAGTATAACCAAAATGGCGCCTGTGAAATTTTCGTAACGAACTTGCACACTATCTACTGGCCTAAATACGAGGATTTGGGGAAACTTGAAAGGGTAATACAATGCTGCGGCCCGCAATAAAAAGTCTCCTATAAAACAATATTCGTAACGCTGTTCTTCTGCCCTGAAATTCTGATGCACTGCTTTTATACATAAAATGTGAAAGTTAAGATTGCTTAAAGCTTGCAGTGACATCTTGAGTGTTAAAGCGAAACAAACCTCACTATTTTCTAACTATTTTCTAACTCAGGTGCCATAACTATAGAGTTACTGGTCAAATTTGGGCAAATATTAAACTTCTCAAAAATATAACTAAGTTTGATGAAAACTGTTGAGGCAAGTACTAACACAATTCAACAGAGGTCAGACGAAGCCGGTCAACGATGGACGCGTGACGGGTAAAAGATGACCAGCGTTACTCGCTTTCGAGCATTTTAAAATTAATTTATTATTACAATAATTATTAAGTCCAATATGATACAATGTAGAAGCACACTCGCAAAACATGCCCTGAAGATCATTACAAATAATCGTACCATCTCGAAAATCAATAAAATGCAATTATTACTTTATATTTATTAATTTTATCAATATTTAAACTTAAACACATACAGTAGTGCAAGAGCAATGAAACGTGTGTCCTTTCGGATTAAATATATAGTATGAAACGTTTCTTCTGTCTGAGTGTTGTGTATTTTTGCTGTGTGTCTACAGCAAGGCGTAAATTGACGATTAGAGATTACCTCAGAGGAGTGTTTCTGTTGGTCTTTATATTCCTTTGTGCAGTATTTGTAATGTGGTTTAGACTGGTTCAGATTTCTCAAGAATGGAACGGTCATTTCCATGGACCGAAACCTGCTAAAGTTAGTGACGACAGCAATAAAGAACATGTGAATGAAGTGGTTGATACGGAACCGGACTATCTAGAATCCGATCAATTCGCCTCTAGAATGCTAAATAATGCAAAAATCTTCTGTGATTCAAAATTCATCACCTTTGGACATTTTGCAAAAGTTACAGATGTAGTTCTAAATCCAAGTTTTGGAAAGTTGTCTGAGCACAAAGGTCCAGAAAGCAGAAATTATATAATAAATGAAGGATTTTTCCAGTTGGCATGCAGTAAAGAAATAGAATATAAATTTGAAAATCGCTTGAAGCATTTAAATTCTTGGAAAAATGCCATTGTAACTGGGCTACCGAAAGAGAGCTATCACGATATAATATCAAACTGGACGATTGCTATTTCACGCAGCCATAACAGTAGCATGTATTTCACAATAATAGACATTTATAATGCGTTTTTGTTATCCAGAGCATTCAACGTGAACCCAGCAATGGTAACGATCCTTTTCATAGATGGCCAGCCACCTCATGACCTGGACGATACATGGGCAACATTATTTCATAAAGTTGTCAGGATTGAAGAAATAAAAAAGTCAGTTTTGTATAAAAACATGATATGGGGAATGGCAAACTCCGATAGCCCGCTTAATTATGAGCATGAATACCAATCTATTCCCAATCTTGAAGACTTCCGCAGGTTTGTTTTAAGACGGCATGGAATTACTGCCAATCACAAACAGGACTGTGAATTTATATACGTGTTGTTTATGAAGTCGGACGACGTTTTTCTTGAATTCCCTGAAAGAAAGGAGACAATAACTCACACTGGATTGTTTAAATACGCCCAAGACTTGTTCAGTTATCATAAGGTGACGTCTTATTCACAAGGTTCCCTGTATGACCAGCTCAAACAAATTTCACAAGTTGATATAGTTTTAGGTGTTCACAAAGAGGATCTAGTACACGTGTTGTTTTTACCGAAACATGCTGCATTGTTAGAGATTTTTCCATCCAATGTACCAGCCTCTGTAAATAAACATTATCAGTCTTTAGCTCAGTGGAGGAATGTAATATATTACTCATGGAGTTGTCCTGATAAAAAGAATCTTCCTAAATCAACTTTTACTTACATCGTCGGACAGATAGGCCATTTGAGTTGGGAAATAATGCGAGAAATGTGTGTACCAAATTACAAAATAAAGCAAATCCTTTGGCGTTAAACAATCTTCCTTAGAGAAGAAGGGTCTTTAAAACCTAAACATGACTTAAAAAATAAAATACAAAGCAAGGTTTTCTTTACGGCTAATTTATATCATAACATCAGTTATCATTTATCAAACTAGGTACAGCCATTATTCCAGCAAGCTGTTGAAAGAACATTACCGTTTCGTCAAAAGGACGTTCGATTCATGTTTGCGTACGTTGTGTTCATACAATTGTGCATGAAGCATTGCATCTGTCGTATTTTCCTATCTCGGTAATTGCACCAGGCTAGCGTTTCATCTAATTTTTAACCCTATTAAAGTATAATTTCATCATTGGTGTTTTTGTGTCGCCCGTTCGGAGAAAAAGCGATACATATGGATCGCTTTTTCAGTCTGCCAGTCACAAAAGCAGAACGTCGGCTATAACTTTGTCATTTCTAAAGATTTCTTCATCAAACTTTCAAATTGTATTGCTTATGACAAAAGGGTGTTGATGTCGCCACATTATGTACTTGTAGGTCAAGGTCATATTTGACAGAGTAATGCCCCTTTTTGTACTTAGTTTATGTCACGAAAACTTAACGTCGGCTATAACTTTGCCATTTCTAAGATTTCTTCATCAATCTTTAAAATTGTATTGCTTATGACACACTACAACATTGCATATGCAGGCTTAAAACTCAAAATCTCATTATTGTTTTGGTTAAAATTCATGTCCGCTTAAATTACAAAAAGATTGCAATTTGGCTGAAATAGTTCAGTTTGAAAGTATCACTTTTTGCACGGAGGATGGGGCATATTGATTCTGCTCTGGTTGTTTATCAATCTGTCTGTAATGTCTTTAACATGTCTGTCAGGATATTAACTCTCTTTTTTTAACCGCAGCTGGGTTTAAACTGTAAAACAGGACTCTGTCTGATGTGCAATTTTAGTTTTTTGGAAAAGACCAACTGCACACTTTGAAATACTAGGGCAGAATAAAATCACACGCATTGTAGCGTCCCATCCAAGTATGTGTGTTACACAAACTGTAATGTTTCAAGTACAGCTCATAGTACTCAATACTGAAACTGAGCTCCTGTTCAGTGTCAGTACGTCATTTAGTAGAACAAGAACCATAATGTTACCTCGAAAACTTTAAAACGGCAAGAATTAGTTGATTGAGGACATTGAGAGGAAGTGCAGGACCCTGTCTTCTTCGTTTTAAATGATCCCCTTTGTTAAATTTTCGCATAAAATACTGACTAGAGTCTACGTTGTATATAATGCAAAGACAGTAGGGAAGTACAAAAATATGTAAGATAAATATAATATAGCTTATAACTTTTTGTAGCTTGACTGCAAAATACTCGTCCAACTTAAAATAATTGCCCAAGCCACTACCCATGATCGAACCAAAGTTACCAAACACTTCATTGTTTGAATGCTTTGTTTTACTTTTAAATAAAAGAATCTTTTATTAAACATATTGAAGGTTTTTAAAAACAAACAACGTATTTTCTCTCCGTTTGCTACGATACATTTAATATGCTGATTACATAACATACATTACTATTATTAAATTATGAATATGATTGGATTCCGTTATCTTGATCATATAACATAGTAGCAAGTAGTTATTATAGATAGATAGGTACAGTTTATTTAGGATAATGTGATAGTGGTGTAACAGAAAGCAGAAACACAAACATTCACAACCATTGCATCAAAAGGTAAATCATACCTACAACATCAAATTACTTTACACAATAAAAGCTACAACACATTATCTTAACTGAACTGGACACAAAATCTTTGTCTTATTTTTCACTGTAGTTATATACAATGTCACTTGATTTTGAAAACTGCAATATCTCTGTTATAAGCGGATGTAACAAATAACTTGTTTTCTGTATCACCGAAAGCTATTGCCCTTGGATCCTTTATACAATCTGTTTCATTCAACAGGACCTTCCCAGTGCCGAGGTTGCTATACAATACGTGGATGGTATTAGATCATGCCCCGCATACATACACTTGTCCTTTATTGTCAACAGTCATTCGATGAGGTCCATCCAATTCATTGTGTTTATAGATTGTTTCTACATAGTCATCAGAGGCTATATCAAGTATAGTGACAGTGTTCTCTTCATAATTTGAGACTAAAATCACAGTTTCATTGTAACTTAAGATAGTACGACCAGACTGAGATTGTCTTAAAGCGATTTCTTTTACACTATTTCCAGTAACATCCATTATTTCAATTTTGTCATCGAATAAGACAAACAGATTCTTATTTCTATAATCAATATCTATGACACGTGATGGTAGGTTTAGTGTCTTAGTCTTCGACCACGAGATATCTTCAATGTTATCTAAATTATCTATTTGCATTAGCCATATGTAACGATTTCCAACTACGGCAAATGAATTCTCTCCTATTGTGCGCATCGCAAGGACTGCCATTCTAAAGAAATATGTGAAACAACACGTTTCTCCGTTGTAGAGATTAATAAAAGACTGGCGGTTCTAAACTTTGTTGCAAGGAGGAAATGCTCATGAAAATAGCACATATCTATTAATTTAAGTTCGTGAACAACGATGGACTCACAGTTGGAAAATATAGTATGCCCTTTTAACATGATCTGTCAAAGCCCTTCAAAGATTTTTGACAAACATTAAAGGCAGTTCATATCGTCAAAAAACATTTGTGTAAGTTTCTCAAGGGACTTTGACGGAATCGAAAGCCATATGGCAAAGTTTGATGAATTCGGTGACATTTGACATGATCACTTGATAAACCTTAATACTTTGAAGAGGTTTCTTATCAATTTCATCCATCGTTACTGAGATAAGGGCCGGATTGTACTTTAACCGAGCTGTCAGATCGACACTGACACAAGGTGGCTGCAATCGTACACCTATTTTCTCTAAACTGTTATGTTAAAATTTAAGCTTGGTGGCCTCTTGAATGCTCCTAAAATATGTGTAACGCCGATGTATGCTCCTAAAAGATATGTCGAGGTGTAATCAAAACAGCGTGAAAGGGAATCAACTAACAGTGATACATTGTTTGTGCTGTAATTATTTCTTGAAAATCGGCAATTTTCAAAAGACAATAAGGCAAATAAAATCTTTATATGTTTCAAAGTTTGTACAACTTATTTATTAGATCGAAGAAGATCTATTTTTAGCTCTACTGGACGAAGTTCAGTGGTGATTTGTCTGTCGTCCGGCTGTTTTTCCGTCACAAATTTCGTGTCTCGGATATCTCCAAAATTATTTGAGTTACAGTATTGAAAATACACAGTACTGTTTATCAGCATATTAAATTGTCCACCTGGGGTTATAATGAATCTTTTGCAGGAATGTTTATTGCAACTGTGATTTTCGATGCTAAGGCACTTGACTTAATGACATTTACTATTTTATGTGTCGCGCGTTACTCAAAAATCATTTAAAAAACAAGCCATGAAACCAAATAGGAATGTTAATCAGCATGTGTATGTGTGCCCTCGGATTTTTTTATGCGGATTCATCCGGTACTGGCGGTGTTATGGCCCTTGACTTAATGAAAATTGACAATTTTCAATTTGTCTGGGGCGTAACTCAAAAAGTATTTCAGGTATAGCCATGAAACTAAATAAGAATGTTAATGTTAGGTAACAAACGCAGCTAGTAGAGTGTTAGTCCCTTACCGTCTGTGTGCATTTCCCCCCACTTATGAACAGACAAGACACACACTCAACACACAAAGACAAACCTCGAAATTGAAATGTTTGTGGAGCGTTTAAGGCTATTATTGCTTTCTTGGGACTGCCATATTTCCAGTTAATTGATAGAATAATGTTGATGTGTGCCTTTCATTCGTATTAAAGTAGTGTCTTCAAGAATATGTGTCTTATTTTGCCGGCTCGCCTCTGCGAGCCGGTATTACAGTAGGATTTTACTATAAAACAACCTAATACTGCAAACGTCTTCAAAAACCCAAATTACATGGCATACAGCGTCTTCGTTCCATTCGAAGCAAAAGCCGGAGACCATAGATAAACGCTGATTGGCGTATGAAACTGAGAAATAAAGCAGGCCTTACAAACCAGATATCTGTTAATGCACTTGATTGTGATATGTGCAGCTGTATTTCTGTGGTGACAACAGAATTACAGCAGCGGTGACCGAAAACCTTGATCTTAAATAACAAGAACGCCGCGGACGATAAATAAATTTCTTCGACCTGAGTATTTCTAAAATACATAATTTAGTTTGTTCTTTTATCTTTGCCGCTTGTCGATGATATCTCCAATGCATACCGACTACGCTTTGCAATGACACGAAAAGGCACATGATCATGAATTAACATAACGTATTCAATAACGCGGAAGATAACTTGTGGTTTGTAATTTTTCTATTTTTAGGCATATGAAAAGTATAGTTTGTGTGTTAAAGCATGGGTTTTTCGGTAACAGTCAACTAATATTTAAGTTACGAACTTTTTTGGATTGTATACATTGACAGGAGCTAAAAAATCCTAGGGTCATTACAGTTACCAAATTTGATTAACTGTTCACATTTGTTACTTTTTGTTTGGACCTCATCTTGAATTCTTTGAATTTGCATAAAGCATTTGGGGGCACTGATATAAAACCGAAATTGGTCTTGCTTCATCTATCTGACAGTACACACAATTCATTTTCTTACCAAAAGCCAAGCGAGCCGAATGATCTGTCAAACTGCTACTTAAACTAGTAGTTAAACTACTGGTCATTTCCAGGAATGATGGTTATGTAAACTGTCCGCCTGTAAATACATGTAACAGAAATTTATTTCCTTTGACGCAGATCTTTATAGAAGACTAAGTAAAGAATAAAGAACAAAATGGGAATAATTAATATGTTGTACTTGGGTAAAGCTTACAACGTCATTTTATCACCATTGTAAACATTAACTCAGCGTATTTCTTCAATATCGACATGAGATGATCCATCGCATTCATTCAGTATATGATATAATACATATTCTAACATGGCTCTGGGTTTTGTCTATATATAAAAAGAGTAGAAAAATTATGTTATGTTATATTATGCCATCAACGTGGGAACCGATATGCCGTCAAAAATGTATTTTTTTTGTAATATCTGGTTATGTTAGAATCGAAATAATATCCTTTCAAGCGTTGTTATCGTCTAATAAACCATTCATTGTCGTTCTGATGCGCAATTATAAACCACGCAGAACTCCAAATCATTGTTAATTAGACGATGAACACCGCTGGAACGGATATTATTTCATAAGTATACGCGAAATAACAAAATTACTTTCTATTCGTGTTCTGATCATGAAAAAATTATTTCCCGACTAATTCACTTCGATTAACCAGTGGAAAGTACATATACTGTTGAAAACGGGTGTTAAACCCTAACATTCCTATCTAGAGAGTTCCTGGAGAAGCTAATTATTGTCAATATACTATCATAAATCATAAATCACAATATTAATGGCGAACTGTTACAAAAATACATTTGAGCCATGTCATGGAAAAACCAACATAATGGGCTTTGCGATCAGTATGGCTCGAGATCAGCGTGCGCATCCACCATGCGTGTATTATACTGGATCATGTAAGTTCGCAGTCTAGTCTGACATTCCCGTGGTGGGGTATTTCAATATGAATGAATCGATTTTACGCTGTTGCGCATCGATAAATGCGAGTCGTATCCAATATAATATAATTTGCCTTTTTCTTCATGCATATTCACTCTAGTATCGCTATAATATTATACATTAATAAACGAAAGTTTAAAATTTCAACATTTTGTGAAATGCATTTATAGATTTGTTTTCTATTTGTAAAACAAAAAATAATGTAAATAATGTAATTAAAATGAGCCATAAAGACGGAAATTTGATGAGATGTTGAAACACTTGAATTAACATCAATTAATATGCATTTTCATTTATATCACTTTGGTCTTTCTAGAGTTTGCAAATAGTAATGATGTAAACATTTATCAGTTATTAGATTAATGTAATTTTCATTTCATTTTTGTTAGAACAGAACAGAACAGAACGTATCTTTTATTTCACCCAGGTATTTAACAATACAACATGGGGTTATGAAAAGTATAAAATAGGGTTATTAGTATAGTAACGTGATCCAGGATGCCGGATTTGCTCGAGTTGTGCGTCGGATCTTACGAGTGCGTAGCACGAGTATTATCCGAGCTCGACGAGAGCCAATCCGGCTTATGGATCACTTAACTATACTAATGACCGTTTTATTATATACATTTTGACACTTGTTTGCGCGAATAGACTAACTTAAAATGACATTTTAAGCTTAAAATTGAAGAAAGACTCTTTTTAGCGCGAAATATACATAGTGTGCGACGTCATTTTATTGACGTCATCGTATAAACAAGTTGTAAAGACCCATTATTGCATATGTTACTATATATAGTATCAAATTTGCCTTTGATTGTCGGTGATACGGGCCGATAAAACGATCACGTGACGTAGTGTGCCGATAACTGATATCGGCACACTTGCTAGTGTGCCAAAAAATTCGTATTGAGGCTATTTCCGGTCAACTATGCAGCAACGTTAGACTGTCAGCACGTGAAAACGTTGACGTAATTGACAACGTAGACGTAACGGAAAATGGCCGCCGAAAGGACACAGAAGTCTCTTTCTCAACGTTTATTGAATTTAGAATTTAGGCTTATTGAGCACCGAAATGTGGAAACTGACACGTTTGCTTTTGTGGATAGTATGAATAATTTATTCATTCAATGGCATTTATTTTTATGAAATAGTATAAGTATTGCAGGAATGTGCGTTTTGTATCTTTTTTGTCTTATCTTTTCCCATTTTCAGCAAAACTGATGTTCAACATATGCAATAAAAAGGTAATTATACGGGGCAGGTGTGCCTTAAGGCGATATTGGCACACTTGGTTCAAATTGGCCCTCGGGCCAATAGCTCACCAAGTGTGCCAATATCGCCTAAAGGCACACCTGCCCCGTATAATAACCTCTACGTCAAAACCGACGTTATTAACGCCATGTGTATTTTAGGGCCAAATGAATGCACTCTTACAAATAATGCCGCACTGTCCGTATTGCACGTACATACAATACGGATTGTTTTTCTGTCAGGTCGTATTTGATGGTTGAATAATGGCTGTATTTTTGACAGAATATTTATAGGTATATAATAAACACATTTATTATAATAGTTCCGGTTTCCAACAAAAAAAAGAAGAACTATTGGGACAGTTTTACTGGTAGACTTGGAGGCGATACTTTTTCACGTTTACGAAAGAAAAGAATGATCTAAATTTCTTACGGTATTAATACAAATACATTCAATCTAGTTACATAGTGGCTTATATTCATCATTGTACTGATAATAAACAAGTCTGCACGCTTAGTTGACCTATATTGTTATCGTGGGAGTTGATGTACTAATAAGACGCACGACTATCCCGTGCAGAAAAGTAGTCCGGTCGCTTGAGTGAAAACTTGTAGTAACATACGTTGAACAGTTGACTCAGTTTATAGACCAGTCAATTTACGGCAAAAATACCCTTAACCTCAAACTAATTGCAACAGAAACAGTAATAACTGATTTCAAATCTTACAAGTATACCTTGTAACATATTATTACATGTTGATTGATTTCACGTGCTTATAAACGAATGAAATTTCATAGTATTAACAAAAACTTCGGAGTAGGATTGTTCACAAATCATTGGTGACATTTAATGTAAAAAAGAAATTAGAAATTAAAGTGTGCTGCGAAATTTCAATACTGGATAATGGATTAATTGCTAATAGATTTCACAAAGTGAGTTTAATGCATGCTTTTAACTGAGATAAAGGAAATTCATGGTTATTACTAGGAAGTATATGCATATCGCGTTTGAATATGAAAATACAAATTTAAACAGTAACAGGAGAGCATAGGTATATGTGTGACATAGGTTAATAATTTAATAACGAAATAAGATGCAGAATGCGTATGCGGACTCTTTTTAATTTATTGTTGACATTATAATTCTGATAAATTTACATAATGATTTCAAAGTAAGAATATCTGTACTTAAAAGAATTTTCTTAAAACAGTAATCACTATTTTCAATTATACTGGAGCTAGTTAAATTGTGTCTGACCTGCTGGAAAAAAAATCACATTTAAGGAGATAGTGTTTCTCGGAGCCAATTTTTTCACAGTAAAAATACATTTCCTATCAATGAGCCTCGTTCCATCCCACCTGCTTGTTTCAATAGGTAGTGTATGACTTGTGATTTGTACTTAAAAAGTGCGTAATAGTCTGATGCGATATTTTTCGAGCCCAAAACTGTTTTTAAAACTCTTATATATTAAACCTTGTTCGTACTAAGATTGCTTAAGGGGGTCACTGGTTTCAAAAACTATAACTTAACTGGAAAAAAAACAATTATGCAGTATTAAACTTAGGCACAATAGGAATATTTTAGTGCAAAAGAAATGAAATTTTTTTAGAATTTCTTTTGACCTCACATTTTGTGACTAAATTGACAAATTTTTGCTATATGCCAAAACGGGGGTAGGGGTACAAAAATAGTCATTCCTCAAAAATTGTTTAAGATATTTACTTAATTCAAAATTCCTGTTAAAGTTCTTTGTTACAGATCTATGCCGTCATATCTGAATGCTCGACGAAATCTAAAAACACACATTTTTTGTCAGTTTTTTATTGATTTTTTTTCTTATATGCACAGTGACCCCCTTTTTATTTTTGTATTCTTAAACGAAGGTTTTAATCAATATGTAGGCAAAATATCTCAAAAACCTTGTTATTCCTTTATCATGAATAAAATCATTTAACAAAAGTTGAAAAAACGAATTTTGATAAAGTGAGTGGGGTAATAATAAGGAGAGTAATATTTATCACATGATTATAAAAATACCACTATTCCTAATTTTTTATCCTAAAGTATGAAATATTACATTAGAAAAGATGGAAAATTTATACCTACATGTATTCTGAAAAAATACACCACATACAAAAAAGTTTACAATACCAAAATTCTAGCTAATTCTGCCTTTAGCACCTTTATTTGATAGTGTATCCCTAAAGATTAATATTGCGAAAAAGTTAAGTCATCGACCGATCATTATTTTTCCAGAAATTAACTAGCAATATGTTAGTGTCTATAAAATTCAGTCAGTAAAATTTCTTCTCATTTTGATTTTCAGCAGTGACCCCTTAAAACTGATCTATCAAAATTTGTTTCACCTGCTTATGGATATTTGACAGAGAAACATTTTTCTGATTTATCCAGACATCTGTCATTCCAACTGAATTAAGAATGTTTCTGGTTTCCTTTAGCCATTTAAACTCGTTAACAGTAGAATTTAGCATATAATCGTACATTTTAAGTGACAGTTTTTCATCTTAACCTACCAATAGCAGGTTCCAAAATGATACAATTCGTGATTTAATAACTAGATACCCACGTGAAACATGTCGAACCACCAGCTGTCAAAAAGGCTAACTCCTTACCATAGGTCAAAATGCACCTAAATATTGGATGTAACATGCATGTTGTACCACAGAAAAGTGGTCTCGATTTTTCTCTACGGCCAGTAATAAAAACGTTACTAATAATAAGGTATTTATATTAACAACAAAGGGAAGTAATTTTAAAAACAAGGGTAGCTCATGGTGGTGAACATTTGTGCCATGTTACATCAAAATCCCTCCATGCATGAAGAAGAAATCCTCCGGACAAAGATATTCTTGAATTTGACCTTTAACCTCTAAGTGTGACTTTTACCTTAGACCTAGGGACCTGGTTCTTGCGCATGACACTCCGTCTTATAATTGTGAACATTTGTGCCAAGTAACATCAACATCCCTCCATGCATGAAGAAAAAATGCTCCGGACAAAGTCATTCTTGAAATATTCCTGTATCTGACCTTTGGCCTCTAAGTGTGACTTGACCTTGAAACAAGGGACCTGGTTCTTGCGCATGACACTCCGTCTTATGGTGGTGAACATTTGTACCAATTTACATCAAAATACCTCCATGCATGAAGAAGAAATCCTCCGGACAAAGATATTCTTGAATTTGACCTTTAACCCAAGTGTGCCTTACCTCAGACCTAGGGACCTGGTTCTTGTGCATGACCTCCGTCTTATAATGGTGAACATTTGAAGCCAAGAAATAACATCCCTCCATGCATGAAGAAGAAATGCTCCGGACAAAGTCATTCTTGAATTATTCCTGTATCTGACCTTTGGCCTCTAAGTGTGACCTTGACCTTGGAACTAGGGACCTGGTTCTTGCGCATGACACTCCGTCTTATAGTGGTAAACATTTGTACCAATTTACATCAAAATCCCTCCATGCATGAAGAAGATATGCTCCGGACAAAGTCATTCTTGAATTTGACCTTTAACCTCTAAGTGTGACCTTGACCTTAGACCTAGGGACCTGATTCTTGCGCATGACACTCCGTCTCATGATGGTGAACATTTGTGCCAAGTTATTTAAGAATCCCTTGATCCATTGATAAGTTACAACCCGGACAAGCTAAACTCGGACGGACGGACGGACGGACGAATGCATTCAACTATCTCATTTTCGTTTATACGCGCATTTAAGAAAATCATTGCTATCTGCTATACGTACATCTTCCAATACGTTGTGTATTCATTATCTTGGTCATTACTGTAGGCGTTTACATCTTTAATTTGATTGTAAATTTCTATGACTGATGGCGAGGCCTTTTCTACACATTTTTGTTTTATATAATTGAGAAATTGCCAGTATGTTTTTTTTTGGGGGGGGGGTGGGGGGGGATTTTGAATGTAACCGCCTCAGCTTATTTTCGTTAGTATATTTATATTTAGTGATGTAATAGTTCATCGTTCGTTCGTAACATTTACTTGCATTTTTCAATCTTGCTTTATTGTTTTGAGAAGGACAACCTTAATACTTTTCTTGGCATTATTATATTTATTTCTGCACTTAAAACATGCAGGCCCCAACCATGGCTTATTACCTTGATGTTTACGAAATTCGCGTCTTACCGGAAATGTCTGATTTGAACTATTCGTAAACAGGGTCTTTATTTCATAGGTTATATTTTCAATACTTTTCTGTGAATGCAGTTTTGCGTTAAGCTGAATTTTAATTGATTCTAAATGTTCAGTATCGATGTTATGTATAAAAATTTCAGAGCGTTCATTTTGCCATTTCGGGCCTTTGAGCTGGTTGGCTTTTTGTGAGACTGAAAAGGTTATAAATCCTCTATTTCAATATTCCAAGCTTATGTTTTATGTCCGTCTGAGAACAAAGCATCTGTTTCGATAATTTCGAATTCCTTAGAATAGTTAAAGCAATCTGCTGTACCTATAACATATTAAATTCCGAATGTAAAATGGCCACTGCTATCTTTATTCAGCCTTCCATGAAAAATAAATAGGTTGTTATTACGACAAATATCTATTTGTCTAAACCCATGAGTATTTGTTTTCTTATCAACATATTATCTTTTCAAAGATATAAATAGATGTTTAAGAATTGAAAATTTATCAAACCCAGAACTGTATCTTGGCTTATATCAAAATATTCATTCAAAAATGAATCAGATTGAATAAAATCATTTAATTCACCAGTTCTTGCGTTAATATCCCCGGCAAGCCAGATATATTTGTATGTACTACATTGTAATAAGATTTCATTTTCAAAATTATTCAAATCATCTTCATTTAAGAGTCTAGAATTTTTAGGCGGTAATTAAATAGCTCATAAAATTGCATTTTCTGTATAATAAGTCAATGATTTGTCTACTGAGATCCAATACCTTCAAGGATTTGGATGTATGGAGCGATTTTTCATTAATATATATACGTATGCCTCCTGATTTCCTCTTGTTTATTTGTGTTCTCTGTTTTGATAAATAACTATAACCTATCTGTTGATCGGAGTTGTCTCCGATACACAAAAATGTCATCATCGTTTATGAATTGTACAAACTCAGAATAGTCTAATCTTCGTTTTAGGCCTCGTACGTTTAATGAACTACACTTAATGTTCCTTTAAATATAAGTCTCCCCCTGCTGTCCTAGTGAGACTGCAAATTGCATCGTTGTCCATTTCGCTACAATGGATCCGTACCAGCCATAGGTCGTATAATGTTAGGTGTTTGAGCGTAATTGTTTTTACTGCGGCCGCGAGCATGGTGTCCTCGACTTTGACGTAGCGACTGTGATTCCCTCCGAGGGGGTCTGCCAGTACGATTCACTGTTGTAAAATCATCTGATTGCATGGAACTATTTGAGTTCCGAACCTAGTACATTGGTGCACACCCGCGGTGGTGGATTACTACGCGCAAGGGGTTCACGTTTATCTTCGGCATTACTGTTTACAACAGCTGGTTAATGACAGTGTGATAGCCTTGCATAATAGTACTCCAATCCGGGAATGCATTACGTACAACCTTTCCGTACTGAATAATTTCTGCAGGATAAGCCAAAGTGATTTTGCTATCGGGGTATTTAATTCGCCTTTGATTTAACTCCGTCCATAGTCTTTTTCTCGAGCGTTTGCAATTTCTTGGGGAGAGTCCCTGTTAATATTGTAACTTGTGTTTTTAAGTTTATTTGCATTTGCCATCTGAGAAGTCTCTAAATGCAACATTGATTGGCCTGTTCGAACCACGTTTGAATTTGCCTAAACAGTGAGCTCTTTCCATTACAGTAGATGATACACCTAAGTTAGTTTGAAGAAGTTCGTTGACCTTTTAATAGGACTCTTCATCCTTTTCTTCTTCGAAACCACCGACTATAAGGTTTCTCCTTCTAGCCCTAGCTCCTGCATCAATAGATTTATATTCTAATAACGTTAGTCTTTCGTCATGTTCGCTTACTTGATTTTCAATATTAGTTACCCTTTCTTGCCTTGTAAACATTTGTCAATTTTCGATGTCCGCCATTTTCATTTCTGACGTGGTGACTTTCTCAAATAAAACAACTATTTTGACGTCAAGAGCCAACTTTCTAAATTCTTCGATATGTATACTGTTCCACTCTTTCCACCAGTGCTTTTCCTATTGCGTTTTCTGTGATTTTCAGCTTTAGACCAGTCACTTCCTTCATTCCCATTGAACACATTTTCATCAGTGTCCACGTCACCAAATATTGAAATTCTGTTAGAAACCATATATCCAAGTTACTTCAAATTAGTCCAATTTTTACTTTTCTAAATACTGATAAAAATATTAGTTAAATAAGATCGCAAGGCTTTCAATTACTTTATGATTTATTTTGACAGTCTTTATTAAAAAATAACTTTGAAAATATTGCAACGAGAAAATGCATGCCGTTACATCTTGACCGGAACCGGGGAAAGACGCTGTCGTATTTTGCATGTCATTCTAAGACTTGTAATTTCATTGAACGATACGTATTTTAACGGGTATTTTATCTAAATTCTTTGAATATGGCTTAGGAAAAAGATAATTTTATTAATTTTAATGATCTCGAGCTTGACGGGTTGCTCGGGGAAATCACTGCGAGTGAGGTAGAGGGTCGGACAATGATTTTGATAATGAATTAAAACCTACAAGAAAAAAATGTACGAACGTGATTCATGTACCAAAATATATAATTCCATCTCTGGGGAACGGGGAAATTTGAAGAGTAAACATGGAGCTTAGAATGTGAAAGATATGTTTTTACTATTGAACAGTTACCTGTTCACAAGACACGTGCATTCCGACAAACTGAAATGTGCACTTAAAGTATGTGAGTACTTATTCACTGTAGGAATTAATAGAGTATCTCTATGCAGAATGTACATTTCAACTAGCCATGTTTAAACGTGCTGACAGTTCAACTTTATGATAATGGACGATGATTCTTGCTCAAATTTTAGATGTTCAAAACATCAAATTCTTTCATAAATTAAAGGCAAATGTATGTTCAACACTTATTCATTAGACAAAAGCATGTCTATATCCCCATGAAAATGTTTTATCTCAAATATCTAAATAAAAAGAAGCAATTTAGTTTTCATGGTCAAACTGAGTTGAGCATGAAAGAAGTAATAATCACGGAGGCTGGTGTCAGGGGAATAAAAGTTGGCTCTGAATACCAATACTTTGTGAGAACTATCATATTGTTTTCTTGGAGTAAAGAATGTCAACAAGCATATCAAGCAACAAGTTTTATTGGTTAAGTTTCCAATGAGCATATATATAACAGGTATTTGTTTTATTTTCAATGGCAACATATGTGGCATATACGAAATATATTTACATATTTCTTGAATTGTGTGTTCTGACATTCACACCTCATGCAAATAACTCTTATAACCGCATACTCATGAATATATCAGTCGGAACAGTTAATAGACATAAACTAAAAAATAAGATATGATGACGCATAACATTAGACTCGGTTGAGTACATTGCCTAATGCACATTCAATGAATAAATGTAGTAAAACTAAAACATGTATGTGACACGATTTCTTGAAAAAACGGTCTATCATTAATAAATTTACAGGTACAACCATGCTGTTTTAAATGATTTATCCTCAGAAATTTCGTTGAACTTGCTTATCTACAAAAAATTGTCAAAAGTAAGATTTTAAGTTTTTTCTCCAATTAATACATTTTGAACATGTCATTCTTCTTTGCTCAGTATGACTGTACAATTTCTTTGTGAGCCTGCTCTTTGTAAGATTATTAACACATAAAAAATAATTTAACAAAATAATAACATAAATAAAACACTATACACTGGGTGAACTGTCTCAACTATCTTCATTTTAGAAAAGACATCAAAATAATGTTCTGTGGAAGTTTGATCAAAGTTTCATAATATACTTTTCATTTATGAAACTTTAAGTATATTTCTGCTTTCAAATATTCAAAATTATCAGAAATATAATTTCCGAGTGCTACTGTTCTGCAACTCAAGTTGGTGCAAATTAAGTCTATTAAATCAGTCTTTTTAAAATCGATTTCCAAATTAATACATCTTTATTAAAGACAGTTTCAGTTTCAGTTTTTTATTAAGCAGATCGGCAAGTACTTGCCTTTGGCCACTTAACATATGAATATGATGAAAACGACCTAACACCAAACGGTACAATTTCAAATATGCATGTATAAACATGATCAAAAATAATTTGCTCTAAGAAGCAGGTAAGAGTTTCCGTCCTTATTTTCAGAGCTACATTTTGCTACATTTAGGATTTCAACATAGATACAAAGATGTGCATATTAGGATATGGGTTGTTTCCCAAAAATTGTCAGCACAATAAAAAGTGATATTCTGATTATATCCTATTACATGTACAAAATTTACAAATCCGTTCTTCTCTAGTAGTACCATACAATCTACCAGTTTCTATTTCTAAATAATGTGAACATAATCTAAATCGAGATAATTGTTTTCTTAGTATATTATTTGTAGTTACATCAAGATATTTTTCATAACAAAAATCCGATTTGAATTATCTATAATATTCAATCATGATTTGAGTATGCCAAATTTGATTAATATATTGGTCATGTAAACGTTGTTTAATTTACGGTAGATAATTTACTTTTTTATTGAAGTCAGTCCATATTTAAGGTAGTTGCGGACCTTGGGACCAGAATTCAAAAAGTACCTGTTATCTACTTAGGGCCCCCGAGTATGCATCACTGGAAAGGAACCTACTGTCACTAGAATCGTCAGATAACCGCAACGAACCGATAAGCGAACCATTTCAATCGGTGTTGAACAGTTCTGCGATCTGATTTGCTGACTAAGCTCACAACTATTTTTTGTTCAAAAATCGTCTATTTAATTTAGTAGATAACCACCGCACTAATCACTTTTAATTAAAAGCATTTTGCAAATAAGGACTTGGGTTGCTATCAATTTTTATAGCAAACGTCATAATACATTCTATGAAAAAAAGATATTATAATGTACAGTATAACATCTTGCCTTACCGCGAAATCTGTTGGATCTCAAAGCCACTGGATCGGATTTCACGGTACAAGAATTTATGATCCACCTAATTGAATATGGTAAAAACTTGTTTACGTCTGCATTTAATAGATAGAAATATCACTGCCGTCTGATATTGTTATCATCATTTGATAATTTGGTGCAACTTGTATTAAGTACCAGGATACGGGCAATCAAACACATCTTTTCATGTTAAAATTAAACTATGAAAATGCATCTGTAAATACAATATTTACATTTTAAAGTTTATATAATGTCTGTTTCTACTTAAAATTGTTTTAATGTCAGCATTCGGCATTTAGTGCTCGTATTTCCCATTTATAAAGGATTAGTTTGTAATGTATGCATAGGATGCGTGATATATGTATTAAATCGGAAAACACAATACTTTGTATTCCTTCAAGAATAGAAAAATGGTATGAAGCAAGTACAGCGGAACAGTCGTGTTTCTTTTCGTCAACAATTTCCATATTTTTTTCTTTTCTCCGTTGCTTGCTCCTTTTGTTAACATATCAAAATTTTAAAATACTTTAAACTTCGTGAACATTTATAATTAATTCCAACTTTGACTCAAACGTTTATCCTTTAGAATATACAATTTTACCCCTTTCCATGAACGGAATTTCCAATTAATGTCACAATTTTCAGTATTTCGGCATGAAAATAATGACGTCATGGTTTGAAAATATTGAAACGTCGCGTTTTTTGCATTTTCTGGTGAGATTCGAAGATTTTAAACAAAATATCCAACGTGTACACATGCCTTTTTTATTCGATCATTTCAAGAAGCAAAACCTGGTGATTATGACACCAATAAATAAAAACCTTTGACCGCGCGGAAAACGCACTATACGGCAAAATCTGTAAATGTTGACGTAAACAATTCACGACTATTCAAACTATCTATTTTTTTTCAGAAATAATAGTTTTGTAACGCACCAAACACATTAAAATTGCTCCTACCGAAAGGCTGTTGTCAACATAATGTACACTTGAAAAAAACTTGAGTGAAATCGCCAACATCTTATTGAAATTATGACAGAAAACGATCAATTTCCTTTAGAAAAACGGTGCTTTTTACGTAAATGTTAAATTTAAATTGAAAAAAAAAATCTTAATTTTTGAAAATATAGATGTGGATCTTTACCTGGACCAAAATGTATACTTTTCCATCTACTTTTTGAATTCTGGTCCTAAGGTCCGCAGTTACCTTCAGTAAGACCTAATGAATCTGATAAAGACTTTACATGGAATGCCCAGCACTTGTTATTATTACTGTTACACTGACCAATGAAAGCTCTTTGAATCGGTGAATCACTGTTTTTCATCATCTTAAACCAGTATTTTAAAACACTCTTTACAAATTACAGATAAATGGTATCTACCTAGTTCACCAAAAACTGTGAAAGTTGATGTGTGTTGGCGCACACCTAGTATATTTTTACAAAACTTTATATGTAATTTATCTATTTCTTTAAATTCATATATTCCCCAGACTTCTGCTCCCTATAATAAAATGGGGACTTCCGTTGTATCAATTAATAGCAGCTTCGTTTTAACATCTTAAGGCACCCTGGTTAATATTGAAAGTAAACAGATGACAGCTTTTAGTGCCTGATCTGATTAAGTTTTTTACAATATTTTTCATCTTTCCTGTATACAGAAAACGTTCCCCTAGATAACAGAACTGGTCCACTACATCAAGTTTCTGACCATTTAAAATAAACCAATCGAAATTATGATTTTGTTCTTTTCAAAAATACATATTTTGGTCTTCTTAACATTAATTTTTAAGCCGCATTTAACGGAGTATGAAGATGTGAACAATAATATGTCGTCCGCAAACAGTAACATGTGCATACTTAGCTGATCAACGTTACGTTCACTTAAGTTGTTAAAATCAATACATTCAGTTATATCATTTACGAATAAAATAAAAAGTAAAGGTGAGAGTGGTTCCCCTTGTTTCAAACCAAGTGTCACATCCTAAAAATCAGATCTATCAACAGGATTTAGCATCTGCATAAATATACTTAAGCATAGTAATCATTTTACAAATAATTCCTATTTTCAACAATTTGGACCATTATGCATCATTTATTACTGTATCAAATGCTTTCTCGTAGTCAATAAAAGCACAGTATAATTTAGAATTGTTGTCAAGTACCTTTTGAATTACAGAATGAAGCAAAAATATGTAATCAGCAGTGCTACGAGTATCTCTAAAACCATACTGTGATTCATTTAAAACATGTTCAGATTCACATAATTTATTTAATCTACTTCTAAGAACTAGTGAGAATATTTTTGTAGTGATATTTACAAGCGTGATACCACGGCTATTAGAAGGATTGTCAAGGCTTCCCGACCATGACTTCCTTACACCCTAGTTCAGGGTAAAACCCCGTATCAAATATTTTATTAAAAAATGTTACGAGATGAGGGGACATAAATTGTTTAGCGTCAATGAAAAAATCTGCTACGTTATTACAAAAATCACCACTTTCCTTTGCAGTGAAGAAATTGTTTTTGAAGCAATTAAGAATTGATGGGTAGTTCGGTTATAAAAGTAGCGGTTTTTCTTGTCCGAAAATGGGTACAATAAATGTGAGGATTTGCATTGTTCAATAAAATGTCGAAAACCGCGGGAAACGTCACCAGAAAGCATAGCACCCATTTTGATATTTTTTACTGCTTTGAAACAGTGAAATATCAATTTTATTTCACTGATATATTTCAGTATTTCACTTGGTTGACAAAAGCTGAAAATCTTGAAAAAAATATATATGTCATAGTAAGTATATAAAATATTTCAACCTTAACATTTTTACAAGTTATGGCAATCTCTAAACAAATAATATACAGTCGACTCTCGTTATCTCGATTTTTTTGGGACCAAAGAAAATAAGTCGAGATAACGAAAAATCGAGATAACCGAAGTTGGATAAAATATGCTCGATAGGGGATAGGAGGGGGATAAGGAAGAATATTGGTGATAGAAAGACGTTTGCTTCTTTCTACCATCTTATCTTATGATCTGTGTAATACACAGGTTGTGAAACGAAACTAGCTCGTAGGTTTAAATCAACTAAATGTTCAATTCATCTGATTCATATTGCCTTGCAACCCGGTGCCTAAAGATTGGATTCCCCCCTGGTCCGTCTCCAAAACTCTCAGCGTTTGCCGATCCAGATATCCTCCCGGGGTTGGTTACCGGGCCCTCTAGATTGTTCGACTGGCGCTCGGACAAGTTCATGACTTCCGCCCTCCGACATTACTCTTCCGTTTTTTTTCAATATAGAGATGTTATCTGTCTAATTTTTCTCAGTTTTGACACAATTCAATACAAATTACCCATTCCGCATATTACACAGCTTGCGTCGCAAACAAACAATTAATCAATTTTGGGTCGTTAACCGAATCACTGAGTGAATAGCCGCGCGTGGTGTTTTTAGCACCTCTTACAGCAGACGACAATTGAGCGTGCAGCTTTTCGCACCTAGTTTGGCAGGTGATAAATGTCAAATCGAGATATCGGATGTCAAAATAGAGGAAATTTCATAGTTGGGGATCAAAAATTTAGTCGAGATAACGAAAAAATCGAGATAAACAAATCGAGATATCCGTAGTTGATTTATATAGAACAAGAAGGGAAAACATCGGGACCGAGAAAATGCAGTCGAGATATCGAAAAATCGAGATAACCGTAGTCGAGATAACGAGAGCCGACTGTATTACAAGCAATAGTGTTCATGACTACGGAAGTAAAAAGACCGCTACACGTAACAATGTATTCCACCTGTCATCAAATTTTGAAACAAGGCTTACAGCTCAGTCGGGGTAACCAGGTATACCTGCCAACATATTAGATTTAGGAAATAGATTTTACTTTGAGTGATAAACGGTTGGTATATCACTGTGTGGAGTTGAGATGTGTAGTAATCATATCACGGAGACCGCATACGTTAATTTATACAAAACTGTTCGAATCAGAACTATTTACTGCGCTTATACGAACTCGTAGCATTTCGTGCATTCCGTGGAATGTTTACTGTTTTACTTCTCCATTAAAACCAGGTATTTGTTTTATTTTCCTGTTGCTGATATTACGAATATTATTGTTTACCGTGCAAGGGAACCGTGTCATAGATACTTGAATAGTTCATTTGTTTCAATTTTATGACCTTTTGTATATGGTTAGGAGGTGTTACCTTCAGTTCAAACACATAAAAGAACATGTGGTTAAAGATACTTAATTAAAAGACAAATATCAGAAATCTCTGGCATCGTGTATAAGATGTATAAGATGCAACAAAACCTCTTGGTATAGAGGTCTACCCTTAGCTGTCAGCCTTGTTCAATAGTTCTTTTATGACATTTAATTGCCTTTTTCTTTTTGTGATCATGGGCACCATCACGTTCATTTTATTTGTTTAGAGATTGAAAAGACCTTTCAAAATGTTAGGTTTACATATTTTGTTAATATGATAGAATGGACAAACTTATTTGAAGTTTTTGTGTATTAAATTTCAGCTGTCAGGAGCTACCTTAATTAAAATAATTGTCATTTAGGAATCATATCTGTCTGTTTCGCCCGTCCACCCATCAATGCATCCGTCTTCACACCCATATATCCACCATTGTCTTGGTCAAATATCATTCTATCTTTCTGATATCCGTATAGAAAACAAATATGAAATATGACATCACCCTGCTACTTCTCTCTTGCTGTACTATCAGACATGTTTGATATGTTAACGATTTCTTTTCATAAATATTAAATCAGGGGCAACGCCTACTTTAATTTCCGTCATAAAATCGTAACCCTTATCTCTCATATAGGCTTTTAGATTGTCTTTGCCACCTTTCCACTTATTGTGTTCTATAGAAAAAATTCTAACGTGAATTTTATTCCATGGGATGGTCTCAAGCACACCTAGCTCAGCCCCTTCTACGTCTAAGCTGAAATAGTCCACGTGCAGCTGGTTCAGCGCAAGCAAAACTGAATACAATGGGAAACATTGAACTTGTTTATATTTTCCTCCAATATAATTTATCTTGCTAGACGGTTCGACTATTTTCCCCAAGACCGCTACCTTCCCGATGAAAAATGCTTCCTGAAATTATAAAAGATATAAACTGTCTTAACTGAAAGCACAACGACGCAAGTCTTTGGAATGTTTGAGAATGTTAAGTAAGAAGCAGTTTTGAAGCGAAATTTACATCATGCCTTTGAACATTCCAAATAACACTACATTGTATTACTTTTCCCTTTATGCATGATATATAACTTGTTTTCTGCATGTAACTATGGAAGACAATCAGTGCCACAATTGCATCTTGCTTTCTGCCTTGTTAACTTTTAGTTTTATTTATTACATATAAGATTATGCTTTGTCTTATGCAATCAAATGATTTCCTCATGCTCGAATATGCTTTCTTTCAGCCAATAAAAGGTTAAGTCCTTGTTAATGCTTCATTTTACAACTGAAGTTCTTCATTCTAAACTGCACTTAAAACTTTATTTAGCACAAAGAACATAAAGATTACGTCTTATTGCTTACTTCATGCTGCTAACCCCTATTTCGCCATGTCTTGTCCATTTCTTTTAAATTAAAAACCTACGGTACATGCATATCAGTAAGCAGAAAGCACAACGACGCAAGCATAATATAAAATTTCATTATTACACCAGGCGGCGCTGGTTAGATGAATATTTGGTAGTAAACTTCGTTCCTTAGCTTAGAGTTTAGTTTTTACTAATTCATTTTAGCTCGATTGTGAAGAAATCTTGAGCCTTATCGAGTATCCACTTCCTGAAACAAACCAGTACTGGTGTCATATAGCCGGATATACGGTCGTAACTGCAGTGTGAATCGAATCCGCAACCCCGGGGTGAGCGGCATACACCTTAACCTCTAGTACTGTTTTTATTCCAGGAAGCGAACACGGGGGATGACTTGATAAGCTTAAAGCTTTCTTCACAATCGAGCTAAAATAAATAAGTATAAAAAATGTGGGTTGACATTGGTCCAATCCCGGGGCTCACTTATTTCATATTGAATTATATAGGGAGCTATATCAGAAAACATCGCAATGTTCATAACTACACGCAAAATTAAAAAATCTCACCAGAGGCTAAGAGATAAGTACAAAAACATGGCTTTCCATAGGAATGTAACTGGTCATGCATGATATGGTTAGATTTACGAAAAGTACCGAATATTCATCTAAATAGCACCTCCTAGTGTAATAATGAAAGTTTACATTATGCTTCCTCCGTTGTGCTTGCTGACATGCGTGTACTGTAGGTTGTTAATGTAAAAAGAATTGACAAGTCATGGCGAAAAAAGGGTAAGCAACGAGAAAATATAGAACAAGAGGGCCAAGATGGCCCTATATCGCTCACCTGTATATCAATTGCCAATAATACAAGGGGTCATGATTTTTACATAATTTGTAAAGGTCCACTACACAATGCTTAGTAACATTCCAAATATCTAAGCTCTATCTGTGGGAACCCTGGGGTCTTGGTTTGAACAATCTTTCAGAGAAGAAGACTTTTAAAGTGTTTCCTATGGGCCAGGGGTCATGACTTGAACAAACTTGGTAGAGGTCTACTAGGCAATGCTACATGCCAAATATCTCAGCTGTAGGCCCTGTGGTTTCAGAGAAGAAGAGTTTTAAGATATTTCCTATTTTTTGCCATAGCAACTAGAGTTCTGCATGGAATGAAAATCTTTGAACAAATGTGGTAGAGCTTTATGCAAGGAACATCCCTGCATAGTTTCATCAACATTGGCCCGGTGGTTTCAGAGGAGATTTCGTTTGAAAAAAAATGTTGACGGACGACGGCCGACGGATAATCATCCACTAGAAAAGCTCGCCCTGGCAAAGATACACTCATTCTGTTTTATATGCTGAACAAAGTTTTAAATGAAGTTGATAATGTAGAATTTCAGTTGTGAAATGAAGCACTTAACATAAGATATACCCATTTATTGGCTGAAAGAAAGCATAATCTAGCATGAAGATATCATTTGATGTTCAAATGTCAGAAAGCAAGATGCGAGTGTGGCAGTGATTGTCTTCCATATGTTACAAATACAAGCACGGCGTTTTAATTAATTTTAATTAAAGCGCTTGACCTGTTACATGTATGTATGCAGGTGTGCCTATTTTTCACTGAAAGCTTAATTTTCAATATGCATGTACATGTATATTGGAAAAATATACGGGCGAAAGATCAAAGGGCACAAAGCTCCCTTTCGGCGAAGCCCGACTATATATTAACGTTTGTACGAGTATTTAATTGAATACTGAAAACAATTACAATAATTGAATTCAATTGACATATACCGAGCGTCGGCTTAGTAAATATATGCTAATATAAATGTTACGTCGCACCGTCTACACAGAATTCCACTGACCGTTTTGTTCATTTTAAAACATTCGTTTTACGATTATCTATTGTATGATACGTATTTCCCTTCTGAATCAATCTTACAACCCATGTAAATGAAAATCATTTAAAAAAAATAATCTTTCAAATGAAAGGACGTAACATATCACGCGCCGGAAATTATGCAAACTCCCCGCAACATAAGTATTGCCTATTTTCATCAGAGGAAGTATTTGTTCATATTCATTTTAAACCCGAGTGATGTCTGGAACACAGGCCATTGACAAAAGACGTGTAGTCTACAAACTGTACATGCTCTACAAAATCTATTACACTCGTGTAGCAATCTTCCTACCAAGTTATCTAGAAGTACCAAACTGCTTTACCCCCTTAGTCGATTCCATGCCAACTCGGACTTCCTTTTCCCCCATACCACGTGCAATAGGTTACACGGCATAGTATAGCCCTGTCAGATCTTGAATCATTCAAGCAAGCAGCAGGGGACAATCTCAATTACTTATCATACAGTAGTTCATTTCAAACATTTTGTTCACTCTTTTTAACAATGATGCTTTTCTTAACTAGAAGCTCTATCTTGCAGTCACATTATTCATACAGAGCCATTATCACCCGGCGTGCACCCTGCCCATAATGATTTTAATAGTATTGAACTCGTAGCATTTCGTGCATTCCGTTGAATGTTTGGATGTTCTTTTTTACTCATAGTCGCAAGAGGTGTGAAGTAGTACTAAGAATTAGATATAGATAGGAATGTTACAAAATGACTGTTTGCAGCAATACCTCCATGGTATGCCATAGCATATGGATCTGTATAACGGACGTAATACGGCTTATAAGTTGATGTTTAACAAGAGTTAAGTCTTGTAGATCAGGTTTTATTTTTATAGCATTTTTGTGCGCAGAACTGGATACAAGTATTGAACTCGTAGCATTTCGTGCATTCCGTTGAATGTTTGAATGTTCTTTTTTACTCATCCATTAAAACCAGGTATTCGTATTATTTTGCTGTTGCTGATATACGTGTATTATTCTATATCTATTTTATATATCCAATCGTGAACGTTTATTTGCAACACGTGACCGTACAATATATAACCGTACAAAAAATCCTGTATTTTTTCCATATTTGGACGGTTCAACAGTCCCATGTTAAACATACGATAAAGCCCGAAACGTGTGAAAATGATCCGAATGAAAATCGTGTTAAGTAGGCGCTCTATATTTACAGAGTTTTTGTAAGCGTCTTGAAATTCAGACAATTATTTGTCGTTTGCTTGTAAACACAAAAGGCTAAAAGTGTAAGTCATGGCAATGCTGTCAGATTCGGATATATTCACAAAATTAATCGTTGGTATCTTTTATTGAAGGAACTACCAGGAACGGTCACCTTCCATCGTTGGTAAACTCTTTACAACGGTCTCTTTGGTTTCCCCATTTTCTTCAAAAATTTACGTCCCACTAACTGTCACCTCTAAATTCCAGCCAATATGGAATAAAAAAGGTTATTTAGGGCCGAACATTTTTCTGAATAATATAAATTTGCACTGGTACCAAGCTGGGAAAATACAGAAGAGACAGAAATACATTATTTAGCGAATCATTTTTATTTTAAACTAAAATAGAATAGATATAGAATAAAAAAGGTTATTTAACATTGTACTGTACAATACTAGATATATTTGGACTCGTACCCAGCTGAGAAAACCATATTGAACTCGCCTAGCGGCTCGTCCAATATGGTTTTCTCAGCTGGGTACTCGTCCAAATATATCTCCGTATTGTACAGTACAATATTAAGTAACCTAATATTATTGTTTACTGTGCGAGGGAACCGTGTCGCACATATTTAAATAGTTTATTTGTTTCAATTTCATGACCATTTGTATATGGTAAGCAAGTGTTATCTTTGCTGTCAGCCTTGTTCAATAGTTCTTTTATGACATTTAATTGCCTTTTATATAAAATATGACACCACCAAGCTACTTTTCTCTTGCTATACTATCAGACTAGTTTAATATGTTAACGTTTTTTTTTCATAAATATTAAATCAGGAGCAACGTTCACTTTAATTTGCGTCATAAAATCGTAACCCTTATCTCTCATATAGGCTTTTAGATTGTCTATGCCACCTTTCCACTTATTGTGTTCTATAGAAAAAATTGTAATGTGAATTTTATTCCATGGGATGGTCTCAAGCACACCTAGCTCAGCCCCTTCTACGTCTAAGCTGAAATAGTCCACGTGCAGCTGGTTCAGCGCAAGCAAAACTGAATACAATGGGAAACATTGAACTTGTTTATAATTTCCTCCAGCATAATTTATCTTGCTAGACGGTTCGACTATTTTCCCCAAGACCGCTTTCCTCCCGATGAAAAATGCCTCCTGAAAATATAAAAGATATTAACTTACTGAGGAATGTTTGAGAATGTTAAGTAAGGAACAGTTTTGAAGCGAATTTTACATCATGCCTTTGAACATTCAAAATAACACTATTACTTTTCCTTTTATGCATCATATATAACGTGTTTTCTGCATGTAACTATTGAAGACAATCAGTGCCACAATTGCATCTTGCTTTCTGCCATGTTAACTTTTAGTTTTGTTTATTACATGTAAGATTATGCTTTGTCTTATGTCATCAAATGATTTCCTCGTGCTGGATTATGCTTTCTTTCAGCCAATAAAAGGTTTAGTCTTTGTTAAATGCTTCATTTTACAACTGAAGTGTTTCATTCTTAACTGTACTTAAAACCTTATTTAGGACATAGAACATAATGATTATGTCTTATTGTTTACTTCCTGTTGCTAACCCCTATTTCGCCACGTCCTGTCCATTCCTTTTAAATTAAAAACCTACGGTACATGCATATCAGTAAGCAGAAAGCACAACGACGCAAGCATAACATAAAGTTTCATTATTAGAAGGCGCTGCTTAGATGAATATTCGGTGGTAAAACTTCGTTCCCTAGTTTATAGTTTAGTTTTTACTTAATTTATTTTAGCTCGATTGTGAAGAAATCTTGAGGTTTACCGAGTATCCACTTCTTGAAAAAAAAACGGTACTGGTGTCATATATCAGGAGGTACGGTCGTAACCGCAGTGTGAATCGAATCCGCAACCTCCGGGATAAGCGGCATACACCTTAACCTCTAGTACTGATATTTTCCAGGAAGCGTTGATAAGCTTTCTTCACAATCGAGCTAATTGGCTGACATCGGTCCAATCCCAGGGCTAACTTGTTTCATATTGACTTATAAAGGGAGATATCGGAAAACATCGCAATGTTCATAACTACACGCAACAAAAAAATCTAACCAGAGGCAAAGAGATAAGTACAAAAACGTGCAGGCTTTCCATAGGAATGTAATTATTGATGCATGGTATGGCTAGATTTACGGAAACTACCGAATAGTTATCTAAGCAGCGCCTCCTGGTGTAATAATGAATTTACATTCTGCTTCGTTGTGCTTTCTGCTTGCTGACATGTTGTTAATGTAAAAGGAATGGAAAAGTCATGGCGAAATAAGGGTTAGCAACATGAAATTATACAATAAGACATAATCATTCTGTTCTATATGCTAAATAAAGTTTTAAGTAGAGTTAAGAATGAAGAATTTCCATTGTGAAATGGAGCACTTAACATAAGGAATATCCCATTTATTGGCTGAAAGAAAGCATAATCCAATATGTAGAAATCATTTGATGTCATGTAATAAATCAAAGCGCTGAAGGCACTGAAAATGTTTGGTCTGAAACATTGATTATCGTAAGGATTGGTACTTAGGACAGGAATGTTGAACACATGTTTTGCAATATATCTGATAGTTTTAAGTGGAACATCTGGTTATTGAGAGTCTTGGGATCGAGCCCGCTACTGACCACGTATATTTATGTGAGAAAGCTTGCAATGTTTTAAGAAGAATATAGTTATAGTACTGGTCCTAACCCGGAATTATCGTAAGATTAACTGTCCGCCTGTAAATAAACGTACATGTAACTGAAATGTATTTCCTTTGCTCTTTTTCTAGACTAATTAATGAATTAAGAACAAAGTCGGAATATTTAATACATAGTATACATTGTACTGATTACTTGAGCATGGCTTACAACGTCATTTTTTCACCATTGTAAACATTAACACAACACATTTCTTTAATATCGACATTAAAATTAATGATCGATTGCATTCATGGTATAATACATAATACATAATATACGCGAAATAATAAAACAACTATCTATTGGTGTTCCATTCATATCAAATTGTTTCCCGTCGGGTGTTAAACCCGAACATTTCTATCTACCCGTTCAGGATAAAACAGTCGTATGGTACGAGTAACATATACCATAAAACACAACATTAAACAGAAACTGCTTACACATTGACGGGCGACCAGTATCGATCCAGACCAGCCTGCTTGGAAGGTCGCAAAGTCAATTATGTTGGTTTTCACATGACGCGGCTCAATTTTTGTTATTTTATTACACTGAACCATGCAAAACACACGAATAGTAGGTATTTCAAAATGAATGAATTACAGTATATTATTGTAAATAATCATAGTAATCAATCAATAATTTCATTCAACGATAGTTAGGAAATCTGTCTATTGAAACACTGTTGAAAAGGTGGTTTAAGACGAAACTATTTTGCTACTAGTTTACTAACAAAATGCATTTTAACAGTCTATTTCGCATGTTCAACTATATTAACAAATGCACACCACGGTGCTTCTCTGAATATGGCAGTTAAAGGGTATCTCAGAAACTGGGTACAATAAATGTAAGAATTTGGAAATCCTCACATTTAAAAACTACAAATTTTGATATCAGAAAGCAAGATGCAATTGTGGCAGTAATTGTCTTCCATATGTTACAAATACAAGCATGTCGTTTTAATTAATTTAAAATAAAGCGCTTAACCTGTTACATGTATGTATGCAAGTGTGCCTATTTTTCACTGAAAGTGTAAATTTAATATGCATGTATATTGAAAAAATTATATTAATAGACATTAATTTGAGATCTATAACATTTACCGCTTCCTCGGAAAGTCAAGAACGTTGACCATGTACATTGTGACGTCATGTGTGACTCATAAAATAACAGAAAATCGAAGAAAGTCGAAAATGTCAAGGAAATAGACAAAAGCGTATTTCTATCTTTCAGGCATTAGAGTTTCATTGTGGACGAAGCGTGAATAAGCTATCAAGTTTTGAAAAAAACCCATCTGCAGTAAGTTTCTCGGGGTGTCATTTAAAACACTGGAAGTAATATAGATTATATTGCATATCATTTGCAGGGCCATTTTTGACATCGAATCAGCGCGTACAGAGCATATACATTTCATGTGTGTGTCTGCTAAATGTTTCAAATCATAAGTAGATTTCTATTTTGATTGCAATAACATGAGGTATTCAGCATTTATGCAGGTTTATCTCCACGGTTACAAAATCTCAACACTAAATATGAGCGTCATATTGGTAAACTGTTCCAGTTTCAATTTTTTGCTCTCAGTTTTTCTCTCAGTTAAATATTATCAATGTTTTCTTGATCAAGTGTACGTATGCTTTTGGTGTATATTATAGTTTGTACAAATGTGTTATAGGTGATCTAAGCATTTTCGTTTACATACGGCTAGATCTTATGTAAAGAAAAATGCGTATATAAACAGTTTAAACGTGCATGAGCATTACAATTTCAATTTGAGGCATAAACTTTCAGTCGTCCACTTTCGAACTAATTTTACATGTTGAAAAAATTCTAGTCTGACATCGACAAGAATGTTCATTCTCGAGAGCGATTAATATAAGTTGTAAGAACTTGTTTCGCAATCGAGAATAAATAAATTAGTATAAAGAAAAAAGAAAAAAAAGAAGGTTCATCGAATATGCAAACATCAGAAAGATGCTTTGCCACATATGGGTTCATGCTTTGTGCATGTGGTACGAGTATAGTAAAGTAAAGAGAAATCACTATATATTTGGTTGTAACCTTTAATTCCAATTTTGACAATGCAATTCCCCCAGTTTGTCCGGACCTGAACCTTTTTCTAAAATAATAAAATAAATATCACTGTTATTTGAGTCAAGTGTGCATTGACAAAGGAGACCTTAAGTGATAACTCTTGTTAAAATACATCTCATAACATGCAAAACATAATTAAATGGGCACGCCCTACATCTATCAGATCATTCTCCAAAGATAAATAATGTATTAAGTGAACGTAAAATGATACACAAATATAACTTTAAAGAACGTATTTCGAAAATACATTACTTTGGCACAACTTATCAGCATAGACACCTTCTGTGATAAATCACGATTTACCCATAAATTGTACAACAACTTTACTTAGATTATAGATGATTCCTGGTACTGCATAATATTTTCATTTTACTGATGGTGACCGGAATGTATAACTTAAACGTATAGGAAATTTGAAGTTATTTCGTTTGACATCAATCTTAGAGGATGCCTCTTTAAATCAATATGACATTAAAACCAAATTAGCATATATGAAAATACAGATATTCAAGACGGTGTGGTGCATTCGTTATGGATGGATTGCTGAGATGTAAACGTGCAGAAAGTTTAGATAATAATGACACATTCTATTTTGCGACAGATTTCAAGAAAGTTTTGCATTTTCCGCCATGCATATCCGAATATCATTGATAACCGTGGCAACTGTTTCTTTGATGTACGTTGGATCCAAGGATATGTATCTGTTTAAATACGTGCAAATCGAAAGTGTCCGGATGATTGAGCGTCATGTTAAACATGTAGGATACCAGTACGCAAATTTGAATTTTAAGAAGTTCAAATCTTTCGTCAAATAGTTTTGACATGAACAATCCTTGTAGATATAAGCAGTTTTATACCTCCATGACTGCCTCCTTCTTTAAAACGGTTCAAGCCCTGCTACCAACTATGACTATGTGAGAAACTTGACCGGCTGCAAAACAATTCAATTCATAGACTGTACATCTTTTAATAAGATGGGTGTAAAGCAGAACACTTGCGTCGCCCTCTTACGCTTTGTCAGAATAACCAATAGTTTTGTGACAAAATCTAAGTACAACTCTGTCAAGTATGACCTTGAGCGACAAATGTGGCGGTATTACAACCATATTGACATACAAATGTGGGATATACAATTTGAAAGTTTGATAAAGAAATCTTAAGCATTGGCAAAGTTATAGCAAAATCTAATAATAAAAAGGGGCATAACTCTGTCAAATATGACCTTCAAAATTTGGCGGCATCACGACTCTTGTGTCATAAGAAATGCAATTTGAAAGTTATATGAAGAAATGGAAAAGTTTTAACGCGCGTTAAGTTTTTGTGACAAAGTCTTAGTACAAAAAGGGGCATAACTCTGTCATATATGACCTTGACCTACAAAATATGGCAGCATCATGACTATTTTGTCATAAGCAATACCATTTGGAAGTTTGATGAAGAAATCTTAAGAAATGGCAAAGTTATAGCCAACGATAAGTTCGTGTGACGGACGGACGGACGTACTAACCAGGCGGATTTTGTGACGTTATCCCTTTGATCTTTCTTTCATCTTTTTTAACCTTACAATAGAATTATACAACCATTTTAACCCCATAATGACGGAATGAACTGAAACTTCACAATGCTAAGTTGTACTCAAACCCTAACCCCCTAATGTCTACTGGGCATGTGCGGACCGACGGACGGACGGACTGACAGACAAACAAAGCGATCCCTATGCATCACCTTTTCTCCGAAATGTTCAAGCTTACAAGCTTATTCTCTTGCTTATTGTGAATGTTCTACTAATTCGTGGCAAATATGGTATAAAGATAAGTGAAGCTATGGAATATGGTCTTGTACATGTATAGGTATGCATAGTTTTACAGATATTAAATACGTATAAGATGTAGTAAATAAGACAAATGAACATGCAACGTTTATGAACAAGCATATCGATGCATAGAGTTTGGGCGGATATCCCTATGTATGTAATATCTGCCCGAAATCTTTATGACAATTCTTATGCATCTACATAACTTATTTATCATAGCTTATTTTTGAACGTTGCTTGTTAACTTCATGTTGCATACATTTAGCAGGAGGATATGTTACTTCAGTGCTACTTATTACTTTCATTCATTTTCTTCTTTATTCTAAGAATGTCTTAGATGTACTTCATTTGTAAGTATTAGTAGAGTTATCCTGTATGCATTCGTCTTCCTGTGTATCTTATTTTGAAATGCAGTCATTCCTTCGACTTTAAGAAAATCAGCAGTATTTCTCTCCATATGAAACAAGCCTTCATGTTATAGTTTGTGAAATACACAGTGAACATAATACTTTCCTGATTCGCCGAGGTTTTTGCTCAAATGAATAACTTTTACCAAAGGTTTTTGATTAGGTTAATTCGCGACTTGAGGTATGTTTTTTGATTAATTTTATGAAAATTATTTTAGTTTGATTACGAAGATATTATTCGTAGCTTAATGAGTGACTTTTGAACGGTCAGTCAAGATTTTGACACCTTCGTGGAGAGATGCACATGTAGTTTACTATCACTGCTACCCGTTTCAGCTAGGTTGATGAAGGCATTAGTTGACCGAGTCGGAATTTCAACACTGGACCTATCGTACCGGATGTGAACATATTTAATCTAGGTAAAATTCAGTTATTTAAAGTAGACTAAACGTTGGCAGGGTTTGAAATTCGTGTATGCGCGAATATAGTAGGGCCCGCGACCATGCATCAGTGGAAATTAAAAACTAATGTCAATTCCCCCTTCCCATTTTCCATATTTAAGAAATAATAAATGTCTCCCTGTATTTTATCGTTGAATAAAATATAGTCAGGAATTTGGATGCGTAGTAATTAAATCACGAGTGCGTAGCCCGAGTGATTCATTTCTTCGCATCAAGATGACTGACTGTACTTTTTTCAACGATAAAATATAGGGAACAATTTATTATTTCGATTTTAACACGTTATTTTCTTTGAAAACAATCCCGAACTTTATTTAACGCGTAGTAGTACATCATTGTAATATAACCTTAACACGTGAGATACGATCGGACGCGTTTCGTCGTTATGTCATTTAAGACACGTCGTCCTCGGAAAAACGTGCTGTTTTTTATCGAATAATAAAATACAAGCCTTTCCCTATATGTTTATATGGAAAAAAGCAGCTGCTTTTGTTAGAATCTCTGGTTTAAATTAAATAACATTCAGTATCCATTTTTATTTTTAATTTCCGAAGACAATTCTTGCTGCTCGCTCTTATTCAAAATACATTTTGATTTAACTATTCATTTTCCCACGCATGTAAAAACAGAAAGCATTACTACTAGACGTATGCTTCTTCTTGTATTAGAGAAAAGCCGCAAACTTTGAAAAATATTTTTTTAATTCGCATGGCCATGATTTAATTTGTTTTATGCTAAAGTGACAAATATTCGATAACTGCTATACAGTATAAGGCAAAAACTGACCATGATCGGTGTTATAAGAGATATAAAAAAAGCTAAAAGGTACATGTATTTCAATATCATTTAGATAATAGAAATTTGGTTCCAAAAACTAAAGTCGCCGATAATGCAACTCATGTCAAAATGTATGAAGGGGTGACAAAGTCAAAATTCCAATTCGCTTGGTCATGTTTAAGCCATTAATTATTAAGCAGGTTTTTTTAAAAAATAAAAACTGCTTATTAGAATGTCGTATGTCGGGCGGGCGGATGGGCGGGCGTGCGTCAAACATTGGTTTCCGTTCAATAATTTGAGTTAAGAGTGACCAATTGCAATGAATATAATGTGTGTAGGTAGCTTGAATAGAGAGGCAGCTTTGGATTGCATTGGCGGTCACTAGGGTTAAGGTCAAGGTAACTGTTACTAAAAATAGAAAAGCGAATTCCGCTCAATAACTCCAGTTAGGAGTGACCAATTACAATGAAACTCGCTGTATAGGTGGCTTTTGTAGAGAGTGAGCTTGGGATTGCATTTGGAGTTACTAGGGTCAAGGTCACTGTGACTAAAAATAGAACAATGGTTTCCGCTCAATAGCTCAAGTTAGGAGTGATTAATTGCAATGAAACTCGGTATGTAGGTAGCTTGCGTAGAGAGGGAGCTTTGGATTGCATTTGGGCTCACGAGGGTCAATGTCAAGGGCACTGTTACTTAAAATAGAAAATGGTTTCCACTCCATAACTTCTTAGATTTAAGATTGTTTTAAGCAAAAATTAATTTGAGGTCAAGGTCACTAGGTTCAAGGTCACTGTTACTAAAAATAGATTTTTCTAATGTTTAAAATTGTTTTAAGCAAACAAATATTTTGGGTCAAGGTCACAAGGGTCAAGGTCAAGGTGACTGTTACTAAAATTGATTTTTATTTTTTAGTTTTTAAATAGTTCTCAGCCAAAAAAAAACTTTGGGGGTCAAGGTCAATGTCACTGTTACTTAAAATAAATTTAAGATTTTTTTTCAATTTCAAATTGTTTAAGCAAAACAAATTTCTTTGCAGAGGGGGTGGGGTGGGGGGGGGGGGGTCAAGGTGACGGGTTATTTTATTCTACAATTTCTACAGGCGCCGTTTAAACATGCATTGGCGGCATTGCCCGGTCTTCTTGTTTTATTCTGAAATGTTTGATTTTGATTTAATTCATTTAAACACTATACGCTTTTCTGTAAATTCTTTTTGGAATATTGAGTATTCAAGTTTTCAATAAGCTTCATTAGTAAAAGACATACACCAAAATAGAAATACGCAAATTCGACACATGCTATTTCTGTTGCGAAATTAACCACCCGCGCAAACAAGACATGCTAGCTCTGCAATGGCGTTTTATTTGTATAAACATTGTTTTGGGTTATGCCTCCGAGGGCATTTACCAGTATTGTGAGTTTCTTTTATGCCACTAGTCAATTTTTCAAAGGTTCTTTCTTCCGAGCGCTTATTAAACTATATATATCAAATATTCTATACTTCATTTAGCTTTACCTGTCATTCACGAGTTAAGTTTACTAAAACTGCAGTTCAGAAATTTTGTTCTACATAAATATATACTTACCAATACGGTTTTGTAGTAATCAGGTTTCCTTTTTGGGTCGATTGTTAAAATCGAGCCAATGTTAACAGAGTATATCGGCCTTACGGCCGAACGCACAACATACAAACAAGTAGTTCCATATAAACAGTTGTTAGGCATTATAGCGATTTCTGTTTTCAAAATTATATTTGTATTACGGTAGTATTGATAGTTGTCGACTTGCAGATATTTCAGATTTTTACTGGCGGACAGCCACGTGATTGGCAGTATCGCGGGTGTCAATTAATTGATTATATATTGCAATGTTTTTCTTGCATACCACATCGGGGTATCCGCAATTTTCACCTGATATTACATCCCCTGATTTAACTCTAATGGGTTCGATGCTCCAGCTGATTTTTAAGCTTTGTTATTGTCAAACTACATTAGCTGCCATGAATAATCGGGATGATGCGCAGTTATTTGAAGCAGCTATTCAAGGAAATTATCAAAACATATGCGGATGCGATTATAAAGTAAAGTCAAGCATTTAGTCAACAAAAACAGAAAAATCCGCTGTAGCATCGAACCCATTGGATCAAAGGTACGATCTACGACATGATTTGTAGTCTAAACTATATTTCATGTTTTGATTGTTGTATTTCGCACTTTCGCAATATTAGTGGATTTTTCGTGAAAATCAACATCGGAAAAAGTTTGACATTTTTCTGAGTTAAGCGAACATCGTTATATCAGCATTGGCATTTTCGCTTGTAGAACAAAACGGCTTGGAATTTTCCTTTAAAATAAACTTTTTTCTTAAAGCTCTTATCATTTCCCTCTTATTTTCGTCCAAATTTGTTTGATGTAAGTCAAATTTGAAAGAAATGGAAGAGTTTTTCGGATCAATCTTGTCTATGGTAAAGAGCTATGAACAAAACAAAAAAAATCAATTAACTAAGATATGTCAAAGGTATGTTCCTTACACCTGTGTTCAAGTGTTTTTCCTTCTAATTTATTCTATAGCTTAACATTATTATTTCAAACGTCAATGTATCAAGTAGATTTACGTAAGACGCACAAAGACTGTCTCATCGATATATCTGCAGCTGGTTAAAATGATTTAAAATAAATGACAAATATAAACATCAGTTCAAACAACTGACATGCGAAAAGTCACATCCAAAGTCTCCAAAGTGACTCTTGACTTCATGGCCATAAAATAAATGTTTTAATACTTACCGAAGAGGGATATGGCTTTGTGCTCAGACAAGCATTCAGTGTATATGCTTTCCTATTTTTCCATCTTAATCGTTCGAAGGTCGCAGGATTAGGTTCAATAAGTATACCGTTCCAGTTTCGAAATCGTTCGAGGAACAAACTGTTTGAAAGATGCTCTCCATCATAAGCCCCACAATCCACGTAAAAACCGTTCCGCTGGAATGAAAGTTTTGTATTTCAGCTTATATCAAATAAGTAAATTTTAATCGTTAATATACATAAGAGGTATCGAGTCTTTGCTTCTGCATCAAGTAATTTTGAGCCATACAATGGCTTCCTTAGTGAACTACTTATATTTAGATTCTTGAATGAGAAACTGTCGTTTTAAATTTAAAAGTTTAATATTTAATTATACATAATAATACAGAAACACTACACCGAAATATAATCTTCTGTTGTTTCTTCTAACATAGACAAATAACAGATGGAGCTCTGGATTTAGCAGAAAGGCTATTGGACATTTTTTGGTGCCGTTATACATGTATGTGCATTTAAAAAGATCTATTTTCAGAAGCTCAAATCACAGTAGTTGCAAGTTAAGCAAGCTTGGCTGATTATCTTGAAACAAATTAATGGGACCCTAGCAATCCTTTCCACTTTTCAGACCAGAAAAACATAACGCAATAATTTATGTAAAGTAATTAAGGTTAAGGTAGGTCAGTTCATTTCGTCAGTAAAATTAAAAGTTGTCACATTTGTTTGAAATTTGGTACATGCGTATATCGTGCCGATCTGCGTTGCATGGTAACGATTTTATTCGCATGACGTCACGTGACGTCATTGAACAACGCCATCTGGCGACAGCGTACCGAAAGCATACCGGCATGTGGTTATTGTTATGATATTTTGTCATTTGTGGACCGACACTTATTTTATTTATGACAAATACTCTTCCAGCTTACTAATGTCTTGAGTATTGTCTCACAGAAGCTGTTTTTGCTCAAAATTCGTGTACATGTTTAAGCCACGTTGCTATTATTGAAATAATACCATCTATTTGCAGCTATTTGGATTATTTCGCAGTCAGGGCATTTACGTTGCTAAAGTATTTACTCTTTAAAAATCTTAAAAAACTTTTACATAAAACCTTCTTCTTGAGTATGTAAAAATATTCATACGTTTTATGTTATGATTCAGAATTCAATGACGACACATACCAGTGTCAAAAATCCTAGATATCCTGGTGGAAGAACGCCCGCTTCGAATAAGGGAAGTAGCGTGTTCAAACCACGTCGTACCAAAGACGTGAATCTAGACAGTGACAGCCGTTACATAAAGCAAAGAATAAAATGCATTAATATTATGATATAGAGGATAAATGTTGCTTTCGGTGTAATATTATGTTATAATTTCACCCAGTGGGCATCAAAAGTGATATTTTCACGAGTGGCACACGAGAGAAAATGACATCTTTTAGTGCCCACTCGGTGAAATTCACGTGATATTACATCAATACTAACAATTTTTTAATTATTTTCTGTTTAAACATCTACCTTTGTTCAGTCTGATTCAATAAAATGTCGAAAATCGCGGGAAACGTCATCAGAAAGCATAGCACACATGACATCTGGCAGAATTAAAACTATCGCCACAGCGCACTCGGGCTAAGATCATATTGAACATAGAAGGACTCTTTCACCTATTTTTAAACTGTGAAAACACTATAAAAGATATATTCGCCTTACAAACGGTTTTGAAACGTTATATATCTTGACTTTACAAATATATTAGTGACTTTTAAATATTCTGAGAGTAAAATAGTCTGTTTGGGTGATTTTGAACGTAATTTGTATTTGATATGAAATAAAGAAGAAACACGCTATTTTTTACTGAAGAGGATCATTTTCTAAGTCAAATATCCAGTCACAGAATAAGTTTTTGTACCTGTGCAAACGGATTCGTAATGCAAAATTATTAGCTTGTAAAAAATATATTTTATAAATATCCTTTAATAATAAAATTGTATGTGAAGTGATGCAGATGGCAGACGATTTAATGCGTGTATATTTTGGTATGTTTATGCATGTGAGAAAGATAATATGTTATGAAAAATACAAAGTATAAGATTTAATGCATACTGAAATGCACTTAAGCAGGAGAGTGATAGAGAATATTAAACTACTGTCTTTAGATAACATGTGATATCAGGTGAGGTAGGTGCGGTCGGAAAAGAGCCTTTTCCGACCGTATCTGCCGAACCTGATATCACATGTTGTCAAAGGCAGTTGACTAATATTCTATTTATCATGCAAATCTTCATATTGTATACTTTTGACACTTTTGGGGCCTAAAATAGAATAAATACGGTATTTATAAAAGAAAATGATTTCAAATTACTACATTACTGCCTCGAAAAATAGTTCTACATTTCAAAGGACAAAATATATAAAAACGACATAAATATAGCTTTATAATTACCTTCATGGGACTATTTATAAATGTTTTTCTGTTCTAATGTAATGATATTGTTTTGCAAACAAAATATTTGCAACTTTTAGACACACGCAAGAATTTGCAAGTAAAACACTGACATTTCAAAAATGACGGCGTGGGCTCAACACCACTTGGGTATTCTAATTGTAAACAAACGAGGAACTTGAGAGTTGATGAGTGAAAAGTGAGCGGTTTAAAGACAGTTTTCAACTTTTGATAGGTAGCTGATAGGTTTCAGGCCATTTCAACTACGCATTAAGAACTTACTGTGAAAATTGGACTAGTGATAAAAAAAATGAAAATCCACTTTTTCTCTTATTTTGCCTCAAAATTGCTGTAGATGGATAGCAAATGATCTTACTAAGAAAATGAATACCAACAACCCTATGTTTATTTCAAAAATAAAAATTCTACAGGGGAATTTCAATTTTTATGGTGCCTTGCTGTTCGTTTTTAAATCATTCAATTTATCTATTTGGGCTGTATTTTTTTGCAATAACTACATCATTAACAATGACTTGTAAACAAAAATACAAAAATGATAGGATAAATGAAATTTTTTATTACTTTTTCTCTGTGATTGCACTTGAGGAGTCTTGCTTGTTGAACTCATAGGAGCTCGAGGTCGGGATTATGCTTTTTCCGGCTATGTTTTGTTATTTTACATTTATTTAAGAACCAAGCTAACAAAATATGATCTTATTTTCCCCGGATCTTAACTTTCATATTTTACCGCTGAAGTACCCAGTATACTGAATAAAGAAAAGAAGTGACATCCGCCATGTCATCCAACACAAACTGCTAAGAGTGGCGTCCCTTTTAAAAAAAAATTATTTCATTTCATTTTTTCTGCAACACTCATGGACAATGAGTCAATTTATTCAAATGGTATGGCAAGATAATAGTCCATTACTACTACATTAAACAAAAATAAACTGTTCCGCCAGTTTTTGAAATTGCCACCACACTATGTTTACATGTATAGGTTCCGGTTCCATGTTGCGTCACATTGGTAGACGGAGAACCAGTTTTTGAGGGACGTAACTTTTAGCAGTTTGTGTTGGATAACATGGCGTGTGTCACTCTTTTTCTTTTTTCAGTCTACTGGGTACTTCAGCGATAAATTATGAAAGTTAAGATCCGGGGAAAATAAGATCATAGTTTGTTAGCTTGGTTCTTAAATAAATGTAAAAAGACAAAATAAAGCCGGAAAAGCATAATCCCGACTTCGAGCTGAACTGGAAGTAGTCCGGCATGTGGGCGTGGTTACAAAGTGTTATCACGTCAGTGACGTGATATCATTTTAAAATATCGGACAGGTGTTATCGGTCAGATTTAATGCTAGTTGCATGATAAAAGAACATTATTACGTGAATTGTAATGAAATGAAACATGGAACTATTAAAAAGGCGGCGTGCGACGATAAATCTCAAATATGTTAAGAAATTGTTTTCACGGTTTGAAAAGCATGAAATGTCTTGCGTGCATTATCATTAATTGACATGCATGAAATTTATGCAACTTGAAATAAATCGTCTGAAAATTTAATTACATCACTGTTTTCTAACTACGCATTTAGCTTAACCGGTCATTGCCATTTTAATACTTGAAAATTGCTATTCGTTTTAATCCGGTCATTGCCATTTTAATACTTGAAAATTGCTATTTGTTTTAATCCAGTCATTGCCATTTTAAAACTTGAAAATTGCTATTTGTTTTAATAGCTTTGGAAATATTACTGAAACACTGACATGTGTTAGTGGGATTTCTCAGTTGTCACTTTATAAGAATCTTTCACTGGTTGCACTGCAGATGGGAATATCTCTCTCGAGGGTAACTGTTTTTGGCAGCAACGAGGCTCTGTCGAGTTTTGCACGTGCAGCCAGTGATAGATTCTTTTTCTTGCATACCATATTCGAATAATAGTAGCAGAAATGAAATAAAAGTAATGACTTATATTAACGCGCTATTTTCTTGTAGTAACGTATAAATTAACACATTCATTCATAAAAGTAGTTCTTTCTGACGTCATTACATTTAAGTCATCTTATACCAGGGGGTGTAAGATGAGATTTTCCAGCACTGGTAAAATGTAGAATAATAGTTTCTGTCATGAGCGCGAGGTTCAGATCGAAATATCTGTTACCCGAGGTGACGGATATTTCCATCTGAGCAAAGTGAGAAATGGAAACATTTTCTTGCATACCGTCTTGCACTTTAAAGTAGATTTCTACATGCAAACTTATCAAAGTAATAAATTATCATGAAAAACAAACGATTTTCCGACGTTGTGTTTGGGAAATTGACGTCACAATGTTTATAACGTTACGTCATAAGTAACTCACGAAAGTCGTCTGGCATAGGAGGGGTGCCAGACCGGTTTTTCCGGCATCGGCAAAATCACCGGAAATGCCGATCTGATATGCAAGAAATGCCGATCTGATATACAAGAATATACTATGTATATAAGAAATATTTAATTATACACATTGTAAAGATCATAATTTTAATATTTCAATAAAACCGAAGATAAACCGGTTTAAATTTCAAAATTTTGTTTATAACAGATCTTCAAATTTAATACATCTTTAAAAATGTTATTGTTACTTTCTATACTAACCAGTGTATTGACACTTTTACGAGGTGCTGAACATTGCCCAAGGCCCGCTTTAATAATATATATTGACCGAGATGTTACTTCAAAACAATCCTAAAGCTTCCTAACTTCGAATTAATTAGACCCGTATTGCCCCACTACCTCGGGATGTTAATGTAATCCGCGTTAGTTGCATTGCATTGATATGCTGGACTCCAAATTAAAATTTGAAAAGCTGGGAAGTTTTTGCCCTTTATGTAGACTTGAAAAACAAATATATTAAGTTTTGATATGTTACATCTTGAAACTTTTACGAAGAAAAAATGGTCATATACTTATTTACACATCATTTTTATTAGTATGTCCACTATTGTTGAACTCCAACTCAAAAACAATAATAAGTAATGTTTCAAAATATATTTATTTTGCAAATAAGGAAAGAATCTCTTAAAACTTTGATTTTTTATATTATTTTTTTGGGGGAATATCTACATGACGTAAAAGACACATAATTCTCATGTAACCTATTTCTGTATTTCCCTTTGACCTCTTCAGAAAGAGTGTTCTATTTCTTTTTCTATGTCTTGTCTTAGTATGTTCACTGTATGCTATAAACATTGTTATAATGTTTTATGCAATAAAGATATTGGTATTGGTATTTACAAATCAAGCAGAGCTAAACTACACACTATATAAATAGGTGTTTAAGACCTTCTACTTAAATCATCATGGATTTCTAGGCAAATACATTTTTCGTCTTTATTTTAAAGAACCCGTACATTTAAACCAACAAGAAATGAAATGTGTTGTTTTACTTGCAAATTTGTAACAAATTACCAATTAGCCCCAGACTGAAATGATGTGAACCTGTCATACTTGACACTTTCGGGCTAATCCAAGGATTTATGTTCATTTACGAATGGGTTTGGTGTAATCACCAACAAAAAAAAAATACTTTAAATGTTCACGAGTGAAATTGACGTGATATAACATCGATACCAACAATTTTTCTGTTTATTTTATGGTTAAAACTCCACATTTGATGATTTTGTTTCTATAGAATATCGACAGTCGCAGGAAACGTCATCAGAAAACTTAGTTCAAATGACGAAATAGTTACATGCATTGACTTTGTACGTTTAAAAAATTAAAAGATCCATAATAAATACCTATTTCAACGAATGTTACCTTATAATTTTACATGTATTTGCTGAATAGCAATTTACTTACCGTTTTGTTCAGCAAATTGTCCACAAACTGAGTCTGACCTGGTGATGGATTTTGCTTTGACGGCATTGAAATATTGTATGGAACTGTAGCGGGAGGTTGTATATAATAGTTTCTCAAAAGTTCGATCAGTTTTATGTCGTCTTGTGCAACTTTAGCTTTGTTCAGATCTGACATGTCATCTGCAGGTCTTTGTGTGATGCTATTTACTCCGCTGTATGAATGTAACATTTGCGGATGCAAATATATTAACACAGTACATGCACCGATAACAAATGCTGTTATAGCAATTAAAACCGGACTGCGAGAATGCATTGTAATATTTTCCTTTTTACTTATTTATTATTGCCAAGTGTGTTTGTAGCAAAATGTTTCTCATTCACGCTAACATCCTAGTATGAATCATTACACTTGTGTACGTCGTAATAGTGTCTGTATGCGCTAAGAAATCGGCTGAAACGATAAATGTTCCGGTCCGCTGCGTCCATGTGACGCAAAACTGAAAACACTATATATTACTTAAATAAATCAATTCGAAATCAATGTTAATATCAATATTTTCGCATTTCCGTCGCAAATGTCAGACTGGAAATTCCAAAATAGTAGCATTGTGATGGCGTAGACATGTGTCGAGATGCATCGACGACGAGACCTAATGTCGTCACACACAGTCTGAATGTGATTGGGTATTATTTTTTAAAAGGTCATTTCCTGTTCACATAGTGAGATTGTTTATATTTTTTCTGGAACGGAGGCGTTAAAGGTTACGAGTGCAAGAACAATTCGGTTGCAAAGCAATGTTTGGATATTGGTTATTTTCTCAGCATCAAAATGGCGTACAAGTCAATACATGTAATGTTTTCGTTTTATTTTATAGTTATGATTATTCCAGCGGCAATTTGGTTCACATGCACCTCATAACATGTTTACCTTTGTGATAGAAATAAATTCTGAACTTAATTTTGTAATAACAAGAGCTGTCCCTCACAAGTGACAAATGCCCCCGAAAGAGGTGTCTCACAGTCTGCGTCCTCTCCATGCGCTCATAATTGTGCCATGTAATTTTAAAATCCTTCCATGCATGACAGAGTTACCGTGCATACAGTATTCCATTACTTTTAAACACTAAGTGTGACCATGACCTTTTAGGTAGGAACGTGGTTCTTGCGCACAACACATTATCTTGATGTGCTAAACATTTGTGCCAAGTTATTCTAAAATCAATCAATGCACGACAAAGTTACAGTTCGGACACATATGTGTACATATTTACAGTATTTCATTACCTTTAAACTCTAAGTGTGACCTTAACATTTGAGGTAGGGGCGTGAGTCTTGCACGCGACACGTCGTCTTAATGTGCTAGACATTTGTGCCAAGTTATTTTTAAATCCTTCAATGCATGACAAAGTTACTTTCCGGACACGAATGTGTGCATATATACAGGATTCCTTTACCTTCAAACTCTAAGTGTGACCATGACCTTTGAGGTAGGGACATGGGTCTTGCACGCGACACGTCGTCTTGATGTGCTAGACATTTGTGCCAAGTTATTCTTAAATCCTTTAATGCATATACAAGAGCTGTTCCTCACAAGTGACAAATGCCCCCGAAAGAGGTGTCTCACAGTCTGCGTCCTCTCCATGCGCTCATAATTGTGCCATGTAATTTTAAAATCCTTCCATGCATGACAGAGTTACCATGCATACAGTATTCCATTACTTTTAAACACTAAGTGTGACCATGACCTTTTAGGTAGGAACGTGGTTCTTGCGCACAACACATTATCTTGATGTGCTGAACATTTGTGCCAAGTTATTCTAAAATCAATCAATGCACGACAAAGTTACAGTTCGGACACACATGTGTACATATATACAGTATTTCATTACCTTTAAACTCTAAGTGTGACCTTAACATTTGAGGTAGGGGCGTGAGTCTTGCACGCGACACGTCGTCTTAATGTGCTAGACATTTGTGCCAAGTTATTTTTAAATCCTTCAATGCATGACAAAGTTACATTCCGGACACGAATGTGTGCATATATACAGGATTCCATAACCGTCAAACTCTAAGTGTGACCTTGACCTTTGAGGTACGGACGTGGGTCTGGCACGCGATACACCGTCTTGATGTGCTGAACATTTGTTCCAAGTTATTTATAAATCCTTTACTGCATGACAAAGTTACAGTCCGGATACGAAGAAATATAAGGGCGGACGCACAGACGGACGGACCGACGGACGGACAGACGGACGAACAGACGGACGGACGCTGCAATTTTAATATGCTACCCTTCGGGGGCATAAAAAGTTACAGTCCGGACACGAATGTGTGCATATATAGAGAATTCCATTACCTTCAAACTCTCATATTGGCCTTGTTATTTGTCCGAGGGTGGTCGTATTGGCCCAAGGCCGAAGGCCGAGGGCCAATACGACTGCCCGAGGACAAATAACAAGGCCAATATGAAATCACTTGATTAATGATAATTTTATTATTCAACTTTACAATATTGGCTAAATAAACAAGAATATAAAGAGAATCTAACATGTTCATGAGTTGTGGATAAGGAAATCCCACACAAAAATGAGGCTCTGCCGAGTTTTTTTGGACGTATCTCAACCCGAGGGTGGGATTTCCTTATCCACAACTCAATGGACATGGTAGATTTTTTTTCTCACCGTTTGAATCGCATTTTCACACAAGTAAGAAGAAATAAATATACAGGAGGGGGATGAAAAAATGAAAATCAACTTTTTCTCGAATTTTACTTCAAAACTGTTATGGATGGATAGAAAATGATCTAACTAAGAAAATTAATACCCATAACCCTATGTGTATTTCAAAAATAACAATTTTACAGTCATTTTTCGATATCAGCATGAATCTCAAAACAAAATGGCGTCGTTTAAAAATCTAACGGAAGTGACTTCTCCGTATTGGCCCTCTCTTTTAAACCAATCAGAATGCTTGAATTCCATATTGGCCCTGTTTTCTCGTATTGGCCCTGCTTTTCTCATATTTGCTCAGTTATGCTTTGTATTAGCTCTACCTGTTTCATATCATGTGTGCAATTGATCTAATACTGAGTGTAATATTGTAAAGTTGAATAATAATGTTCTAGTCTGACCTTTAAGTGTTTGCAGAGGTCATATGGATTGCGCAGTAGTGCAGTGGTTATACTGTTTTATCATTCAATTTTACTGTACAATACTCTGTTGTGTTTTAAAAAGTGCACTTTTATATTACATTTTCAATATTTTATATTATGCTTGTGTTTTAGCAAGAAAAGCCGGACAAGAAATAAATGAATGATCCTGTATTATTATTGAGTAGACTCTCATAAAAAATCTGAAATGCAGTGAATATTCTATTTTCCGTCTCAAGTTAGGGAAGAGTTTGATTAAAATTTAACATTTTCATTAGAACCCGGAAAAATGTTTATTTTGAGTGATCAGATTATTTATTAAGTTTTTTTTCCAGTATATACATACTTGGAAAACAAAGTGTAATCATGTTACTATTAGAATTAAATCATGTAATTTCAATTGATCTAACAGCAGGGTCATCAGATCGCTCTTGTTATTTTTCTGACGAATGTACAGTACATGTATTAAAGGATTTGCCAAGGGCAACAGATATTTCTTGCAAAATATACAAACACATGGTTGATGTTTTTTATTTTAACTTTGTTAACAATAAAATATAATGTATACAAAATTTGTATAACATACTCATTCTTAAAGTAACTTACCAATAAATACTGTCTTTTGTTTTTTGCAAATGAAAAGGAGTCTGTGTCAATAGAAAACTTGCAGTTTCTGATGGTTTGATTAAAGGGACATAACCTACATCTAGCCGATTATACTCCCGAAACATAGATTATGTGTTCAATGAATTGCATCCACCCATTAATTGTACAACAACAACTCCACATAGATTAGTGAATAGTTTACGGTACTGCAGCATATTTTAAACCGCTGATTTTATCGATAATGACTGGAATGCATAGCAGACACTTTCAGGTTAAGTAATAATACTTCGAAAGATTTTATTATTTATATTTTGGAGGTTATTCAGTTCGACATCAGTTATGCGGTATGTCCTTTGAAATGTTAAAGTTGCAATAATTGATACCAATACCTTGAGGGAAAGTGTAAATTGACAGAAAATATGGAACATGTTAAAACTGCCATGTGTCGTTGATCACTTCTTAACCTCTGTGATATGTCAGTGCTGAAGGGTTGTGGGCTCAAGATCGCATTATGATCCGACATATAATGCACTAATAGATAACATATGCATGTCTAACTTAAAAAGAAACATAAAGCAACAGATCTGTACTTTTCAAAATAGATTTTGTCTTTAACAGTGTCTGTTACTGGCTGTTCTTGCTAGAGAGAGATGGAAAAAGAAGTAATGAATCTGAGGCAATGCTCATAGCTTATTCCATATTACAGCTGAACCATTGTTGTGGAAATACATCCTGTATATAGTCATTGTACAGCCAGATCACATGGAAAAGACTGAATTGATACGCAATCATAGGACAGGTAACATATATTGTAATCTTGGTCCTAGTTATTTCAAATATTAACTGGATGTTATACAGCTTACATTCAATCAACTTTAAGGGATATATTTCAACATTTAAACAACTTCGTTAAAAATGCATGTTCAATGTATTACAAAATTTATTTGGAAAATATAAATTAAATTGTCTCTAGAATTAAAAACAAACCCCGTCGCATTTGTTTTTTCCTGTTACGAATAATATTTTCAATCAGCATTTAACAAATGAATAGCTTAATCATTTGCTGACTAAAGTTTCAAACCAAACCAGACTGCTGATAATACCTAGATGGAGCTTTCGTACAATATGGCACAGATCATTAATAAAATGAATTTTGCCAACAGTTCCATTAGCACTTTGGGTGTAAAACTACTTTTAGCTTTTATATTACCAATAAAGTTATCTTTTCCAGCAAATTTGACCATTATTTGTTAAAAAAACTTTATTTACATTGCGTTTTAAATCAAACGTATATGTTATAATAAAATGCAGATTAATAACTGAACACAATTAGCCTAAAGTATACACATTTACAAATCATTGAGACCCATTTAGTAGGCTTTTAGCTCACCTGTCACTGTGTGCCAGGGTGAGCTTTTCCCATAGCCCACTGTCCGTCGTCCGTCCGTCAACGTTTTTCTTCAGACACCATCTCTGAAACCACTGGGCTGCTGTTGATGACACTTGGCAGGGATGTTCCTTGCATAAAGCTCTATTCAAAGAATTCCATTCTATGGAGAACTCTGGTTGCTATGGCAAGAAATAGGAAATACTTTTAAAATCTTCTTCTCTGAAACACAAGACCTAGAGCCTAGATATTTAGCATGTAGCATTTACTGGTGGGTGTCTATCAAGATCATGTTCAAATAATGACCCCGGGTTGATTTTACATAGGCTTTTATAGGAAAAACTTTCAAAATCTTCTTCTCCAAAATCACAAGGCCTAAAGCTTAGCTATTTTGCATGAAGCATGGCCTAGTAGACCTCTGTCAGGAGTGTTCATAATTTGACCCCTAGGTTAAAATTGACCCCGCCCGTTGGGTCTTTTGATTTTACATAGATGTCTGTAGGAAAAATTTAAAAAACCTTCCTTTCAAAAACCACATGGCTTAATGCTTAGATAGTTAATATACAGCATTGCGAGTAGACATCTACCTAGTTTGTTCAAATCAAGCCCCTGGGATCATTATTAGCCCCGCCCAGGGGTCACTTGTTCTACATAGACCTATATTGGAAAACGTTTAAAAATCTTCTTCTCCGAAACCACGATGTCTAGACCTAATAATGCCCCTGGGATCAAAATTGACCACTACCACAAGGCAAGTGCACTGGTACTCAGGTAAGCGATAAAGGGCCATCATGATGACCCTCTTGTTAAAATAAGGTTGTTAAAACAAAACTACTGAGTGACAGACCCAGTTTGGTTACTGACATTGCTGAAACGTCATTGCAATACACCCAAGCATGCTGGAGCTATAGTGGCTCATGGCTTATAATTATAGGTCTTGCACTGCTTTTAAACATGATTTGTGAAAGTAAGATTGTTCAAGGCTTGTGACTACAGCGAAAATAACACTTTACCTAACTCGGGTACGATAGCTGTAAAATAAGTGGTCAAATTTGGACAAATATTACACTTATCAAAGATCTTGTGGTCATGCACAACATAACTAGGTATGGTGAAAACTGCTGAAGCAAGTTAATACAAGCTAATACAGAGAAACAGAGGCCAGACGAAGACGGTCAACGATTGACACATGATGGGCAAAAGATGACCAGCATAACTCGCTCTCGATCATTTTAAAATTCACTTAATTGTTAAGTCCAATACGACAGAAGATCACTCGTAAAACATGCCCTGAATATATAAGTAAAGATAAGCTGACAAATGATCGTACCATCTCGAAAATCAATTATTATAACTTTATATACAATTACTTATCAATAGGTTTACTTAAAAGCATACAGTTGTGCAGGAATAATGAAATGTGTGTCCTATCGGGTATAGTATGAAACGTTTCTTCTGCCTGTTTGTTGTGTATTTTACTATGTGTCTGCAGCAAGGCGTAAAGAGACGATTAGAGACTCTCTCAGAGGCGTCTTTCTGTTGATCTTTTTATTCTTTAGTGCAGTATTTGTAATGTGGTTTAGACTGGCACAGATTTCTCAAGAACGGAACGGTCATTTCCATTGATCGCAACCTGCTAAAGTTAGTTACTATAGCAATAAAGAACATGTGAATGAAGTGGTTGATACGGAACAGGACTATTTAGAATCCGATCAATTCGTCTCTAGAATGCTTAATAATGCAAAATCTCTTCTGTGATTCAACGTTTATCACCTTTGAACATTTTGCGAAAGTTACAGCTGTTGTTCTGAATTCAGATTTTGGCAAACTTACTCAGCAGAAAGGTTCAGAAGGCAGAAGTTATTTGAAAATGGAGGAATTTTCCAGTTAGCATGCAGCAAATAAATAGAATATGAATTTGAAATTCGCTTGAAGCATTTAAATTCTTGAAAAAATGCCATTGTAATTAGGCCATCGAAAGAGAGCTATCACGATATTACATCAAACTGTGCGATTGCTATTTCACCCAGCCATAACAGTAACTTGTATTTCATAATTATAGATATTTATAATGCGTTTTGTAATCGAGGGCATTCGACGTGAACCCAGCAATGGTAACCATCCCTTTAAAGATGGTCAGCTACCTCATGACCTGGACGATACATGGGCAACATTATTTCATAAAGTTGTCAGGATTGAAGAAGTAAAAAGGTCAGTTGTGTATAAAAACATGATATGGAAAATGGCAAACTCCGATAGCCCGCTTAATTATGAGCATGAATACCTATCTATTCCCAATCTTGAAGAATTCCGCAGGTTTGTTTTAAGACGGCATGGACTTACTGCCAATCACAAACAGGACTGTGAATTTATAAATGTGTTGCTTTTGCAGTCAGGCGACGTTTTTCTTGAATTCCCTGAAAGAAGGGAGACAATAACTCACACTGGAGTGCTAAAATACGCTCAAGACTTGTTCAGCCTTATTCACAGGATTCCCTGTATGATAAGCTGAAACAAGTTCCACAAGTTGATATAGTTTTAGGTGTTCACAAAGAAGATCTGGTGCACGTGTTGTTTTTACCGAAACATGCTGCATTGTTAGAGATTTTCCATCCAATGTACCAGCCTCTATAAATAAACATTATCAATCTTTAGGTCATTGGAGGAATATGATCTATTTCTCATAGAGTTGTCCTGATAAAAATGATCTTCCTACATCAACTCCAGATAGGCCATTTGAGTGGAGAAATAATGCGTGAAATGTGTGTACCAAATTACAAAAACAAAGCAAATTAATCCCTTTGAGTTAATCAATATTCTTTAGAATTGAAAGGTCTTTACCAAACCATGAGTACAAAAAATATTAAGTAAAGTTTTCTTTAGAGAAAGTTTATATTATAACATCAGTTATCATTTATCAAATACGGGTTTCTTACTGTTCTTGCGTACTCGTCAGCATTAGACCATAGACTAAAAAATCGGATCACAAGTGATCTGGCCTGTACAGTTATTTACAGAATTACCATGAAGACATTAAGTAGTCAGTGTGGCTGATTCATAGCATGGGGGGCAATAAGCATCCCATTTCCATCTGATAAGCCCAAACCTCATCAAGATTTCTATTTGCAAAAATGCCTAGGACTGACAAATTAATGGCCTCTTGGTCAAATTATTTGATTCGGTAGCAGGTTTAAGTCTGTTTTCTTTTTATATGATAAATGTTTTCATTTTTTAACAAAGTGGGGTTTCCTGTAATAATATTATAGGTTTTAGTTAGATTTTTCTATTTGTGTTTTCTTTTTGTCAGAAATTGGTTTGAATTTTATTTCCATCAAATTGGCAATCAATGTTACAATAAAAAAACCAAATAAGTACATATATATACATTCAAATAAATACATAAAGAAAAACAATTGTAAACGAAACAATTCTCTTTAAATTATACAATCGAAAGACTCCCCGCCCCCTCCCCTACGCAAAAAGAGTAAAGAGAATTTGTGCTTCCAGTGATACAAAGTAAACTTCATCATTCCTTCTTAATCTTTATAAATATTTCAAACTATAACAGAATAAATGACAGGAAGAAGTTACAACTGCACTGTATTTAATTTCCTTAGAATGATGCAAAAACCAAGGTACATCAATTATTCCTGCAAATTTATTGAAAGAACATGACCGTTTTGTCAAAAGGACGTTGTATACATGTAACTTTGCGTATGTTTGTATCATTATACTTTTAACTGTGTTACAGGAGAATTTCATCATTGGTGTTTTTGTGTCGCCCGTTCAGAGAAAAGGCGATACATAGGCATCGCTTTTTTGTTCCTCCGTCACAAGCTATAACTTTGCCATTTCTAAAGATTTCTTCATCAAACTTTCAAATTTTATTGCTTAAGACAAAAGGTCGTGATGCCGCCACATTTTGTAGGTCAAGGTTATATTTGACAGAGTAATGCCCCTTTTTAGCTCGACTTTTCGAAGAAAAGAGAGCTATCCCACTCGTCTCGGCGTCAGCGGCGGCGTTGGTGTCACATCTTGGTAAAGCTTTTCGTACCTCCTCACTTTATCTCAAAACCATTAGAGGTATTGCTTTGAAACTTTCCATAGTTGTTAACCATCATTATTTCCATTAATAGGAGAGAGTACATAAGGCTTTTCTTAAAATTATGACCTTTTTTACTTAGAAAGTGCATTGAGCTTGGTTAAGGTTTTCGTACCACCCCACTTTATTTCAAACCCATTACAGATATTGCTTTACTTATTTACCATCATTACCAACAACCAGAAACAAAAGTTCATAACTCTGTGACGGTTTATGTCAGAATTATGGCCCTTTTTCACTTAGAAAATACATTGAATATGGGTAAAATCCACTTTTTGAATTAATCCTTTGTGATTTTGCTGTGAAACTTGGAATGCTTGTTTGCATCACTATCGCCATCTGTTAGCAAGAGAGATAACTCTGTTCAGGATTTATATAAAACCAAGGCCCTTTATCGACTTTAAAACTCGGTTTAGTTTTTCGTGCCAGTCCAAGTTTTGACTGAACTGTTTGAGATAATACTTTGAAAGTTGGAATACTTGTTTACCATCATGATCCCCAAAGATAGGCTAGAGAATGTAACTCTGTCAAGGATTTCATTTGAATTATGGCCCTTGTTGACTTAACCATTTGAGAAATTACTTTGACAGTTGGATACTTATGTACCATCATGACACCTATCTGTAAGCAAAAGAAGATAACCTTGTTATTTGTTTTATTTGTACTTAGACATTCCTAGTTAAAGTCTTGTGTGCAACTTGCACTGTCATGCACATATCATTAACCACTTAAAGTATTAATTTAATACTTTGCTGTAGTATTCAGGGATATCAAACAATTGAGTTTGATAACTCTCGACTTAATGTCTTGCTACTTATGGTCCTTTCTTATACAGATCCTTGTTTTGCATTTTACTGCCATAATTTTGTTTTATTGACAAACACTGTAAAAAAAAGTCGAGCGCACTGTCCTACTGACAGCTCTTGTTGTACTTAGTTTATGTCACGAAAACTTAACGTTGGCTATAACTTTGCCATTTCTGAAGATTTCTTCATCAAACTTTCAAATTGTATTGCTTATGACAAAAGGGTCGTGATGCCGCCAAATTATGTAGGTCTAGGTCATATTTGATTGGTAGCTTTTGATTTACAACAAGGTTCACACATGTTTGGGTTATCTTTTGAAATGCCAGACCCAAAAATAGTTAAACATTCTTACAATGAAAGGCAGGATGATTGTCCGTCGACCGTCAACATTTTGCTTCAAAGATATCTCCTCTGTCACCACTAGGCCACTGTTGGTGAAACTTGGAAGGTATGTTTCTTGCATAAAGCTGTACCATGCAGAACTCCGGTTGCTATTGCATTAAATAGAAAAAACTTTAAAAATCTCATCTGAAATCAAAAGGCCAAGAGCTTAAACATTTAGCATGTAGCGCTGTCAAAAAAGACCCCGCCTGGGGGTCGCTTGATTTTACATAGGCTAATATAGAAAAACTTTAAAACTCTTCTCATCTGAAACTGTATGGCATAAAGCTTAGATATTTGGCATATAGCATTGCTTAGTAGACCTCTACCAAAAGTGTTCAAATCATGATCCCTGGGTTAAAATTTAAACCGCCCGGGGGTCACATGATTTTACATAGGTTTCTAGTAGACCTCTACCAAGTTTTTCAAATCATGTTCCTGTGCTCAATATTGGCCCCACCAAGGGGGTCACTTGTTTTACATAGACATATATAGGAAAACCTTTAGAAATCATTTTATCCTAAACCACAAGGTCTAGATCTTAGATACTGGGTATTTAGTGTTTACCTGTGTCTAAATGACCTCTTCAAAGCATGTTCAATTCATGTCCAGGGGGTCAAACTTGACCCTGCCCCGAGGGATCACTTGGTAAAGAAAATACTTTAAAAGTCTTCTTCTTCTTAACCACAAGGCTTTGAGCTAAGATATATTGTATGTAACTTATCATTGTAGTCAGCTACCAACTTTGTACAAATCATGACCCTCAAAATTGACCACTTCCTTAAGTAAATGCACTGGTACTCAGGTGAGCGATATAGGACCATCATGACACTCTTGTCATTATAAGTACAGTTGCTTTGGAAGGATATTTTTTGAGTAGTTAAAGCATGTTGTCTTGTAAACGTTTTGGTTATTCTGACAAAATGTAAGAGGGCGGCACAAGTGGTCAACTGAACACCCATCTAGTCATGTTGTTATACTTTCTGTACTGCATATTTTAACTCCTGCAAAGTTATTAAACTTGAAACAGTCGCAGCTAAACTGGCTACTGCTCTGCAAACATATGTTGTATCAGAATAGGCTTACTGTAAACATTAAATGATAGTTACTGTAGTAAATTCAGAATTGTGAAAAACACACCTGCACGCTCGTATGACATGCATACACACTACAACATTGCATATGCAGGCTTAAAACTCAAAAACTTATTACATGTATTATTTTGGTTAAACTTCATGTCAACTTAAATAACAAAAAGACTCGGCTGAAATAATTCAGTTTGAAAGTTTCACTTTTTACACGGGGGATGGGGCATATTGATTCTGCTTTGTTTGTTTATCAATCTGTCTGTAATGTCTTTGATATGTCTGTCAGGATATTAACTCTTTTTTTAACCGGAGCTGGGTTTGAATTCTTACACAGGACTCTACCCGATGTGCAGTGTTTTTGTTGTTGTTGACAGAGAACAACTGCATTATTTGAAATAATGTGTCAGAATGAAATCACGCACGTTAACTCCGTGCTACACAAACTGTAATGCTTCAAGTACAATTCATGGTATTCAATACTGAAACTGAGCACATGTTCAGTGTCAGTAGGTCATTTAGCAGAACAAGAACTAATGATTATATAAGCTTGTCTCGTTCTTGATTATTTCTTTATTTCGAGAACATAACTTTAAACGACAAACATTGAAGGCAGTTCATACTGTCAAAACATTTGTCTAAGTTTCTCAAGCGACTTTGACGGAATAGAATGCCATGTGGCAAAGTTGGTGGCCCCTTGAGTGTTCCCAAAATGTGGGCAAAGATAGGTTGAGGTGTAATCAAAATAAATTAACAGTGTGAAAAAGGATCAGTTAACAGGCTCGCTTTTTTAATAATACCTTATTTGTGTGGAATTATTTCTTGAATTCATATTTCACAGTCATGAGCTGAAACGTCACACGTTCAACACGTTGACAAAAAAGTTTATGGATTGTGCTCGGCTATAATTGCTTTCCCCGGGAACTGCTTTATTGCTGATGTGAGCCTTTCCTGCCTATTAAAATAGTGTTTTCAAGAATAAGTGTTCCTAGTAACGTTTCTTACAACGAATTAAAAAATGGCTTTATATGGCTTTAAAGTGCAACAGCATCCAATCAACCGTGACGGCATTAACCATGAAATTCACGTTTATCCTAATTGTGTGTACATGAAGCTGATGATTACAAACATTTCTAGTGAATTTTTTTACCAAAGGTTAGGTCTATCGAAAGCCATAAAAATAAGTCAAATATTCAACATATTTATGCTGTTATTCTCATGATTCATTTAAGAATACCGCATATAAGATCCCTGTTATTATGAAGCTTTCAAGTATGGTGGCTGATTTCTACCATGTCTTGTTTTCGACATTTCGGGATGAAAGTCGAAAACACGAAAACTCGCTAAGTAGCTATTTTGTCGTGGGCAAAAGGTCGAAAACACGACAGATTCAAGGCGAAAACACGACAAAGAGCGAAAATACGATGTACTTTTTCCTCGAGTTTTCGAGTAATACGTCGTGTTTTCGCCTATCATTTGTCAAGTTTTCGACTTCTGGGGCGAAAAGTCGAAAAGACGAAAACTCGCCAAGTAACTATTTTGTCGTGTATTTTTTTCGTTTCAATCCCTTTCAGTGTTTATATTGTTACACCTGTATGTATGATTGTATAACACATTTGCTGGATAAATATGTTTAAACCAACCTGGAAAAGTTAAAATGGATTTTCATGATTTTAAACTATATTCGTTTGAAAAAAATTCCTATGTTTTGGTTTCAACCTTGACATACATTGTAATTTTATTTTGAATTTGAATGAGTAAACATTTTTGATAACATGTCTTTCTTTAATATTTAGATAAGAACGTTAAGACGCGCACCTGTATGCGCACAACGATACCGGAGTGTAAACAAGCGTACGTTTATCCGGGTATTATTTGCAAGGTGACACAACATGGCGGTGACGAATTAGTCGAATATTGAAAAAAGTAGACAAAACGGATGAATAGATGTTTTAAGTGAGTACAATATACTTTACCTCTATTTAATTATATTATATCCTATCAATAAAGACATGTATAGAAATAAGTCAGTCAGTTAATTAGAAATGTAAATACCTCAAAAGAAGTAAACCCAGTCTGAAAAAATAGTTATATCGTCATTTTTTATCATATTTCGAGTTTGTTTTTATTTAACAACAGTGGATTTTGGATTTTTGTCGTTAATAACTGTAATATGATAGAAAAATGTAGACCGAAAGTAGATATTCGTGTGAAAATACACATTCGGTTTTAACTTTATTGAAATATATGCGTTGTGAAATATCGGAAAAAGTTAAATGGCAAAGATTGGAGAAAAGTGAATAAAATTCGTCGCGCAGAGTTGAGAAAAACTTAAAATTTGGTCTATAAGACGCCATCAATAAATTATTAAATTATCTATTATAATCAGTGACCTAGGCAAATAGCTTCAACTGTTAACCTGTTACCGTGACATTAAAAAGTTTTTCATATGGATGGTTCCCTTCGCGGAGGCCAGACAGGGGGCTTTTCGCCTGTAAGAGTGCTCGGGGAAGATTCCCTTCGCCGATATGGTCGTTTGCCGGTCAAAGAAGCGATCTTTCCCCTCTTACAGCTCTCGGGCAAGCTGCCCTTCGCGGAGACAGACCGTCGTTCGCCGGTCAAAGAGGCGAGCTTATCCCTCTTGCAGCGCTAGAGGAAGGTTCTCTTCGCGGAGACGGCCCTCGACCGGCCACACCTTTCGCATGTCAGAGTGCATATACAGATCATACACGATTTAAAAAGATCAATTTATCTTTGCAGTGCAGTTATTGAATTTTCTAACTAACTATTTACAGCGATTTATAAATTGTATAGATTTAATTTAGTTTAAAATTAATTAAACATACTTGTACATCGTGCATTGGTGTAAACTATTGATAATGATAAAAGAACTTGAAAATGATATGATTTGCAGTTACAGTATATCCTCATTGCAACTAAACTGTATTGAATTCAAGTAAATATTTAGCCCGTACATTACTCAACTTTTATTAAAGAAGCACTCCTTACATGTAGCAGATTATATGCTCCAAACATAAATAGTGTGTTCAATTAAAGTAAGATGATAAATAAATACAATTTTAAAGAACAACATACATAAAATGTTTCATTTCAGCACAAATAATCATCATAGAGGCCTTCTGTAATAAATCCCTATCCACCCATTGATTGTACAACAAGATTTTTTTTTATTTTACATATATTATTGGACGTTTTATGGTGTGTTTTATTAGTTTACATAATATGATTTATGATATGTTATATTATATTACAATATTGAAAAAGGTATTTTAATCCTGTCTAAAAACAGTCATACTATGACATATTTTACCGTGTATAATCCAAACTTTTAGGTTAAGTAATAATACTTGCAAATATTTTTTTGTTTTTGAAGTTATTTGATTTTTCACCAGATTTAGGGAGTGTCTCTTTAAAAGGATATTTCAAGAGCCTACTATTTACCAAGACGTTACCTTATATTTCCCAGCATAGAAGTTATGGTTTCCAAAATCAGAACAAGCTCTCTACTGTTTTGATTGTATTGTTAGTTTGATAATTAAGATCAAGGCGTAGAAAAATTCTTATCAAGATATGGTTATTAAAATAAACCTTCGACCACGCGAACAGAAAGCGTAAACGACTATTCGGTACGATTGAAGGTAATCGTTTTACCGTTTATGTAACTACAAAACACAAAATTACGTCTGCGGTGTCAATTATACCTTCACAATGGGTATAGAGATCCAAGGTAAACTTGACAAATAAAAAGGAAATGTTAACAGTAGACGATTTGTCTAACCATTGGAGAGGTATGCATAACATAAAATAAAAATGAATTAAAGAGTTGTAGAATATAAACCTCTACTTCATTCAAAAATATCTGATATGCATATATCAACGTTAATAAAAAATAACAAAAACTTATTTGTTCCCAAACAAAATCTCCTGGTGGTAACATGCAAAGTATAAGAATTCGCAAACTCAACTTCATGAATTCACGGTTTCAACTTCATACATTTATAATTTCAATATTTCACGATTTCAACTTCACAAATTCACGAAATAAACTTCATAATATCACAATTTCACGATTTCAACTTCATAAATTCATGATTTAAGCTTCAGGAATTCGCGATTTTTATTGAACGAATTCGCGATTCTTATTGCACGATTTATATTTCACGAATATACGATTTCAACTTCATAGATTCACGATTTCAAGATCAGGAATTCATGATTTTACCTTCATGAAATCTTGATTTCAACTCCACGAATCTACAATTTGACTTCACTATTTCAATTTCATGAATTCACGATTTAAATTTCTCGAATTCACGATTTCAATTTCATTTTTTTTCTTTTACACGTGACTAAGACATAATCTATTATTTATTTTTCGCGCTCAAGCTGGAAGCTCCATCAACCCCGCTTGGCTAAGGCCAATGTCACACTTTCAGGTCATTGGTTTTATTCCAGTCCATTCTGTAGCTACCATTACCCTCGAAGGATTTTCATGCAAGTTTCTCATCAAGACGACATGCAGAACTCACATCAACCCACAAGGTCAAAGTTACACATTCATTTTTGAGTCCGCTCCATATCTTTTAATCCCTTGAAGGATTTTAATGAAATTCGGAACAAATGTTCATCTTATCAAGACGATGTGAAGCTCAAGATCAAGGTCACACTTATGGTCAAAGGTCCCTAAACGTCTTGAATGATTTTTTGAAAGGTAGGTCGAGAATTACCCCATGGAGACGACCATGGTCAAGATCGCATGGTGGGGTCAAAAGTCATTAAACTAACATCATTAACCCTTTGAAAGATTTACCTGAAACTCAAGTTAAATATTCTGATTTATAATATGCCATGCGAAGCATATGATCAAACTGTGCTAGCTTAAGGTCAATGTCGCAATTAAAGGTCACAGGTCATGAGACGATATCACTCATATCGAAGTAAGAGTAATGAGAGAAGCAATTATTTGAGACAAGATGCGTTTGTGTGAGTATTTTAATCACACTCAGTGATAGCTCTAGTTTTTGCCGATGAGACATCTTTCTGAATAATATGAGTGTTACTTGTAATTTAACATCCAAAGTGGTCATTTATTACCTAACTGAAAAAGTGTTACTTGGGCACTAGTTTTACTATTGAGTATGCTTTAAAAGTGAGATAAAAGAAGCTCCTTCAAAGATGTTAGTCCCAACCGGCTAAAGACCGATTTGGGGACTATAAGCTTGCTCGGTTCCATCCGTCTGTCCGTCAGTCCGTGCGTCTGCATTTTTGTATTCAGGCTATAACTTATTTATGCATTGGCACATTTTCAAATTACTTCACATAGTTGTTTTCCATAACATAAAAGTGTGTCAGAGAGCTAAATTGAAGGGCAGTGTCACACCATGGGCTGAAAGCCTTAAATGTAGGCTTATATACCAGTACTTCATGTCCAGGTTGTAATGTCATTCAATTGTTGTCTATACCACATGGGTGTGTCATTTTTTACACCCATGGAACTAACACTGAGGTCAATGCCACATTTAGGGCTGCAATTTGTAATAGAGGGCTTTGTCCTGGTATTTTGTGACTGGGCTGTAATTTCTACATGCATAGACTAATTTTGAAATAACTTGCTGCCCATACCTTGCCTCCTCAAGGTCAAAGTCAGATTTCAAGGTCAAATGTCCGAAGACTAACGTCTCAACGTTCTGTTCAACCCGCCATATCCGGTACGGGACTTAGTATTGCATAGCAATACTCCATCCACTTGTTTGATTGCATAGTCTTTAATTTAAGCATATTGTTCCATTTTGTATCACTAGTATCAATTTCTTTTATGTTAGTTTAATTAATTCTGACACATTTGTACCGTTGATCATCTTTCACATTATACAAAATTTAGCAAACACATTTTGATCGTTACATGGATGTTTTTGTATTTAATCAATGTTTGTTTTCAGGTCATAATTTTGCAACAGCATGCCTTCGAATATATAGTTAAAACCATAACCAATTGCCTAAAGGTCTTCAGAAATTAAGAAAGCTTGAAAATGTCAAATATTATACACAGCAAACCCTACAGAAACTGGGTGAGAGGAGCCCTCGGTCTGCTCTATGTTCAAGAGGGTTTATATCCATTCACTGACCGTGTTGTGAAAGCAGAACACGCACGAATATGCCGAAATCTCGCACCATGCAGCAGTTGCACCGTTAAGGAGATTCAACCAGCACATGCTAGTGGAAAAGCTTGCATATATGACCATAGGCACAAAGCAAAGTGCAATTGTAGAAAAAGGGCGAATAGGGTGTGTAACACGTGTAGCCAGCTTTATGACGAAATCATTACAAAACACCGATTTAGGGATCCGCTCTGGGTCACAGACGCTAATATATGGTACACAGATCATTGGCAGATTGCCAAATGTTTCATGACAACAACAACTCAATGGTCAAATAACACAGCAGCCGAGACTGATGCCGCGAGATTGCTCAGTATTATCATCAATGGCAATTTCTTTCGGTCAGAAGTTCAGTGCAATATTAATCCCCCATATGATTCATTTTCTCAGGTGAGTGCAAAATAAAATTCAGTCTTTGATGATCTGTTGCACATTGATAGAGCTCATTGAGAGAAAGTGCAGTGATAAAGAACCTTAAATATATCTTAACCAGTTTTTAATCATCTTCCTGTGTCTGGGGCAAGAACCATACGTCTAGCTCACTCAAATGTTTAATAGTCTCTCTTTGTCTTATGAAATTATGAAACGTAATTCCAAAACCATTGAATAGATTTACTTGATATTATACTCGATGATAGCGGATATATAGAGAAAGTTCAGTATCCAAATAATATAACGTTTCCATACCTTATTATTGAAATGTCCTAATTACCTGTTTTCTTGCCCGGAATGTAACTCATGACTATAAAAGGAACTACATGTAAGTTTAGATTATAGTGGGCGTTAAAACTGATATTCGATTCAAAGTTCGACTAAAATCTAAAACACTTAATATTATAGTTTACTGGTTAGAGTCCTAGTTTCGGACACTTTAAGCACATATTTTGCTATCACCTCAACCATCTTCGGCTACTTAAGAGATTGTTTGGTTACTTCTAAAAATAGATTTAGCTAGAAAATGAGGCCACGAGATTGAGGATACCCAGGGAGGTACTTTTTACAATAGTGAATACCCTAATTTGGGACAGAGTTATCTGCTTGTTTTCTCTTCTTTATCCGTTGTATTCTAAACTAAAGGCAAAACAGCATGTAAAATAAAATATGTTGAAATTTAATTCAAGTGAATATTTTAATAAAATGTAGGTAAGAGAAATACGGAATAAAATTCTGCACAATTCAACTCTCGAGCTGTCAGATACAGAAGTAACAAGCTATCTTAAGGACATGATAGCTGTACTTGAAGACCAGAAAACACTTCTCAATGATCCATCGGCAAAAGCAGCAGTCAAAAAGTTAAAAGCGGTTTGTGCATTTTTGAATTAAATTGCTTATCCTGTTATTTAAAGCCTGTAAAATTTACTCATTATGTTAAAGCCCCAGGATCTCGATGAATTTACTGATATAGTAACATAAATATATTGATAGGATAATGACAGAACCATGTTCTATTCTCTCTAAACAATGTTGACATATGCCTTTCTTTCGTATTCAAGTTGTTTCTTTAAGAAAAAGAGTTGCCAGAAAGCCTTACTTATTTTTGCAATATCATTGACAAAAATACTACGCTATGTTTCTAATACGTACTTACTGATTAAAAATACTAATTTTGGAACGTTTTTGGTACAAACAAAGGTCACTTCAGTCAGTAAGAGATCTTTCTTAATAAAATGAAAGCTACTTGTAAATGTGAGCCTCGGACTTTACTATCAGTTTTATATGCATTTGTATCTTTATTGTGTTATTTTCGGGTCATCTAAAAACTTAAATATACAACTGAATAACTTAACTTATAATTTTTAAACAATCATATTGTCTGCATTGCCATAGATAATTATAGACTGTGCGTCATTGGCAGCAAAATAAAAGCTAGATGATGTAACTCACACTTTATTTGATAAAGATTAATCATAGTTTAAAATATTTACACTACAATGCAAATGTATATTCAAACATTTAAAGAAAATGCAAAAGAAAACAAAATATCGTAAAGCTTTTAATCTCATACTGCTTCAATAGATGGTGAAAGACGAATTGGTAGTTATAACAAAAGAAGAGGCCAGAGCAATACAGACTGCACTTGATGCGATAAAGGAAACAAAAGAACAATGTGAAGAAAGTATAAGGGATCTGACAGCGGAAAAGCTAAAAGAATTTAATGCAACAAAAGAACAATCTGAAGAGCGTATGAGAGAACTGACAGAAGAAGGAGTGAACCTCGTCAAAAAGGCTAAAGAACAGTCTGAAAAAAGTAAAGAGAAACTTACAGAAGAAAAGCAAACGTTCATGCAGAAGCAGGCTTTAGAATCAGAACAAAAAATAATAAAAACTGCTAAAGAATCAGCAGTAGCAGAAGTGAAATCGACTGTTTCTTCAGTATTTGAAGAGGAGTATGAACCAGAAGTGAAGAGATTGAAACTAAAACACGAAGATCATGAACAAGTAGGTTTTAAAGATAAGTTGTTTTTTAATTGAAATGCTATATTCCTGTCCTTGTGGTGGGGTTAGTGGCTGGGTGGGTGTTGTGCACCAATTTTGTCCGCTCTCTCAGTTGAAGGATAATCACGAACCCCGTCACAATGATAATGTGTACATTTGCTAGCAAAGTTCGACAACTACCCAGATCGAAGCAAGGCAGTCCGAACTGTTCGCCTTTGAATTGCAAAATATTTCGCCAATTTGGAATTGCTAACTTCCTTACTAAGTCAGTGTTCATTGGATGTACACACACCACATTGACATCACCTATAATAGCCTGATCACTTCAGTAACTCTAGAGTTATTGCCCTTTCATAAAAAAGCACTGTTTGTTCTCTAATTCGGCCAGGCCCCTTGCTTATAAGTTTCTTGAGCACAATCTCATGATCAGCACAAAATCATACTCAAGTAATATCAAGTCAAGTTAGATCTATTTGCAAAGTTAGATTATATAATGATACATAGGCTCAAGAACAGGCCGTCTGATTATTGTTATGGAAACCAACTTTGTAAAAAGATATAACTTGACTTAAATTCATATCACTTTAAGAGCATGATTTCGTACTGAGCATAAGATTGAGTCTGTTACGGCAAAATACCTTGGCCTTGATATCTCAAATAATATGTCATGGGACGACCACATTAATAGGTCAACAATGAAAGCTAACCAACATTAGGAAACTGAAACACCAATGTCAAATCTTAGTACATTGCTAACCATACCGTAGTGAGACCCCAGCTGGAATATGGCTCCGAGATATGGTCACCCCATAACCAAACCTTCATAGACCAGACATTCCATGAAAATAAAGACGGTTATCTACATATCTGGGAAACTCTACATGCACAAGCATAGTACAATGATCATTAAATAGAATGTCTCGACCAATAGATCGCTCAGTTATCTATTTACAATGTTAAGGGATATGGTATCTAACAATCAGCCACATTATGCAAATCATTTTGGATTTTTGAACTGTCCTTGATCAATTGTTTTCATTACACCTAAATTGACCACATTAATTAATACCGTAAACAAGACGGGTGTATATTGTATCAGTTCAATGCTGTCGTTAAATGGCTAGAAATGTAAAATGGGCAGTAAATGGAGTTTAATACTATAATCTTATTTCGAGCGCTGAGTCGTGAATGTACTTTTAGCAACGGTAAAACATAAAGGTCGTAACTCAAGGATCAAATTCAGACGATATTTTTAACGCTTTGTATAAGTTTTGCTAAGGATTTAGAACTCATCATTGGCCTTTGATTCGCTATGAACATTTTACATAACACTATTTGGAATACATGTACTTTTTAGTTTTGCTTTAATTCGTTATAGCTAGCTACTACCTAGTAAACACTTAACCAATGTGAATGAAAATAAATGGCGTGTGACTAACACCGTTTGATACATAGCTGAAACAGTTACCCTAGAGCCGAATACAGTCGACTCTCGTTTTCTCGACTTCGTTTATCAGGATTTTTCAATATCTCGATTGGATTTTCTCGGTCCCATCTGTTCATGCAGCCAGTTATATATTCGTTTTCTTGCATACCATATTTTACTTATTAAAGCAGAAATAAAATAAAACTAATGACTTTCTTTTAAGCATTATTTTCTTGTAGTAGTGAATGAATTTACGCATTTATTCGTGAAAGTGGTTCATTCTGACGTCATTAAGAGCACGAGAGTCATCTTACACCCCCGTGTAAGATGAGGTTTCTAGCACTGGCAAAAACTGCAGATAGCCCGATCTTGCTAGAAAATGTATTTACATATGTTTTGAAAAACTCCCTAGAGCAAGAAATGAAGAAACAGTCAACTTTTTAGTGTATTGAAAATTTTTAGCAAATTGTTTCAGAGGATAAAAACCGTAGAGAAGAAACAGAGTGATTTGGAAGAAAAACAGAAAATCTTAGAAAAGCAAGTTGACTTGTTGAAGTGTGCCCAGGATAAGCACCAGACCAGGATGGACTACTTGAAACAGAAACAGGGTAACTATAAGAGTCGGAACTATTGTCTACGATATGTTAGTTTGTACTTGGGCTCTGGTTGTAATGAATGGTCTGAGGCGTCGCAAGGCAATATCACCATACATTATCCTTCTGCAAATATGGATGTGGAATGGAGGAGCGGAACAGGCTTTGTACTGCATCGTCGCTAATTACACTTTTTATGTCCGTTCAACTGTAAAACGCGGTGACTTAGTATGTGCAGAACATGTAAACGTGTATGGTAGCATTGAGCAAGATGAATAAATACATATAACCTGTACTTATTATGGTGTTACCAGTCGAAAGTCAGACTTACATTGACCTTTGGTTTTCTTTCAGTAGTTTAAAAACATTATACTCAAGACAATCAGTTTCTAATGATCTCGATGACCGTTGAACACATTTGCAAAACATTTAAAAAAGGTAGATTGATAAATAGAAAATCAAAGCGCGGTGAGCGCTGAAGACCTGGGGCTATAGATGTATTGGTGGAAATAAAGTCTGCATCATCTTTTGCCTGTTTGTTGGTATTAAGATGTGAGTTAACTATGATAAAAACCTAAAACTGGAAACATCTCCACACCACTATTCAAGTAACAACAACCTCAAGCTTGAGCACATTTTACATTACAAAAAGTTCAATTTTCCTTCATAGGTAACTGTCTAGTGAAACACGCGTTCTGGTTTACATGGATGGGAAGAACTCTGGTTTGCTCGTGTCTTAATAATTTCCTTTGTAACGTTCACCTTGAGAATATTATAGTTTAAAACTATAAATACCATTTACCTGAGCAATCATTTTTTGACTGTAGATATTTACAGGCACTAGAGAAATTGCCCAATTGATTAACTATTCCTATTTCAAGGCTTACTTTTTGTTTGGACTGCATCTTGAAAACTATTAACAGAAAGTTTTTACAATTGCATATAGTAATTGGGGGCATTGATATAAAACCAAACTTGGCCTCGCTTTATCTGTATAAGAGAATACATCGTTACATTATCTTGCTCTGAATTTCAGTCATAACCATTTGACTCGCTTTTATTTTTACAAAATGCAAATGAAAGAGGCATTGAGAGGAAATTTAAGTGTTACATGTATTTACTCCTTTTCAAAGCACAGTAATTACTTCCACACATCTGTATGATAATGACGTTTATATTTACATAATCATTCTGATGCAATCATTTATCTAGCATTCATTTCTTACTAGAGTCCTTTCTTCCATTTCAAGATCACTAGCCGCTTTCATGCTTTTAAAAAAGCTAACATTGTGATGTCTTGATAGACAACTGCATGAAATCGATCTGACTTTTACAGACTAGCACTAGCTGCCACAAAAGCTATATTGACTAAAAAGTAATCAACACATTTCCCGCGGCCAAAAAGATACGCAGACACAGAAAAAATATTTTACATCGGAAGCGTTTTTTACCAACTGTTGTCAGTGCTCAGCAACGGCATATAAAAAACAACCTTCATAGAATGCCTAGGTCTTACACCAATTTATGACGATTACAAGGCATATAAGTATATGTACTGTATCAAATTAATGTAAAGAAATGTTACTAATTTGGTGCGATTTTCTGATAAAGGGCAGCGCTATCGCTATATACAAACTGGTTGCATTGCTCAACAAACGGCATACCGAGTGCCCTTCCGTAAAAACAATTTCACATGACTTCTCTGTCGGAAATGCACGTAACTTCTATCTTTGTTTAAAGAAGTTTATTTTTAGGTGAATACAGATGTAATCAATCGTAAGTAAGAAGGTTTTCAATGAAATAACATCATAATTTGAAAATAAAAATACAAACGATTCGTACGTTCCGTAAAAATCCGTACTATTCTTACTGGTCTATCTTGCACTATTTTTTCCATAGCGCAGTCAGCACAGTTTACAGTACAGTTTACAGTACAATTATCTACGATGTTTGAAATATAGCATGCTAACTTAGAGGCTTTCAGTCCCAAGGCCAAAAACGAGGGAAAATGAAGTTATCAAGAACAATAACTCTATCAAATTCTCGGTGTTTTCAGTAATTGTTCAAAAAGACATTGGACTCTCGTGACAATAGAAGTCATGTTTCCGCGACAAGACTGAATAGGACTGCACGCAATACAACGACAACCTATCATACAATTTTAGGACGTTATTACTGTCATTCAGTTATTATCTAATAAAAAATACAGGCGATACTCACTTTTTTCAAAGTATCTATAGGACTGAGTGATATCAAGTACAAATTTATTTGAATGATGCAAAATGTTCACAAAGACCCTTACATGATGCGGAATGCAAAGTTTGATGGGGATGTCCGGCAGCAGCATCAAGAAAATTGGATTACCTTCTATGTGAATGAATTAAATAATTAACTGATATATTAATGGGAAACACGTTTTGGTTTTGTTGTACAATACAGTAAATTCCGTTTATAACACACTCATTCGGACCATTTAAATTTATTCCCTATATCCGGAGTTTGTATATACATATACCATGTCCATGTCAAATAAAGAAAGAAACAACTCGGTCAGATAATTTCTTTTCCGTTGTGTACGGAGTTCAGTGTATAAAATATAATAGAATTAGGTGTCATTTCCCTGAGCAAGTTTTCGGGCAAGAAATACTGTTCGAAGTTAGCCCTTCACACGTTAAAATGACGTTGCTATAGTTAATATAAAACATACTTATTGCATGATAAAAAGACTGTTGTTGAGTGAATATACTTTAATTATGCCCGCTGTAAATTACTTTGTAGTTGTCGGTTGGTAGGTAGGTTTGTCGGTTTGAAGGTAAATCTTTGGATTCTGCTCAATAACCTGTGAAGGCTTTGACCTATAGAGGTTTCAAACAGGGACATTGGTCATGCATGACAGTAGATGAACCATATTCAGTTTGAAGTCAATGGGTCAAAAGTCACAGTCACCTTGCATTGGAAAACGGTTTCCGATCAACAACTTTAGAAGACTTTGACCTAGATTGTTTAGGGATATTGGTGAACCCTATTTATTTTGAGGTCACTGAGTCGAAGGTCAAGGTAACAGTGACCCGCATTGACAAACGGTTTCCGTTCAATAACTTGACAAGCGTTCGACCTAGGGGTCTCAAACTTGGAAGGAACATTTGTCTTGAACAGTAGGTGAGCCCTATTTATTTCACGTCACTGTGTCAAAGGTCAAGGTAACAGTGACCTCGCATTTAAAAACGGTTTCCGTTCAATAATGCTTTGACCTAGATGATTGTCTCAAACTTAGGGTAGGAATGTTGGGCACGGATATTAGACGTACCGTGTTCATTCTGATGTCACTGTGTCTAAGGTCAAGGTCGCAATGACAATAAGTTTATTAGTCAACAACCCTTTGACCTAGTGTCTACAAACTTAATAGGATCATTCATATATTATGACTGTCGGGTCAATAGATCACAAGCAGTTTTCTAGCGTTGTAAGAACTTGGCGGATTGGGTGAGGGGGCACACTTTTTTATGTGTTTCCAGTCAAAATTGTGTCAAATAACGTCATTTGATAAGAGAGATGAGAAAAAAGTAGCCAACTAATCCGTCTACACGATCAAGTACAGTACTAGTTTCATTTTTTCAGTATAACTACAGCACATATTTTGTGAAATTGTTTCGCGTTTGATCATAGAAAATTATTGCAGTTCAACGACATTGATAACGTTGCTTATGATTGGATCATTACGTCTTGTTTATGCAACGATGCTAAATAAATGACTTCGCGTACCACGCCTGTATCTCGCCAAGTAAATATTTTCTTTCTAATATATGCTGAAATGTCATTTAAAATCAGAGCATTGGTGTAGGCAAGTACCCAGAGTGTTTTGCACTCGTATGGTCTGACACACGACGTGATCAGATCGTATTACCATGTTATTACGTCTACATTTCTGGGAGGTCAGTCACAATTCAATAAGCAAATACGAATCACCTTTAAGTTCAGTTACGGTCTCATCATGACTATTGCAGTTTTTACTTTTAAATACAACTTTTTGACAGTGTCCGACATGCCTATATTTTATGTTAGTAATGGTTTGCAATTTATTGATATAAAACATCAACACGAATGTACATGTGCCGCTTTTCTCTTTTCAAATAAGATTAATTAACAAATTATGTGGCAGCTAACACATCGTAGTTTTACAGGTTGTTTGTGTCACTTCAGCCTAATTTTGAAGTTTTTATTTTGAGATACTCATGAAAATTACAGGAATATGTGATTATCTCTTGCAGACCTCCAGCATCATCTTGTAGAACTCTTTCAAAAACATTATGTGAAGACATCGCTTTCTCCGCTAATGACGCAAGACAATGATGTTAATATCAGTGACGTATATGTCCCCCCTAACATGGTGCGTGAAACGACAGATAACAAGGGCAGAAATATACCTGAAGAATTCTCAATTGATGAGGAAGGATTTTCGTACATGAAGAAAAAGAAAGTATCAGAAACGTCAGCTTATTTAGAGCAATTAAGACATAATGCATGTTCACGTGATGGAAAATACAGAAGGATTTACATCATAGGAGATGTGGGCACAGGGAAAAGCGCATTTTGTAAAATGATGATTCAGAACTGGTGCAAAGCTATCACAGAAAAAACTAAAGGTAGGGAATCAGTTAGTACGGGCATTGAAAACATGGGTACAGATAGAAGTACATTTGAACTTTTGTTTTACGTGCCCCTACAGTTTATGTCAGGTAAGAGTGATTATGATATTGCCGAGATGATAAAGACGCAATTACCCGATTATAGCACACTAATTGACAAGATATTTTCGGACGAGTCAGAAAGTTGTCTCATTCTAGCAGACGGTTTGGACGAATGGACACCTCCTCAAAGAAGTGAATCGCGCTTACCGCACGATACATATGGATTGCCTACATCACGTCGTGTACGCTCTGCAACACTGATAACAACATCACGGCATTCAGCTCGTGGGATACTTGATATGAAATCCTCCGAATGCGATCTGAAAATAAAACTCTTAGGTGTGACTGAATGGGATGCTATATATATGATAAAAAAGTATATGGCACTTATAGGTACATGTAAATCGTCATCTTCATTTTACGACCTTCACCAAAAACTTTCCACTTTAAATCTCAGTGATCTAAAAAAAACGCCAATGCTGCTGCAACAAATCACATGGATGTACTGTAACGGATATGCAATAGATAAATCAGATTCTTATATTAATACACACATTGTAAATTTAATATTTAAGTGGATGCGTAAAAACAGCGAGGAAAGACTTTCGGGAAATACATGTTCATCGATAGGAGGACTGCCATTACCAAAAATGTTTGAAAAATACAGTACATGCCAAGAAAACCGCGATCTGATTATACTTTTGGGAAAAGTAGCCTACGACATATTCATTGCAAAAGACGTGTCGTCCGTTGTACTTGATAGGTATGGATTAAAACGGTTAGGTTTAACGGAGCAAGACATTTCAGCAGTTGTTCGGGTAGGGATACTACATGAAGTTAAAAGTGCTGATCCGACATACGCAGAGTCGAAATTATCATTTATTCATACATCATATCAAGAGTTTTATGCCGCCGTGTATATTTCTAGTCATTGTCTCTCACAAACTCAAACTTCTCAAAGTCGTTTTATAGAGGATTTCATCCTGCGCAATATCTCTGTTGTAGAATTACTGCGATTAAAAAACGTTTTGATTAAAATATGCGGACTATCGCCTTTCCTTACAGGTCGTATCATTGAATGCATTAATCAGGTAGCATACAAAGATAAGCAGTTGATGGAATACAGAGGAAAACGAAAATCTGTCTATCTTGGCTTTTTTTGGACACCTTGCAATTCTTCCGTACACGAAATTCAGGAAACATGCTTTCGTTGTGTATCTGAATCTAACTCTACTCTTGATCAGCTGCAGCTACGCGTAAACCTGTGTGACTGTATAATTCTTACTGAAGCGCAACTCAAAATGTGCATCTCCAGTGTTGAATCTGTAAGATTTATCACAATTCTAATCCAGCATTTATCACACGAGCAGTGCACATCATTATCATCATTCCTTTCACAAGCAGTATCATTAGAAAGTCTTGACCTTGTAGGTGTCATATGTAAGCAGGCTGGATGTGATGGTCATAGTATCGATCTCTCCAAACATGAACAGCTACAGAAGCTACAGATAGAAAGATGTAGCAAAATATCTGTATCTAGTGGTATTCCTGCTATTAATCTTAAGTCATGTTGGATCAGTTGTTGTAGGTTATCACACAGGGAGTGTACATCATTATCATCATTTCTTTCACAAGCAGGATCATTAGAAAGTCTTTACCTAGAAGATGTCATATGTAAGCAGGCTGGATGTGATGGTCATAGCTTCGATCTCACCAATCATGAAGAGCTACAGAGGATACGGTTAGAAAGATGTTACCAGATATCTGTATCTGGGGTTATTGCTACTACCAATCTAAAATCATGTGAGATCAGTGGCTGTTGGTTATCACACGAGCAGTGTACATCATTATTATCATTCCTTTCACAAGCAGTATCATTAGGAAGTCTTGACATTCGACATGTTATTTGTAAGCAGGCTGGATGTGATGGTCATAGTATCGATCTATCCCATCATGAACAGCTACAGAGGCTACAATTAAAAAAGTATAGCCAGATATCTGTATCTGGTGTTACTTCTACTACTAATCTAAAGTCATGTGAGATCAGTTACTGTAGGTTATCGCACAAGCAGATGACATCATTATTATCATTCCTTTCTCAAGCAGTATCATTAGAAAGTCTTGACCTTCGACATGTCATATGTAAGCAGGCTGGATGTGATGGTCATAGTATCGATCTTTCCCATCATGTACAGCTACAGACGCTACAGTTAAAAAGATGTTACCAGATATCTGTATCTGGTGTAACTCCTACTACTAATCTAAAGTCATGTGAGATCAGTTACTGTAAGTTATCACACGAGCAGATGACATCGTTATTATCATTCCTTTCACAAGCAGTATCATTAGAAAGTCTTGACCTTCAACATGTCATATGTAAGCAGGCTGTATGCGATGGTCATAGTATCGATCTTTCCCATCATGTACAGCTACAGACGCTGACGTTAGAAAGATGTTACCAGATATATGTGTCTGGTGTTAGTCCTACTACTAATCTAAAGTCATGTGAGATTAGTTACTGTAAGTTATCATACGAGCACTGTTCACCATTATCATCATTCCTTTCTCAAGCAGTATCATTAGAAAGTCTTGACCTTCGACATGTCATATGTAAGCAGAGTGGATGTGATGGTCATAGTATCGATCTCTCCCATCATGTACAGCTACAGAGGCTACAGTTAAAAAGATGTAACAAGATATCTGTATCTAGGGTTATTCCTACTACTAATTTAAAGTCATGTGAGATCAGTGGCTGTAAGCTATCACACGAGCAGATGACATCATTATCATCATTCCTTTCTCAAGCAGTATCATTAGAAAGTCTTGACCTTCGACATGTCATATGTAAGCAGACTGGATGTGATGGTCATAGTATCGATCTCTCCCATCATGTACAGCTACAGAGGCTAAAGTTACAAAGATGTAATCAGATATATGTATCTGGTGTAACTCCTAGTACTAATCTAACGTCATGTGAGATTGGTCACTGTAAGTTATCACATGAGCAGTGCAAATCATTATCGTCATTTGTTTCAAAAGCAGTATCATTAGAAAGTCTTGACCTTCGACATGTCATATGTAAGCAGGCTGAATGTGATGATCATAGTATCGATCTCTCCCATCATGTACAGCTTAAAACGCTAACGTTAGAAACATGTAACCAGATATCTGTATCTTGTGTTAGTCCTACTACTAATTTAAAGTCATGTGAGATAAGTGGGTGTACGTTATCACACGAGCAGTGTACATTAATTTCATCATTCCTTTCACAAGCAATATCATTAGAGAACCTTGACATTCGACACGTGATATGTAAGCAGGCTGAATGTGATGGTCATAGTATCGATCTCTCTCATCAAAAAAACATTCAGAGGCTAAAGTTAGAAAGATGTTGCCAGATATTTGTAGCTGGTGTTATTTCTACTCCTGATCTAAAGTCATGTGAGATCCGTCACTGTAAGTTATCACACGAGCAGTGCACATCATTATCATCATTTGTTTTACAAGCAGTGTCATTAGTAAGTCTTGACCTTGAAGATGTCACATGTATGCAGGCTGGATGTGATGGTCATATTATTGACCTCTCTCATCACGACCAGATGAGATATTTTCACACACAAATTGAGTTATGTAAAAATATTTCTGTGCGCGTTTAACCTCACCTTGGAATCGAAGAATTCGCCGTTTGGGTTTTTTCCTCAAAAATTTTAAGCAAATAGTATATTACAGTGCATGTATAATATTTCACACTTATTACTAAAAGTGAAGCTACTTTGAAAGTAGCACAGGGTCTAGTGTTATGATGATGAACTTGTAATAATCTGTTGTCATGTTGTGGTATCAATTTTCTAATGTTAACGTAAGATAAGTTGCTTCCGAGACGGTTATCTTAATAAATACGAAGGAGTAGATACAGTGTATAGAAAGTTATAGTCAAATGCTCACGTTCTTTCGTTATGAATCATATTGTAATGTAATAAAAAGGTATGAGATAATCATCTCTTGATTAGTTATATACTAAGTCAACAACCATGTACATGTACATGTATATGTATTTGTCACTGATTGTTTTAAATGCTGTAAAATGAAACATTGACAAGACCTGTGTGATAGTAGAAGAATAAAAGTTAAGTTCGTAACGTGTCTATCGGTTGTTCTTTTTGTCAACAGTTATCCTCGTACATAATGACTCCGGATAAAGCGAAATTCCGGATGAAAGGAACAATTTTGCTGGGCCAAATTTGTTTGCTTTCTTTACATTATATGAAAATGGTGTATGAATATAAATGGTCCCAATGAGTTCGTTATATAAGGAGCTTACTGTATATCAGTTGCTAATAATACGAGTATTACAGGGTATGCAAACGCCGCATGTGTAAGACTAACTTTAGTAAGTTCGACAGTAAAAACATTTGTGCTTTTGAAAGTGTCAAATATTGTCTTAGTGGTCAGAAAAGACTAGTGTATGCGGCAATCTGATGTAAAGTTCTTGTGACAACAGATCTTGCAGTCGCCTGTTCGGCCATTATAAACAGCTGGTCTCTTATATTGACAGAAAAAAATACCCTTATCTTCTCGTCTGACCTTGCAAAAGCCGTTGCACGGCGAGAAATTAACGGCAGTAATTCGTATTATATTTTCTTCTCAGGAACTCTAACTTTCGCTTTCTTTGTACCCCGGACATTTTTCATTCTGTTTATTTTATACTATGTAAAAACATATTGACGTGCCTATCCCCTTGAAAGAAACTTGATTGACTAAAATGAGATCTAATGTCCGTAGCCCGTTTTGTCTGGGAATAAACGAAGGCAAAGATAACATCAATGTAAGTTTTAATGTTTTTGAATATGAATTATGTTCCATATGACGTGTGCAGTTCTTACAAATGCCGTTAACAAAATCGAATCTAAGACACGGCGGCCATTTTGTTTTGAGTGTATACAAATTGTACATAGCTTCTCTAGTCAATCAGAAAAGGCAAAAATGATGAGGCTCCAAATGGCAAACGGTTTATGCGGAATTACACATGGTGTAATAGGGCCCATATACAGGGGCTCTTGACCAATCAGAATCTATCAAATTTATATGCGATATTTTAATACATTGTATATCTTGTTTACGGTGCGAGGGAACCGTGTCACAGATATTAGAAAAGTTCATTTGTTTCAATTTTACGACCATTTGTATATTGTCAGGAGGTGTAACCTTTGATTCCGAAACATAGAAGAACAGTGCGTTAGGGATACTTGATTAAAAGAGATATTACAATAGCAGAAAACTCTGGCATCGTATACAAGATGCATAAGATGCAACAAAAGCTTTTGGTATAGAGAACTACCCTTAACTGTCAGCCTTGTTCAATAATTCTTTTATGACATTTAATAGCGTTTTTCTTTTTGTGATCATGGGCGCCATCACGTTTTTCTTGTTTAGAGACTGTAAAGACCCTCCAAAATGTTAGGTTTACATATTTTGTAAATATGATTGAATAGAAAAACTCGTTTGAAGTTTTTCTGTATTAAATTTCAGCTGTCAGAAGCTACTAATTGAAAAAATTGTCATTAAGACACTCTATCTGTCTGTCTGCCAGTCTGTTTCGCCCGTCCATCCATCTTTTCATCCATCTAATCACCTTTCCACCAACAATTCCCTTGGTCCAGTATCACTCTATATATCTCATAACATTAAGGATATTCGTATAGAAAACACATCACCCTGCTATTTCTCTCTTGCTGTACTATTAGATATGTTTGATATGTTAACGATTTCTTTTCATAAATATTGAATCATCAGCAAAACCTACTTTAATTTCCGTCATAAAATCGTAACCCTTATCGTTCATATAGGCTTTAAGATTTTGTTTGCCACCTGGCCACTTATTGTGTTCTATAGAAAAAGTTCTTATGTGAATTTTATCCCATGGGATGGTTTCAAGCACACCTAGCTCAGCCCCTTCTACGTCTAAGCTGAAATAGTCCACATGAAGCTGGTTCAGCGCAAGCAAAACTGAATACAATGGGAAACATTGAACTTGTAAATACTTTCCTCCATTATAATTTAGTTTGCTAGACGGTTCGACTATTTTTGCCAAGACCGGATCATTCCCGATCAAAAATGCTTCCTGAAATATAAAAATTATTAACTTAGTATGGAATGGTTGCGAGTGTTTAGTATGGAACAGTTTTGAAACGAATATTACATAATGTCTTTGAATATTCCGAATAGCATTGTTACTTTTCCTTTTGTACATCAGCTACATGTATCACACATTATCTCTTGAAATCATTATGCATGTTACAAAGCGCGTCGTTTTATTTTAGTTTAAATTAAAGGCCTCGTCCCGGCATGTATGCAACTGTGCCTGGTTTTCACTGAAAATTTAATTCTCAAAATAGTGTGCAAAAATATGACCAAGTCCCTGGATCACTTTGAATTTAGTAATATAGTAACATATCTTTATGGGATAATGATAATAGCTTATTGTTCATTATGAGTGTCTCACAAGTGAAATTTTGATTCATGGCAAATACGGGATCACAATAACGGGAAAAAGATAAGTAAAACTATGGAGGGGAATATCCACTCAAACTCTATGCGTCTGTATAACATCCTTATTCATAAGCATTGTATGCTCATTTGTCTTAAAGTCGAAAGGAAAAGATACGCAGAAAGACGGTTACACGCAAGATGGATCCAATATTTACTAAATCTAAGACATTCTGAATAAATAAATAAAGAAGTAGGATGAAAGAAAGTACTTAGTAGCACTAAAGTAACATGTTAACATGCATAAGAGTTGTCATAGAGATGCATAGAGTTCTGTCGGATATTACATGATTGTAACATTTAGTAAACATGACAAATAAACATGGAACGTTAATGAATAAGCATGTCACATAGATATATAGAGTTTTGGCGGATAATCCCCTATATATACTACGTATGTAATATCCACCAAAACTGTATGCATCTTTATGACAATTCTAGTTACACAGCTATATTACTTGCTTATAAATGAACGTTCCAGACTCATTTGTCTTGTTTACTACATCTTGCATTCATTTAGAAGGCTATATTCCTTCAGTGCTACTTAGTACTTTCATTCATTTTACTTCTTTATTCTCAGAATATCTTAGATGTACTAAATATAAGATCTATCTTGCGGCATGTAATCATTTCCCTGTGTATTTGATAATAATAATGTATCATAGCCTGCAGCTGACAGACAAATACTCATATTTTTCTTTTCTGATTTACAATCAAAATACATATGTATATGTATAGTAAGTTAAACAACACAATACAAAATGCAGAGGTAACAACTTTTAATCTTAAAACAGCGCGGATTTTCAAAATCCGGTTCTATTGTTTTAAGCCTTTTATTTTATACCGGAAGGCAGACGATATTTTGGCCCTAAACAAATACAAATTTCAAAGCTCCCTCCTATTTTAGATACAGAGGTGTTATAGGTTACAGAGCTCATCCGATGACGTTCAAAGAGAATGTCATAATAGTAAGACAAACTATTTTTTTCTGATGAAAATGATTACTTTCAGACCACTTCAAATAACAATTAAAAATGTGCAATAAAGTACAATTCTGTTGATATTTTGGTGCAAATTAACCTTCTTACGTCATGATATCGAAGGAGTCAAATACATCCTTTCATTTTTTATCACACATTCTCCGTACTTGACATTTTATGATAAAATGATCGTAATCGTTTATTTCTTCAATCGATTATAGAACACCTAACGCTTTTAAGGCTTGTTGACTGCTAGGAAAACTAAAACTCCAGTTGCAACGTTCAAGTGTGGTTTACTTTTAATTTATTCTGTAGCTTAAGAGAAATATTTCAAACGACAATGTAACAAGGAGATGTACGTAAGACGTACATGTTTGGACTGCGGACAAAGACTGTAACAAAGATATATCTACAGCTGTTTAAAATGATTTAAAAACAATTTACAGATATAAACGTCAGTACAAACAATTAACATGCAAAATGTCACACCCAGAGTCTCAAAATGTGACTATTGACTTCATGGCCATAACATAAGTTTGTTTTAATACTTACTGAAGCGGGGTATGGTTTTGTGCTTAGACAAGCATTCAGTGTATAGGCTTTCCTATTTTTCCTTCTTAAACTTTCGAAAGCCTCAGGATTAGGTTCAATAAGTATACCGTTCCAGTTTCGAAATCGATCGAGGAACAAACTGTTGGACAGATACTCTCCATCATAGGCGCCGCAATCCACGTAAAAACCGTTCCGCTGGAATGAATGTTTTGTAGTTCAGCCTATATAAAATTAGTAAATTTGATTCGTAAATATACATTAGAGGTATCGAGTCTGTGTTTGTGCATCAAGTAATAATTGCTTCCGTTACTATTTGTCGCAGTGCTTGTAAATTGAATGATGTACACTTCTTATTTCTAGATTCTTGAAAGAGAAAATGTCGCTTCAAATTTAAAAGTTTAACAACTTAATTATACATAAGAATACAGGAACACTACAACGAAATGGAAACTTTGGTTGTTTCCTTTAACATAGACAAATAACAGATGGAGCTCTGAATTTAGCAGAAAAGCATTTGGACAGTGTTGATGCCGTTATATGTGCATTTAAAAAGATCTATTTTCAGAAGCTCAAATCACAGTAGTCGCAAGCTAAGTAAGCTTGGCTGATTATCTTGAAACAAATTAATGGGACCCTTGCAATCCTTTCCATACCAAGAACTTGTCAGACCAGAACAACATAACGCAATAATTTATGTAAAGTGATCTAGATTAAGCTTAGTGAATGTTGGTTTTCTACAGACAATTAGACATAATCGAATCCTACTATTGATGTCAAAGAAATTAGTTAAAAGTAAAGAAATGGTTCAAAGTAACTTTCACTGAACTGGCGTCATAGTTCAAGGTGTTGTGAAACAGTGACCATTTTGGCAGCGCTTTGTGCTGCATAATAGTAGGAGCATATTTTCGTTGTTTGTTTTGGAGAACAAGGGCGGCCATGTTGAACATCTGCTGCAGACAATGCAAGTCTGATTTCTTAGACCTTTACACATGAACATCATTTATGTACAAGGGCGTTCATTATAAAATGCAACTGCATCTGTCAATTTAATATACACCATGAATTTCTCGTGCGAATTGCTTTACATGATATGTGTATTCTTTAGCTTTCTATTGATATGAACTCTAGTTTTGTCTGTATAGTATTTAATATCTTATAATCATTTATACAAGGTCAACTTGTATACACTGTGTAAACCCATGGTAAATGAATTCACTACCGAAATCCGGGGTTACATTAATACTCACTTTAGACTAGGAATAATTGCCCGGAATACATTTAATGAAATTTGTTAAGTTGTGAAGTATTACAGTTTTTTATGCCACAGTAACACGATGGATAAGAACATTTAAAAGTGATATTGACTCGGTTGAAAATGCACCCCGTCGTGGTAGACCTGTCAGTGTAGTGACCCTCAATAATGTTCAAAAAGTGAAGGATATGATGTCGAGTGCTGCACGATTAGCTACAAGAAAATTAGCTTATAAATTGAGCATTTCGACAGGATCAGTTTTTAAAATATTAAAAAATGCCTTGAATGTTAGGAAAATCGCTGCAGGATGGATTCCACATATGTTAACAGAAGAACAAAAGAGACGTCGTGTTCCAATGGCCAGAAAACTTGAAAAAAATTCTAAAATTTGATCAAAGGCATTCGCAAACATAATAACTGGTGACGAAACATGGGTGCATTACCATCAACCCACACAAAAAATCTAATAACAAAATATGGGCTACGAGAAACATCAGAAGACAATATGTAGCCAAACGCACTATCAGGGTTAAGACAGTAATGTACGCTATTTTTTCAATAACCGTGAAGAAACAGTTCAAGTCCCCATACCTTCACGCAGATCAGTAACTGGAACTGTGTACAGAGACCTTGTCTTGAAAAAGTGGGGAAAAGTGTTAAACGTCGTCGCCCAGTCCTTGGATTATCGCGTATGATACTATTGCATGATAATGCTCCAGCCCATAACTCCCAGATTGTTCCCATTATTTTGCGGGCATAAGGGGTGACAGTTCTTCCCCATCCCCCGTATTCGCCTGACATTGCCCTGTGTGACTTTTTCCTGTTCCCCGTTTAAAGAAACATTTAGAAAGTCGCCGTTTTCACACAAGGAATTCGACATTCTGATGTTGTCGTTTATAGACTCTGAGGTAGTTGCATTATATAATGAACGTCCCTCGTATATGTTCTTATGTACCGGCAATAAACATTGCCCAATTCAATATCTTTAAATATGTGCTATCAAATGTTACTATATTATTTTGTATTAATAACCACCCTATTTTAGAGAATCTGTGTGCTTTATATAAGACAGAAAGTGAGAAAGATAGCGATACAGTAATGAGCTTGAATAGCAGAAACATGAAAGTTTCTTTGCCATAGAACGAAATCATTGAACTTTGAGGTACAAGTTATATATCCTGTATCAGATTAGCGTAAATCTTTGCTGAAATTATTACATGCATTGACTTTGTATGTTTATGAAAATTTAAAAGATCCCTCATGGATGCCTATTTTAACGAATATTACCTTATCATTTTATTTGCTTGACAGCCATTCACTTACCGTATTGTTCAGCAAATTGTCCACAAACTGAGTCTGACCTGGTGATGGATTTTGCATTGCCGGCATTGAAATATTGTATGGAACTATAGCGGGAGGTTGTATATAATAGTTTCTCAAAAGTTCGATCAGTTTTATGTCGTCTTGTGCAACTTTAGCTTTGTTCAGATCTGACATGTAGTCTGCAGGTCTTTGTGTGGTGTAGTTAATTCCGCTGTATGAAGTATGAATTTGTTGATGCAAAGATATTAAATTTTTTAACACATTAACGATAGCAAAAGTTATTATAAGAATCAAAACTCGGCGGCGGCAATACATTGTAATATTTTCCTTTTTGCCAAGTGTGTTTGTAGCAAAATGTTTCTCATTCATGCTAACATCCTAGTATGAATCATTACACATGTTTATGTCGTAATAGTGTGGAAAGAAATTGCGGAAAGAAATTGGCTGAAGGTTCACTGCGTCCATGTGGCGCAAAACTGAAAACACTATAACTACCTGAAGAAATGAAATATAGATATCAATATTTTCGCATTTCCGTCGCAAAGATCAAGCTGGAAATTCCGAAAAATAGCATTGTGAGCCTCTTTTCGACTAATATCTTGGTTAAGATATATTTCAATAAACTAGTTTAAGAATCCCATATTGATTTGTCATTGTTCGTGAGATGCACAGATGTGAAGTATCGCCTTTTTCTGTAAATGCTTATGCAAAAAAGGCTGACACTGATATCTATTCACAATTTTCAATGGCACAGCTTGTAGAATAAAGTACCATCTGGTTAACTTAATATAAGTCCATTTAAAGTACGCAAATGTGATTGAATGGACAATCTTGTTTGAAGTTTTTGTGTATTAAATTTCAGCCGTCAAGCGCTACCTTAATTAAAATAATTGTCGGTAAGAAACTCTATCTGTCTGTCTGCCTGTGAGTTACGCCCGTCGATCCATCAATTCATCCATCTATACACTCATCCATCCACGATTTCCTTGGTTAAATATCACTCTATCTTTCTGATATTCGTATAGAAAACAAATATGAAATATGTCATCACCCTGCTACTTCTCTCTTGCTGTACTATCATACATGTTTGATAATTATGTTAACGATTTCTTTTCATAAAATCGAAACCCGTATCTTTCATATAGGCTTTTAGATTTTGTTTGCCACCTGGCCACTTATTGTGTTCTTACATGTTTGCGTCCGGGCTGTAACTTTGTCATGCATTGAAGGATTTTAAAATTGCGTGGCATAAATGTTCAGCACATCAAGACCACGTGTTGCATGCAATGCCCATGTCACTATCTCAAAGGTCATGGTCACACTTAGAGTTTGAAAGTAGTAGAATCCTGTTTATATGCACACATTCGTGTCCGGACTGTATCTTTGTCATCCATTAAAGGATTTTAAAATAACTTGGCACAAATGTTCAGCACATCAATACGATGTGTCGCGTGAAAGACCAACGTCCATTCCTTAAAGGTCAAGGTCACAGTAAGAGTTCGAAAGTGATAGGATACTATTTATATGCACACATTCATGTCCGGACTGTAACTTTGTCATGCATTGAATGATTTTAAAATAACCTGGCACACACGTTTTGCACATCAAGACGACGTGTCGTGTGCAACCCCCATGTCCCTACCTATAAGGTTAAGGTTACCCAATGGAGTCCTGTTTATATACATACATTCGTGTCCCGACTATAACTTTATCATGCATTGAAGGATTTTAAAATAACTTGGCGAAAATGTTAAGCGCGTCGAAACGATGTGTCGCGTGCAAGACCTACGCACCTACCTCAAAGGCCAGCGTCATACTTAGAGCTTGTAAGTAATAGAATACTACAAATATGCACACATTCTTGTCCGGACTGTAATTTTGTCATGTATTGATCTTAAAATGTTCAACACATCAAACTGATGTGTCCGGTGCATCCCTATCTCAAAGGTCAAGGGCAGACATAGAGTTTAAAGATAAAAGAATGCTCTATACATGCATGCATGGAAGGATTTTAAAATTACATGGCACAATTGTTGAGCACATAAAGAGGACAAAGACTGTGCCTCTTTCGGGGGCATTCGTCACTTATGAGGGACAGCTCTTGCTCTTCCACAATTTTGAAATACAGCAGAAAGAATTATATTTTAAAACTTTATAACTCTACACCAGACAGATGCAGAATCAATACCACATTTGGGTTAATGCTTAGTCGAAATAGTATAGTAAAATAAAAGAGAAATGACTATGTACTTGGTTGTTACCTACAATTCTCAGTTCAGAGGAAACAATGCGATTTCCCCAAATTTCCTTCCATAAAATGGCAAACAAATCGCTGTAAATTGAGTCAAGAGTGCATTGAGAGAGGGTATGGATCACCTCAGTGATATCTCTAGCTAACTACATCTCATAGCTTGCAAAACATATTTAAATGGGCACGCTCTACATCTATCAGATTTTATTCTTAGAACATAAATAGTGTGTACAATGAACATAAAATGGTAAATAGATACAATTGTAAAAAAGGTATATCGACGAATACCTCATTTTGTCACAAATAATTAAAAATGAGACCTTCTGTAATAAATCGCTATCCAACCATTAATTGTGCAACAACAGCTGAATGTTTTACGGTACTGTAGCATATTTTGATTTTACCGATGAAATGGGTATCTGGAATGTATTAAACGTTTGGGAACTTTATTTGATTTGAAATCAACATTAAGGAGTGCCTCAAAATTCAAAATAACTTTAAAACCAAAATAGCATTGATGAAAATAATGATATATCAAGACGTGTCATGAAATAGTTATAGTTAAATATGGATGGTGCAGATTGGTTTAAATAATAATGACACATTCTATTTTAGGAAGGTGATGAAAAGGTTGTTTATCAATCTGTCTGAAATGTGGTTGACATGTCTGTAAGATATTATCTGTAATTTTAACCGCAGCTGCTTTAATACAGGACAATGTGCAGTTGTTTTTGGGGTTTTTTTTTGGGAAAAGAACAACACAATTTGAAATACTGTGGCAAGTATATGTGTTACACAAACTCTTATGTTTCAAGTACAACTCGTGGTACTCAATACAGATACTTCACACCTGTTTATTGTAAGTAGATACTTTAGCAGAACAAGAACCATAATGTTAGCTTGTCTTCTTCTAAATTGTTTCCCTTTTTTTGCAGAGCATAAATCCAAAATTACAAATGATAGAGGAAATTGAGAGGAAGTACAGAATGCAAGAATCATAACCCTGTCCTTTTCATTCCAAATGATTCCCTTTGCTACATTTTCGAATAAATACTGACTAGAGTCTACCTTTTTCAGACTACATTGTATGTATGCAAAGACATTGGGGAAGTACAAATATTTGTATATTTATATAATATATCTTATGGCTTTTTGTTGGTTGACTGCAATTTTCATCCAACTTAAAATGATTGCTCAAGCCACTACCCTTGATCGAACCAAACACTGAACATTGTTTGAATGTGTGTGTGTTGTTCTTTTTTTACTTTTAATAGAGGAATCTTTCATTAAACAGATTGAAGATTTTGTTAAAGACAAACAACGTATATTTCTCCCTTTACTACGATATATCTAAACTTAAAACTGTTAAAAAACATCTGTTATATGATTAATAACTGGGCTGGGCCACTGCCTGCTTGAATGATTCAAGATCAGGCAGAGTTGCATTATGCGAGGGCAACCTATCCGACAGGACTGTGGTGTGGAAGAAAAACAGTATTTAAAGAAGTCCGGGTTTGCACGGGTTTTGCGGAGACTATAAAGGGGTGCAAGTGTCTTGTTAACCTGTTTGGGACTTCTAGATAACTAGGTAGGGGGATTGCTTCAACATTGTTGTATATTTTGTAGAACATAACCAGTTTGGGGGCTCCACGCCTGTTCTATAGGGTGCTCCAGCCAAGGGTGTTCAGCAGGATCTCTAGAGTAACCATTTCTTTACCCATCTGTTTGTGCGTCGCTGAACCATTTCTAGCGTGTGTATATTAACATTGGTGTGTGGCGACCATATAGATGATGCGTTCTCTAATTGTGGTCTGACTTTTTTTTGTTAGAAAATGATTTGATATTTTCATGCTTTGTTTTGATTTTACATTTGAAAAAGCCAAGTGTTCTTTTTGCGTTTGGTTTTGTTCTGGAGATGTGTATATTCCAGCTGAGATCTTGGCTTATATCTACACCAAAGTATTTTGCATCCTTACCTAGGGAAAATATTTTACCATGACGTTTATAAGAGAACTGGATGGGCTTTCTGCTACGTGTGATATTGAGGACCTGGCATTTTACTTAGGTTAAACTCCATGTCCCACAATTTTTATCAAGTTTCTAGCTTAAAGAGATCATTTTGTAACATTTGACAATCGGAAAGGGAAGTCACTGCAAGGTAATCAGTATCATCAGCGAATAGCCGCACCTGGGTGTGCGGGGGCGGGGGTGACCGTGTCAAGGGGATCATTTATGTAGATTGTGAAAACCAAATTTGAAAGATCCTTGGGGAGGGTGGGGGGGGTGACCGTGTCAAGGGGATCATTTATGTAGAGTGTGAAAACCAAATTGAAAGGTCCTTGGACAGAGTTCTGCGGGACCTCGGATGTAACAGGGACATGATCAGACGTGCAACTGTTAACCAATACTGACTGTGATCAACCTATTAAAAGGGACCGGATTCAAGATACGGTTTGACTGGGGGCACCATGTCATTGGAGTTTAAATAGTAATTTAAGGTGGTTGACTTTGACGAAGGCTTTACTAAAATCAAGTAGGACAAAGTCGGTCTGTTTACCTGGGGAGAGGTTATGGGATAGTTCATTAACTAGCTCAATGAGCTGTATCTCACAGACCCGTCTTTCACGGAACCCATGTTGTAGGTCATAGAGTATGTTATGTTTTGAGAAATGCGTGGATAGGCTAGATGCAATTATATGTTCTAGGAGTTTACATAGAATGCATGTGAGCGATATATACTGAAAGGATAAAGAAACGCAGGGTAAACATTTGAGGTGATTTAAAGTGATGTGTTTGATGTTATATACACTATTTTATATGAGTATAAAAACCAATCTTTAATAAACAAATTACCAAAATGTCATTAGATTTTGACCAATAATTCATTAATAATTGAAGCACATTTGACGGTACCCCCCAATATCGCAAAGTGAAATCGACTGACTTGTCAGTATCTCGTATGTCCCCCTCGCGCATCTGTCACAGCCCTTATTCTCTTGTGCATGGAATTCATCAGTGCATTAATCCTTCTCATTGGGATATTGTTCCACTCTTCCAACAATGCTGTCCTTAGTTGGTCGAGTTAGAGGGGGTATTCCTACGCCCCCTTATCCTCCTGTCAAGTTCGTCCCACAGATGTTCGATTGGGGACAAATCTGGACTGTACGGCGGCCAGTCGAGTGGGTAAATGTTATGGTTTGCGAGAAAGTCTTGACAAACTCTGGCAACATGGGGCCGGGCATTATCATGCTGGAAAATTATTAAGTGACACTGTTGAACAAATGGAACTACAACCGGACGGAAGATTTCATCCCTATATCTTACGGCGGCTAAATTCCCGGCTACCACAATCAAAGGTGACTTTACTCCGTAAGAAATCTCTCCCCAGATCATAACCGAGCCACCCCCAAACCTATCTCTCTCAAGAACGCAAGCGTCGGCGAAGCGTTCCCCACGACGTCGGTATACGCGACGTCGACCGTCCGGACGAAAAAGGGTGAACCTGGACTCATCGGTGAAAAAGACCCGTCTCCATTGCCTCATTGGAAATCGTCTGGGAGCATGTGCCGCCAACCAAGCCATACGACGCGCACGTCGTGCGCGAGTGAGAGGCAGACCAACGTAAGGACGACGTGCTCGCAGACCAACCTCACGCAATCGATTCCTTACAGTTTTTGGGTGAATGTGGCGATTATGATTGCCTACCGTATTATTATCGGTTTCAGTGGCAGTAACGTGGCGATTACGCAGGTGGGAAAGACGAATAGCCCTGTCTTTTCTGAGTATTTTCTGAGTGTTGGATGTCAAGTATATTTTCTATATTTATCTATATGAATTAATTTTCAATACTTAGATATAACATTATACTACAGACTCACTTGAAAATGCAATTTTAAAGTGATGTTACCGTTTAAAGTGATAATTTCAAATAAAACATTAATCAGTCATTTATAATTTTAGAATAATTAACATAGCCATGATTACTATAACCAAACAATAACGATCTGTATATAACAGTTTCATTTACATTAACTGTGAAAACCCTTTTTGGGTCGATTGTTAAAATCGACCTAAAGTTAACAGAGTATATCGGCCTTACGGCCGAACGCACAACATACAAACAAGTAGTTCCATATAAACAGTTGTTAGGCATTATAGCGATTTCTGTTTTCAAAATTATATAGTAATAAATCTAAATAATTTAAAAACATTTCAGAATAGAATAATATTATTCCGTTATTGTTCTTTGAATGTGTAATTAATCGTAAGTACTATTAATGCGCGAACGAACGACTTGGACATACAAATTTATAACAACTCGTTTTTTACCAATAACTCTATATTCGGCGGACATAGAGCAGTTGGTAGAGATGCTGGAAATTGATTTTGCGCTGACTTACTGCGGCCGACGCGAGTTCGAAACCCATTTAATACAGTTTTTTTTTTACATTTTTCTTCTGTTTTACTTATAATTTTAAGACTTTAAACCATTTTAAATGTTTTACAGCAAATAATCATAGAAAACTTCATTCATGTCAAACTTATAAGGATAATGTTAATAAGACATACTGTATACATATTATTCGATAACAGTAAAGTTCAGTCAGTAGTCGTGTCAGGTTTTGCTTGTACAACCAGAATTGGTTTCCTTGGGTTCTTTTGGGGCCATGCCTCAACATCAATCATCACCAATTTCTAGAATATTTACATGTCAGTTTTGTTTGTGGGCCCGCTGTGATACTTTGTATCACTGTTTTTCTTGTTCAGTTATTAATTTACTCTGTGTCTTCTTTGATCTTGCTCATTGTTCAGTTTTTGCCTACAATTTAGGATAGGAATTTATTTTGTATAATTGACACAATACACTCAACCCTATGGGCAAATCCCATAACTTTTGAATGACATTAAAAGTTGTGCAAACTTTGAATTTTCAGTTCAGGTTTGTAAAAATCCACTTCTCAGTTACCATTCACAGCTATGATACTTTATAGGGTAGTTGAACATACATGTTGTCACTGAATGCAAAATGTAAGCACATGGGTTCCTATCAAAAGTAAAGTTTACACATATGGTTAAAGGTCAAACTCTGTGGACATTTGTGTCTCCAGTTTGTTGATAACTTTACTCATGCATGGGTTGCCCTGATATTTACACATGTGTTCAGACACAATCGACCCTCCAGCACTTTCAGTCCTTTGATTGACTATCCGAGTCAAAAAATAAAAAATCCACCCTGTCGGTTATGTATATCTAATTTGTATCTGTCAATAACAGGAATAACTTGGTAAAACTGATTTCTTATATGTTTATAAAGCATCCGATGTGTTTTCAGCATCATTCTTGACTATAACCTAATGTAGCCACTTTGAAGGGTAATATAGATTTAAAGTGGTTGAAATGTAGATTTGTAAGAAGTACCACACATGTATTAAATTTGATTCAGATGTTTATAGAAATATCTTTAATAATGATCTCAGAATACGCTGAACTGAGTAACAAACTGCCATTGTGTGATAATTGATACTACAGAGTAAATTCATCGGGTCAGGGGATGGAATTGTCTATTCCTATACGGATATGCCCAGTGGTCAGGAACAAGAAAGTGTATTGCTTAGACAATGAAAAGGTAATGTCTAAGATCATACCGGTAGAGAAAGTCGTGCATTTTAGTGCTGTTGAACCAGTTGATATTTCTGAAAATTTACTGACAAACAAACTTTAAACGTCATGTATCAGCTACCATAGAAAATTTCAGTGGATTCAATATCTCCACATATACACCAAACTACACTTATTAAACCAGTCGCATTTTCATACTATTTTCAAATAACTTTCTGAAATAAATAATATAACAGCTCAGTAATTTTACATTCCAAAGTGCTCCAGGGACTTTAAACATTATTCTTTGAGAAAAAAAAAGAAAACTACATTTGTAGTAAGTCTTTATTTTATAGCTTATATACATTTTTTATGTTCTTTACAAGATTAAAGCTTTAATTATTTTATTTTGGTTACGAACAAACACTCGTTAAACTGTTCAAAACAACAAAATACTGTAACTATTTTAAGGAAATAAAACGTTGTGAAATGTTTTTCTGTAATACTTGTTTCACGTCTTACATGCATATCAATATAACTAATTATCATTTTGTATGTGTTTTTTGTGTATGCAATATGTGAAAAGTAAAGATAGCATTATCATATATGAATGACTTCACATAATACAATTTCAATTATTTTCATTTTCTATGCACCTTTTCCTATTTCAAAACTACATTATTCAATGTATGGTAAATATGTATTGAGATATAAATTCTTAATAAACCTATTTAATATGTATTCAATAGTCTGTGGCCAATTCACGCTTCGATAAAGACAAAAATCAATAATCAGATAATAATCAGATAATAAGCGTAATCAACGCTGCGATCAATGTAGTCTACCAAATAGGACATTTTTGTGTAAAGGGAAACAATCAGTGCATGTAGTTATATCTGTACAATTTATTTAGGACATTAATATTGGACTCTTCTGCTACATGAACTGTACACGTGAAATCCTTCAGAAATGCTTACATGTATTAGTTTCTTGCTAGTTTTTATTATTGCCTTTGTTTACATTGTCACTTGATTTTGAAGACTTTAATGTCTTTGTATGGAGCGGATGAAACAAATAGCTTGTTGTATGTATCACTGTAAACTATTGTCAAAGGTTCCTTTATACCATCTGTTTCATTCAGAAGGACATTTCCAGTGCTGAGGTTACTATACAATATGTGGATGGTGTTAGATTTTGTCCCACAAACGTACACATTTCCTTTATTGTCTACAGTCATTCCATGAGGTCCAACCAAATCATTATGTTTATAGACTGTTTCTACATAGTCATCAGAGGCTATATCCAATATAGACACAGTGTTCTTATCATAATGTGTCATTAAAATCACAGTTTCATTGTAACTTAAAATAGTACTACCGCTGTAAAATTGTCTTAAAACAATTTTTTTTATCACATTTCCTGCAACATCCATTATTTCAATTCTGTATTCATTATAAGAATTTGTGATTAAGACATATAGTTTCTCATTTCTATAATCAATATGCATGACATCTGATGGTAGGTACATTGTCTTAGTCTCAGTCGACCACGAAATATCTTCAGTGTTCTTTAAATTATTTATTTGTATCAGCTGTATGGATTTATAAAACATTATGGCAAATGAATTATTTCCTACCGTTGTCAGACCTCTATATCCGGATTTTAGTTGAAAATGTGAAACAACACGTTTTTCTGATATAGAGATTAATATAAGACGGTCGTTGTCAATATTTATTGCAAGGAGGAAATGCTCATGAAAATGGCAAATCGCTAAAACCCGACCCCTATTACTTTTACCAGTTTGTTCATAAAAAACGATGGACTCATCTGCTACAGTATGTATATCTGCCTCTGTTCTTACAAGAAATTGTATTGATACAATGATGGCAAGAACTGGTATAACTACAGCACTAACCAACTTGAAGCCTGACATAATTCGCGTAACTAAACTAACTTTGCCTTTAGCTTGTTTTGAGACTTCAGATGTATATTCTGACTTCGGATTCTTTCTTTTTGGGTTGATTTCTAAGGTTGCGAGGTCAGCAGTTCCTTTCAATATTCCAGATGGTACATACGTAAAATCATGTATTTGTGTTTCATTCGATAGATTCTTTAAGCTTTCATCCATGGATTCTAAATCATTTTTCATTCCTCTGACCATCATTAAAATTTTGCATCTCAAAGAAGTTCTTTTTGTACACACAGATTCTGATTTAATGGATTCAAACTTTGTTTGTAGCTTTGAAAATTTCTCAGAATTTAATGCAAGATTTGATCGATCTCCAGCTGTAACTTCACCAATTTCAGTTTTAACCTCAGCTTCAAGCTCTTCAAACAGTCTGTTAACATCATTTCTGTATTCTTTTAACACACTTTCAACCCTTTTCTCGCACTGTCTTATTTCTTCATACCTCTGTTCAATTGTTTCTTTTGTATCAGTAAGTCTTTTTTCAACATTTATGATCTTCTCCTCAAAGTGTTCAAGTTCTCCGTTTTCTTCAAATTGACTAATAAGTGTTGGTATATGATGCACATCGTCACATTCTTTATGACTGTTGATTTTACAAGAATCACAAACAAACACATCACATTTCTGACAATAAAATTTAACAACTTCACTGCTGTGAAGCACACATTTTTCAAAGCAAAAATCCTTTGGCATATTATCATAGTCCTGATGATAATGATCTGGGAGGAATTTTGTGTGGAACTTCAGACACGTTTCACAGTAGTATGTGACACAGTCTACACAGAAACCTACAGCAGGAACGTTGTGTTTCCCTTCCCTGTGACAAGATTCACAGAACATATCAGGTAATTCATCCGAATCAATACCTTCAGTATTTTGTTCGTTGTGCACTGTGGCCATTTTTGTCGTTATAATTATAGCATATATTTTGTCTCTGTCACGTATCTCAGAATGAACCCATGTATCTCAGAATGAACCCATGTATCTCAGAATGAACCCACGTATCTCAGAATTAATCCTTTTCTCACGTTTACTTTGCGACAGATTTAAAGTTCTCAACCATCCAGTTTATTGCATGTTGATAAAACCTCCCGTAACTAGGTGAATCTTTATACTGTTTACGCTACATTCGTACGGAAACAATAACGCAGTGTTATTCCCGTTTACAGTCATGAGGCCTTTATTGTCTACATTTACGTATACATATATTTGCGTTACATATTAGTGTGGATTGAGTTTTATGTAAAGAAAACCTCAAAACTAAAATACTAAATCTTAATTCAAAATTGCTTTAAATCTAATTGTTCACATACGAGTGGCGTAATATTTCTATCATCACATGGTATCATCAGATGTTTACATGTCAAACCATTGTGTCAAAGATTCTATTTACACGTGCAAGAATTTGATGGACCAATAAAGTTTTTGAGAATGTTAGATATGTGTAGGGCCTATTTTAAAACATGAGGGAAAATAAGTAGATCTAACGTTACTAGTAAATTGTAATGTCGTTTTTTTTATCTTTGGCAGAAAAGAGAGACCGGTTGAAGAGGAAGAGTCAATGTTTATAACACAGTGCAAGGAGGATAGACCTCGTATATTAAAGAATCAACAACTGGAAACTGACCCATCAGTTGGAAAAATAGACTATGGCTTTTTCATTATTTCTTTGAAGTCGATCTCCAAAGAATTTGGACAAACATTATACGGTTCAATACCGTTGAAGAGGCACATGGCTTAGTTTCTCAAGGGGCTTTTATGGAATAGAAAGTCATTTGTCAAATTTTAATGAATTCGGTGATTTCTGACTAGTCTTGATCATTTTGACACCTGACACGTACTTCAATGAAGTTTTTTGTCAATGCCATCCACAGTTACAGTATATATGTTAACCGAGCTGTAAAAAACGACAGAAAAGGGAGACACGATGGACATCATTCAGACACAACAGCTAGCTAAAAGGGGGTCGGTGGTGTAGAGGTCAAGATGTCTGCCGCTCATCCCTGATGTTGTGGGTTCGAGCCCCACTTGGGTCACCACCGTACCTCCTCATATGACACAAGTACTGGTTTTTCAAGGAAGCGTACTTGAGAGTAACTGGATAAGTTACAAGCTTTCTTCACAATCTAGCTAAAATAAATTAGTATAAACTAACAGCTAGCTTACTTTGAGCATTTTTTTTCAGGTAGTTCTGGAGGTTGAATGTGGACAGACAGAAAAGGGAGACACGATGGACATCATTCAGACACAACAGCTAGCTAAAAGGGGGTAGGTGGTGTAGAGGTCAAGATGTCTGCCACTCATCCGTGAGGTTGCGGGTTCGAGCCCCACTTAGGTCACCACCGTACCTCCTCATATGACACCAGTACTGGTTTTTCCAGGAAGCAGACTTGAGAGTAAATGGATAAGCTACAAGCTTTCTTCACAATAGCACACCAAATAGCTAAGCTCTAGGCCATGTGGTTTGAGAGAAGATAAGCCTATGTGAGATTAAGTGACCCTTGGGCAGGGACAATTTTGAGATGGGGGTTTTAATTTGAACATTAATTCTTGGTAGAAGTCCACAAGGAAATGCTTCATGCCAAGTAACTCAACTTAAGGCCTTGCAGTTTCAGAGATTTTTAAAGTTTTTCCTGTATTAGCCTGTGTAAAATCAAGTGTCCCACTGTAGGTCAACTAGGCATTGCTACATGATAAATATCTAAGCTCTATTTCCTATGCAAGCCTATGTTAAATCAAGTGACCTAGAGGGCAAATTGAACAATTTGGGTAGAGGACCACAAGGCAATGCTACATGCTAAATATTTAAGCTCTAGGTCTTGTGGTTTTGGAGAAGATTTTTCCTATTCATATGTATTTTTTTCAGAATCAAGTACCAAGGATAACACAATAAAGAGCAAGCTCTTATTTCCATTGTGGTCCTTTTTTTTTAAAGACATAAAAACAGAGACAAGGGAATCCGGGTACCAGACACTAGCTCTTTTACGAATAGACAGACCAGACCAGTACGCTGACGCTACCAGTACGCGGACACTTCTGTTTTTGGCGTTTTCTAAATCAAAGAATCTTTCTTGCATTATTTTGATAACATAATTTTATTCGTATAGTATCAGTTCTTCTTCCAGTATAATAAATGCTAATAAATAGAGGAACCTAAAAGGTAAATGTGAACAAATCATATTTTTGCTAATAAAGTGATAATATTAATAACGATCGGGTTAAAAATAACCCTATTGTAAGAAAATTCGAAGTTTTTAATGATGATAACTCTTTTTGAAACAAATGGTATAAAAAGTTCATCACGAAGCCTAAAACATTGAGTCAATTATGAACGGCATGCTGATCATTTAGGGGCATCTGCACAGTTACACTCCAAAGTTTTTCTTCTTTTTTGATTTGTTGGATGCATAGTCCATGTTCTAGAAAAAAGCAATATTCCATAAATTAACAGGTTTTTTTACTTTGCTGGACGTAAAATTAAAATTCATGGGAAATTGGGTGATGGATCATTTAAATTATGCAAACGTACGACTAAGAACTACGCACTCTATTTCCATGGCTTACCTCATGTGACTTTTAAATCAAATGGACAAACAATTTTTTTTTTAATAATTAAACACTTGAATTCTTAAAAAAAGAATCATTAACAAATCTGTTCAAGGATCTAGACTACTCGTTTCATTCAGTTTTCTTCCAACATACTGGTCAAATCGTTTGATTGCTAAAGGCCGTGACCCTACCTTGTGCATAGCCAGACTGCGCATGCAAAGTGCGCTGTTAACACGCACAACTTTTTGTAAATTTTCGAACAAAGACTTATCTGAATAGATACGAAGACCAGATGATCTGAATCTTGACAGATTTGACACATTCAAGTAGTTTGCCGGATAAAGTGTCTGCCTACTGTTCTGGTCTGTCTAGACCCCTTGGTTCTTTAACATGCCCAGTGTATAGCACCGATACACACAAGACTATCTCTTGGTTTCCAACCAGTTCATCTCAGACAGGAATTTTCAGTGCCCTGGCTGAGAATCGAACAGGGGACCTCCGATTTGGTAGTCCAGAGCGTTAATTACTCGACCACCACACCACCCTACATAGCATTGACATAGGAATCAGAGTATTGCATGCAATGGAATTCTTTGAACAGTTTTAATAGAACTTCATGCAAGGATAATCCCCGCCAAGTTTCATCAACATTGGCCCAATGGTTCCAAAAGTGATTTCGTTTGAAGCAAAATGTTGACGGACAACAAACAGTGGGCAATGTGAAAACTAACCTTTGCACTTTGTGCCAGGTGAGCTAAAAAGCAGTTTCAATGCCATCAGGTGTTTCAATCTAAACGAACAGAAAAGAACCCAGACTATCTGTAGTAACAAAATTTATTCTGTAAACAATGCCTGCAAAACCATCTTGATTAACTTATAAATACTCTACATGTAGACACAAATATATTATTTTACTGAAAACAACATATAACTTCCAATGGTAAACTTCTAAGTGTGAATGTGCTCATCATGTTCATCCCCTTAAAGGTCCATTATCCAAATCAAATTTTCTTTTAAACCTGGGATTGTAACAGTGAAATACAGTTTGAAACTGGTTTCTAAAACTTTACAATAGCCGTGGAGTACTCCCCTATTTGAAATACTGCTGCAGAACAAACGGGTGAATGTTTGAGTATCTCCTTAGATTGACCTGGGTGGTCTTTTTGTCCTACTTTCGTGTTATTGAATGTTGTAAACAGTCAGAGATATACATTGTACATCATTGGAAGTAAACTTCTTCAATTATAATTCAAAATAGGCATGCTTATTTATGAACAACCTATCTACAGCCTCTCTCTAGGAGACTTCTGGCAAATTACAAAGTTATTTGAAAACTGGAAAACCTACTTTCGTTTTTGAAAAGGCAAAATATAATTTTTTAATTATTTTGTTAAACTCAAATTTTCAACTCAATATGGTCACATTCAATGCAGTATGTCATATATTTCCTTCTGCGAAGACACCCGTTACGATTCCAGATTTAAATGAAAATTCGATTTGTTGTTTGTAATGGACCTTTAAAGCATCATGTCCAAAACTGCAACTTTGATTAAAAACAGTTTTGACCACTAAACTAAGTCCTTATAGTATGCATGCTTCAAGAAAATTGTTGCATTTTCAAAAATATTGGAATTCCAATTTCCTGAAATATTCTAAAAAATGAATACAAATTTTGCAGGATTTCACAATTCTATCAATCTTACTGTCTTAAGCTGAAATAGTTGGAATTCATATTAAATATCTTTAACACTCATATTTTAGATTTAGTCAAACGCTTATATCACTAAAGCTTATTAAGTATGTTGCCACTCATGGAAGCATTTTTTAAATCTGGATTTACTCAAAATAATAGCTGACCTTGATCCTGCAAGGTCAATTAAATTATCCAAAATTGTATTATAGTTGTAAAAGTTCATGTTTTCACAAATTTATTTATTTTGCTATATCTTAACTTTTCTGTTTTACTAACACATTTTCTAGAAACATGTCTCTCCTATTTTGCAGATTATTTATAAAGTTATCCACTCTTTTCTGTCTTGCTTGTGAATACTGTTTGACCTTCTCTTGAATGGTCATGTGCTCAAGGTCATTTAACACAGCACCGTTGTCATGGTTACACATTGAAGTATCACACTTTTCACACTTCAGTTCATCGAGAACACACTGTCTGTCAGATTCCAGTTGAAGTCTCTGTATTTCTTGTCTGTTTTCCTCTATAGCATTCTGTAAATTAAACAGTTACATTGGGATTACATTGTATTGAACAGTTACATTGGGATTACATTGTATTGAACAGTTACATTGGGATTACAAATGTATTAAAACATATCAGAATAATGGATATTCACATTTTATGGATATTGACAGTTTTCAACATAAAAAATGATCTACACATGATGCTCTTGCAAACCATTTATCCCTTGCTGCTTCAATCCCTGGACATGTACTAGCATGGAAATAGGTGCTATGTAACCAATGAACTGAATCTCGAACTAGATCCATTTTGGTCAAGAAGTATATTTACTGGGAGGAATGAGGCATTGGTATAATTGCTCTGGTTTGTGAATAAGTGCTTCAAAACTTTATAACAAGCAAATCTGTACTATGTAACCCCAAGTCAGAGTGAAGATAATTTATGTTGGTCATAAATAGTTGTCAATGGTTGTAGTATTGTAGTAACTGTTATCATTTATTAACTACACATGTACTATATTATCACACACATTAATATCAGTTCACAATATAGCAAAATTCTGGCGCAGATTTTCAAATAAATAAGACATTTTGTGTCACAGATAGAGGGTACACACAGACCTATATGCCTATACTATAATTATTTAGAAACTTCCATCACAGGGCAGTATAAATATCTCCAGCAAAGTAAGAAAAAAAGTGTTTCGGCAGTTTTTCTTCACATCAATACTTCAGATTAAACACAATATGGGTACAGACCGTTACTGAAGTGTGGTTTCTCTGGTAGTGCAGAACAGCTGCATACAGATGCCATACACTGAAGTCTGGCCACAACACCTCTAGGAAAGACAAAACGCTGAATGTGCTCTGAAAGAGGAAAAGTTATTTTCTAAAATAAAATGAGTTAATGGTCAGAAAGATGTCTGACACTTTGTATATTCGCTTCATTGTTTATCGAGATATTTTTGGGCGAAGTTAATTTAACTTTTGTCAAAGAAATGGGCGAAGTTTAAGTGTGAAAGGCGACTATTTGCCAGAGTCGCCCCTTTGCGCGATGCCTGAAACACATACATGTACCATAGTTTCCTGATGACTGTTAAGCAATTTTTTCATAAATTCATGTCTGTTTTCAGAGACATCACTGCTGTCAATAGAATTTCAAAAGCATGTCACATGACCAATAATAAACCAATTAAATAATTACAAGTTTAATAAAGGCATACAATGAACATGTTACTATACCTGCCACAACAGGAAGTCACTGAGACGAACCTCGCCAGATGTACGGATCAGTAAATCGGGATCCCGGGACTGGTTGGTATATAAACAATTCTCCAACAGTTCTTCTGATATATCACTGAATCAATAAAGATTAAGTAGGCATGTTACTTGAAATGATAACATACTGTATAAATTATCATCTGACTTTTAACAAAATGGCCTTTTAATTTGTGGAATGTGATGTAAGTGTAGCATACACTGAAACATACAGATATATAATTTCTTTAAAGAATGGATTCTATCCATCAATCTTTCATTTTTTTTGGTATAAAAAATGACTTATAGTCTTTCGAAGCACTCACACATACACTCAAAGGCAAAAGAAAGGCAAGTTTTCCATTTTCTTACTATTTATAGAAAAGTGTCAGCATATATATTTTCACAGAAAAGTGTCAGCGTATATATTTTCACAGAAAAGTGTCAGCGTATATATTTTCACAGAAAAGTGTCAGCGTATATATTTTCATTAAAATGTGTATACTAAACAGTAAATTTTAATTTTCTATCTGTCTGCATGAAAATACCATTTGATAATCAAATTCCCTTTAAAGACATCCATTCTTTCTTCATGTCTTTGCTCCAGAGGAATTCTTTTTAATGCAACAGATAAAATACATTTCAAGCAACATCAATATTTTAGATGTATCAGTGAAGAAATAAGTTCTCCATTAGAAAACAAGAGCTGTCAGTAGGACAGCGCGCTCGACTTTTTTAGTGCTTGCCAATAAAACAAAACTTTGACAGTTAAGGGCACACAAGACTTTAACTAGATTCTAAGTACAAATCAAGAAAATTTTTCACAGAGTTATCTCCTTTGCTTACAGATAGGTCTCATAATGGTACATAGTCTCCAATTTCAAAGTAATATTCAAATGGTTAAGTTAACAAGTGGCAAGAATGAAAATTTTAACTGAGTTTCAAGTAAAAGGGCCATAATTCAAATAAAATCCTTGACAGAATTACCTTCCCTGCCCATGACTGGGAATCAGATGGTAAACATATCCAACTTTAAATTAATACCCAAACGAGTTAAAAGGTGTGACTGGTGAAATACTTAACCAAGACTCTAAGTCGATAAAAGGCCAATTTTTAAATCCCTGACAGAGTTACCTTTCATCGACGATGGGGGTAATGATTTAAATGCAAGTTTCGCTATCTTAGGTTGGCAATAAGTGGATTTTACCCATATTCAATGTATTTTTAAGTCGAGGATATTTTGTAAAAACTTGACACTGTTATGTCCTCATTTGTTGATGTGATAACTATGGTTACTTCAAAGCTCCCCATTTTGAACTATAGTTGAAAACTTAACCATCAATACATTCTAAGTAAAAAAGCCATATTCTGTAAAAACCTTGACGGAGTTTGTTTGTCAGGTGTACATGAAACTTATGATGGTTTCAAATATGTGTGTTTCAAAGCCATCCTCTATCTTTTGAAATAAAGTGGGGTAAAAAGGACAAAAACACCAAAACCCCCCCCCCCCCCCCCCCCCCCCCCCCCAAAACCACCCCCCCCCGCCCCCCCCCCGGCAGGAGCTCCCTTTTATAGAAAAGTCGAGTAAAAATGAATGGAAAAATAAAAAATAGAAACACCCCCTCACCTCAAATAGTGAACAATCACACCAACCTGTTGATAATGGTGGTGACTGTATTACAATGCATAAAGTGTTTAATTATTCATCACTTGATAGTTTTGTATTGCACATTATCACCCATTCCTGCATTTGTATACTATTGGTTTTGGCATTGAACTTATTCATTAATCATAATAATTATTTAAAATCTAAATTAAGAAGTGTTTGTCGGGTGTAAATAAATAATTTTTTTTTTTTTTAATTATGTAATTGTGTGTTTATTCCACTTGATAGTTTTGTATTTGCTTTATTTTCTTTGTTTAGTTTTATCTATGGCCACATAGTAAATAAGAATAATTATGTAATTTGTTAATAACTTAATGTGTAATACCTTCGTAAAATAAAGAAATTATTATTATTATAAGCTCATTGATAAAGTTGCATTTCTTACGCCAGACAGGCCAAAAAAAAAAAACATGTATGTTTCCGGTGACCCGACCTACTCTTTTTTTTAACCCCTGACCCGAAACTTTTTATTGACCAAAAAAATTTTTTTGATTACGAAATAATGTGGAAGAATCATTCACAGGTATGAATCATTCGCAGGTTCGAATTCAAATGAGGACGAATCTAAGGGTACATAAAAAGCTGTGTATTAAAAGTAGAATGCATATACATCTACATTTACAACCATCTATGGGAATTCTACTACTATGAAGAAGGCTATTCTACTCGCCCTGAAAAAAACAATAATTTAATTTTTTTTTTTTAAATCGACCTTCCTACCCTATTTTTTTCTGGCATGTCACAGGAAACATACATATTATTTTTTTTGGCCTCAGTATTATATAGGGAGAACAGATGTTGTTGTTTTATTTTACTGTTTCAGTTACCCTTCTCTGACAAATTTCTCCAAACAAACATGCTTATCAATTTTTTTATATCATTAAATCTTTTGAAATTAATATTCCCCAAGAAATTGAAACAGTTTCAGCTTCCAGGGAAAGTCGTTGCCTGACTCTTCTGATAAGATGTAGTCCTGACGACAGACAGATTTAATCTCAACTGCATTTCCAATTTGCAAAACACATACACATGTAATACAATGCATTCTAGCTTTATACTAAGTAAAAATAGCCTTTAATATTGAATATTACCTTTCTGTTATTTCTCCTCTCTCCACACCCTCAGCCATCTCTTTCATTGAGGTACAGATCTCATCTCTTGATGTGTAACAAAAACATACATTTAAAGTTGCCCTGGAAACATTAAAAATAGTTTAGGTTTACAAGATATTACAGTAAATTGTGTAACAGCAATCTACAAACCAAAATTGCAAAATGAATAAAATCCTGCAAAATGATGAAAGAAGTTGAAAAAGGCGAAATTTTCGAAGTTAAGTCGGCAAACCTCAACATTGCTGCAATTATTTATAACTTCTTGTTAGCCATAAAACAGATTACTGGTAACCTAACTGCATCTTTTGGATACAGTCGATTGACACACAGCCATACATCCAAAGGGAGAAAGAACAACCGCTGTAAGGACAGCGCGCTTGACTGTTTTTTCAGTGCTTGCTAATAAAACAAAACTTTTGCTATATAAGGCAAAACCAGGATTTGTATAAACAAGGGCTATAAGTAGCAAGATATTTAGTCAAGAGTTATTTCACTAAATTGTTTGATATCCTGAATACTACAGCAAAGTTTTATTTTTCAAACTTGGTATAATAATGATTTAAGTAGTTAATGATATATGTGCATGACAGTGCCAGCTGCACAAAAGACTATATTAACTAGGAATTTCTAAGTACAATAGAAAATTCAGAACCTTATCTATTCTTGCTTACAGATAGTTGTCATGATGGTACATACGTATTCCAACTTTCAAAGTAATACCTCAAACAGTTAAGTCAGCAAGTGGACAAGAAAAATTTAACAGAGTTTCTAAGTCAAAAAGGGCCATAATTCAAATTAAATCCTTGAGAGAGTTACCTTCTCTTGCCTACATTTGGGAATCATGATGGAAAACAAGTCTTTTAACTTTCAAAGTAATAACTCCAACGCTTAAATCAAAAAGTGCCGAGGTACAAAAAACTTAACCCAGTTTTTAAGTCGAAAAAGGGCCATTATTCTGACAAAAACTTTGACAGAGTTATTTACTCTTGTCTGTTGATGGAGGTAACGATGGTAAATAAGTATTGTAAGTTTCAAAGCAATATCTCTAATGGTTTTGAAATAAAGTGGGGTGGCACGAAAAACTTAACCAAGGTGCAATGTCAAAGCAGACGCGAGTAGGATAGTTCCCTTTTCTCAGAAAAGTCGAGCTAAAAATATACAATTCCTCTTAGAAAGGGGATAGCCAAACATTATTTGCTTAGCCTCTAGAAACAGATGTGGCATAGTCTCTTTCGTATGTGGTAACTCATGTAAGTATACTGTATACCTATATAGATTCCAGGTAAATCTATAAATAGTAACAGCAATTCTAGCAGCTAAATTCACTGCTACTGTAAACTTTCAAATGTATGTTGAACAGTGCTTTTTATCCTCTAATAATGGCAAACTTGTAACTAATCACAGATGAAACATGTTTACTTTTTCATGGAAAGAAGACAAATAACAATTTTCTGTTTAATAAAATAATGGCAAAATAATAATCAGAATTGATAGAAAAAAAATAAAATTAGGCAAAACATCCATTTTACAGTAAGTACATATGAGCTTCATAAACGGACCAAAATTATATCTAAAATTTAAAAGAACCTCTTTAACTTAACAGTATTTCTGGCTTCTTTATTTTGGAGAAAAATAAGTCTTGCTTTATTCTAAATCAAATGAAGTAGAAGAAAATCTATCTACTTATTAATAATCATGATATTTCTCCCATTCTCTGTAGTACTGTAATTATATATGTAAATCTAAAACTATGTTGCTCTGTCTCTCAGCAATTGATGCATTATATAAACATGCTGCAACTCTCTCACTGCTGGAAGTCCGCTACTCTGGAGATATAAGTCTGTAACTTCAAAAACATTTGATTCAGTTTCAATACTAGTCTGGGCTCTAGAGTGTAACTTGACTTTCATTTTCCTTCATTTTGTTCTTTCTTTTTCCCTTATTTTTCTGTGCTTTTCAGAGGTGAAAAGGTTTGTTTAAGGTCTTCTTACAGTCATGTAAAAGTTCTAAGACTATAAGCAAAAATTCAAGATTCATAACTTCTTCCCCTCTTTTTCAATTAAAAACAAGACTTTCACTGTGATACAAATTATGATGAAAAAAGATAAACTATTAGTGTTGATGCATTTATAACAAACACAATCTTTTCTGCCATATTTGTAAGGTGTTGTAGTGTACAGTAAACCTTATCAAAGGAAAATGACCAGCCCAGACTGACTCTTAATCAATAATGTGTAGACTGGACACACTGGATCAATGAGATTCAGATATTGTTAAATAGTAACATCTAGGAGTCTATAAAAACTACTGAAGTCAACTCATGGTACATAGGAACAATGTAAAATTTTGAGCAGTGTGAGGGAAATGTGCATAAAACAGAACTAAACTAATGGATAAAATACTTTTATAATACATTTGTACTAATAACCTTTTTTACCTTGTGTTGTTTTTGGATAAGTTAACAACTTCTGCCACTGTTCTCTGTATGTCCTCAGGAAGTAGAGAAAGGTTTCCCAGCACACGGACACACACCTCATGTTTCTGGATCATCTCTCTGGTAATGGTTTTAAAATATTAAGTACAGGTGACATATTACAACTCTTATTACATTAATTATATCTGTCACATTATAATTAAAGAAGGGCTGGTAGATCATGACTTAGACTGCCCCAATGGTGACTATGATAGAGTAATACATGCACTTTAAAAACGGCAAATTGAGTGATGTGCTAACTGAAACTATGGAAATCTGTCAGTGGCATGATTAACCTGTAAATCAAAGAACAGCAAGTTCCCAACTCTGACATAGTACATGTAAGAGTTGAAAGTACATATTAACATGACCTTTTTAAACAAATCTAATTAAATCTATTTTTAGTAAAAATTTTACTGTAGATTTAACCTCTTCATGTTTATATTAAGTATTTCTAAATAATTCTTCACAGAAGTTCTGGATAGTTCTTAACAGGGAGACAAAAGAAACACGACCATTTATTAGTCTGCCATTGATGAGATCCGACCTGATCCTGTGACATGTGAGTACGGACTTTGAATCTCTACCCCTACACTACATGTACAATGTACATCAGCGTATAGCTTCAATCCATGTCCTTTAGGAAGGATATTCCATGTCAATACATGTTATACTCACTTTTCTTCCAGCAATCTTGCAAACTTTTGTCTGGCTAGTTCCATGAGACAGTCAACTTCATCTTTTGATCTCTTGAAATTTTCAATACTGAATGCATACACAGTGACTTCTAGGATACCGAGGTTTAAACACCATTCTAACGTCTGAAAAGGAAGAATAAAGCATTATTCAACATTAAAGCTGAGGTATAATAAATCATGCACACATTTTGAGCTATGTGACCAGTGCAGATCAAGGTCTGTATATTTACCGGGTATCCATTGTCATAGGGCCTCATTTCAGATTCAGGAGAAGATTTTACTGGACAGAACATTTTTTTTATAAATTATACAACTTAAGAGTGTGTTAGGCCATTAAAAGAAAGACAGTCAGATACTATACTGAGCTTTAAGACTAGCCAGACTTTGTATGTGATCCCATTAAAGTCGGTGTTCTGCTCAAGTGGGGAAGTTATCAGTCACTTGGAAAATGATCAATTAATATTGGTGATACATGTATAGATTAAACTGCTTCAATGGCTTACAGTGCACAACTAGAAGTTGTATATTTGAACTGAAGTAAACCTAACACAAACTATACATGTAGTTCTAAATGTGTAATGGGAAAGAAGACTACATGTAAACTTTATATCTGACAGTCTAAAGCTGTTCAAACCAGCTAAAATCATTTTTATTATAATTCAATTAATGAAAAATTCAATGTCTGCCACATACTTCTGCCAGCTTATCAAATCCTTTCAAGTGCCCCTCTGCCTTTTCCATGCTATTTTTCTTTGCAAATCTTCTATTTCCATCCATGATGATTGCAATATGTTGAGGAATGGGGCCAGCTTTGAGAATGCTTGTACACACTTTGTGAACCCAGGAGTCCTGGATCCGCCTCTCGGGGAACCATGACATTGCTTATGTCTCTTCTCTACCCACCTACCCGAATCAACTCTGAAAATGAGTAAATATAAAAGAATTTTATTCTATCTTTGTTTAAGAACATATTTGCTATTTCATTAATACAGCATTATGCTACAAACATGTTGAGAAACTGTACTGTGGCTGGAAATTGTGGATGCACTCAAGCTGCAGTCATAAACAAGAGCTGTCACATGACAGCACGGCCGACTATTCGAAAGGTTGTTGGTAAAATGGGTTTTTTGTCAAAGAACAGGAGTATTGTGTAATTGTCTGTAGAATAAGGTCAAAGATATGAAACTTGTTCAAAGACCTTTGTAAATGTACATTACATTCAAAGCCTTACTCTGGATTCTGTAAGCCAAGTGGAGGGAGGAGGGGAAATTTCAAAGAATACTAACCTTGTAAATTTGATCATGAATAACTCTGTAACTTTTCAAATTGAAATGATAGAATTAAAAAGAAAGAACGCCGGAAGCCGGAAAAATAAACCCCGACACCCCAAAAAAAAAACCATGCCATTTCAAAAAAAACCCCCGAGTACCCCCCCCCCCCCCCCCCCCCCCCCTTCCATGTTAGTCTGGTAAAAACTGTGACAAAATTCTAAGTAAAAGGGGCAAAATGTCAAAAATCAAAAACATTGGTGAAGATGCTGACAGTAAACATACATTTTAAGTCCATAAAAAAATCAAAGTAAAAAGGGGCAAATCTGGCAAAAATCAAAACAGAGTTATGGGGATTGTTTCCTCAGATGTGATGTTGATGGTAGACACATCTTTGAGTTTCAAGTCAATCCTTTGATAGTATTCAAAACTTTTGACTTTAAAAATCTCTTACCAAATTCTAAGTTAAAAGGGGGCTGAATCTGTCAAAAATCAAACAGAGTTGGGGTTGTTTCCTCAGGTGTAGATGTTGATTGTAGACCTAGTTTGAGTTTCAAGTCAATACCTTTGATAGTTTCAAGATATTTGAATTTATAAAAATCTTTAACAAAAAAAGTTTAAAAAGGGGCAAAAATCTGTCAAAAATCAAACGGGTTATGAGGATTGTTTCCTCAGGTGAGATGCTGATGGTAAAGATATTTTTGAGTTTCAAGTCATACCTTTGATAATTTGCAAGATATTTGAATTTATAAAAACTTTTAACAAAACAAAATAAGTTAAAAGGGGCAAAATCTGTCAAAAATCAAACGGTATGGGGTTGTCCTCAGGTGTAGATGTTGATGGTAAACAAACAGTTTGGTTTCAAGCAATACCTTTGAAGTATTCAGGATATTTGACTTTATATAAAAACTTTAACCAAAAATTTTAAGTTAAAAAGGGGCATAAATCTGTCAAAAATCAAAACGGTTTGGGGTTGTTTCCTCAGGTGTAGATGTTGATGGTAGATTATTTTGAGTTTCAAGTCAATACCTTTGATAGTATTCAAGATATTTGACTTTATTAAAACTTTAACCAACGCAGCCCCCACCCCAACCAACGCGGACCCCCCCCCCCCCCCCCCCCGCCTGCAATAGTCTCCCCCCCCCCCCCCTTTATTCTTCGAATGCAGCTAAAAAACTATGACAAAATGAAAGGTTACTATTTTTGTTAGTCTATAAAAGCTTTAAACTTCTCTGTGAGACCAATCTAAACCCTCTATCTTTTTAATCTGCGAATTACAACCAAATACATGGTTGAGCAGGTTTTTGTTCACTTAAATTTAAAATCTATACTAGTGCTGAAGATCACGCTTGTTGATATTTGTCTTGAGTCTTTTAGCAGGCTGAATACATTCCCCGATTGGGCTTTTATTGCCTAATCAGGCTTAATTCTATCAATAGAAATTTTTTTTTTTGTAAATATTTTGTAAAGTATTTTATAAATAATTTCTTAAGTCCTAGAATATGTTCCGTGCAATTCCGTGCAACATTATATTATGTAAAAGAAGTCAAAAAAGTCAACATCACCAAGGTTTTTTTTATATTTTTTTTCCACATCACCCAACTATAATCAAATATTTTAAAAAATATTTATATATTTCTTTTCATAAATTCTTATCCTAATTGGGCAATGTTATCAGGTTACTGTTCAAGGGTTCTTACAGTTTGTTGTTGGAAGCAGAGTGCAAATACCTTAAGAAATATTTACATAAAACAGGTGACAGGGGCTGAGAATTTGCACTTTGCAGAATTTGCTCATTCTGTTGACAGTATTGGTTCTAATGTCCCTGTGGACTACTGGTAGTGAATGTTCTGACACATCAACGATAATGCTGCGTATCTTCAAGCATGCAAACTAAAGTCTAAATTAATTTGATAATTAATCCCCATCCAAGGAAATCTCATCCCTCTAACTAGGAAATCCCGCCATTATCATCCCTTGTCTTACAGGTTAATCACCGCAACCACTGACTACTATAAGTACTCCTTCTTCCCTAGGACCATAGTCCTATGGAATAGTCTCCCACCTGATATTCCCTCCCTTCCTACCCTTGATCAGTTTAATGCTGCTGTAAGCTGCATTGATCATGCCCTACCATAACCTGCCTCCACCCCTGTTTTTATCTTTTAATCATTAACATAATTATTCCCCCTTTTCTCCTATTTTGACCTGTTTCTTTTTTTAATTCTTTTATTTTTATTTCTACTAACAGTCTTTGTGGCTTGATGCGCACGAAATTGTCTAAGTCCCTGTAAAGGGTTCAACAGTACAGGAAGATAGATAGATAGATGTGAAAACCAATTATTTGGGCCTAAAGAAACAAAACCGTTTATTTGATAATCTAAATCTGGCCTTAACAAGCTCTATGAATATGATAGCTTTGACAATATAAAAATGTCAGATCATAAAATGTGCCAAAATGAAGACTAGTCCAACTAATTGTACGTGCGTCCAGATATTGTGTTATTTTTTGTATGGGCAATATATCTCCTCTACTGTTATAGCGAGATTCTGACCCAAAACGAAAATATCTCAGAATTTGCTCAAGACGTCACTTAAAATATTTTGACTAAATGAAGACCTGAATTTATCTGGCTGCCAATCTTAAAGAACATGTTGACAAAGATATTTCACATTCTGTCATCCATAACCACACGATGTGTCTTGAAGGACTCGATAAACTTCAAGCTTTCTTCAAAAATAGAGTTAAAATAGAATTATTAAAAACTAAGGGCCATTCAGAAAACTATCCAAATACTGTTTTGTCCAGAAACTGTGACAATATGCATCAATAAATCAAATATTCCATTACTGAAGCGACATGAAATGTCGACATAAACTTTCTCCAATACTCAACGTACAGACGGTGTCAAAAATTCTTCATTAAGCTTTCAAAACGGCAAAATATTAAAACAAATGAAAATACCTTTTGTTCGTGTATACGTGTACTACGGGGAGACACCATCCGCGAGGGTTTTCCCGTTGTGACGTCACTTTGATTTAAATCTAGGTCATACCTCGCTGTGCAAGAAATAGTTCCAAAATTTAAATATTGTTATCAACTGCAGTAAAGATTGACAAAATATGTCTTTTATATAGATTTTAGAAAGAGTATTTAGTTTGCAAATTAATATGCCCATTTTGCATTTTGGTAAAGCAGTCACTGTAAATCTTTAGTATATCACTACGCTTTTTTGTTATGCTATCTTGTTGATTTGTAACGAAAATGGCTACCGCTCGGTTTAGAGACAATTCCCTAATTACCCGACTACTTTAAGCTAAAGAAACCGTTCTAGAAAATGTCTAGCGGTGGCAATCGGAAGCATAGAAGTTCTGCGATTGAACTTGGTAAGTGATATATAATTTACTTCAGTATTTACGTCAAAAAATCAGTTTAAACAGTAGGTGACAGAACCATGTTTTCTATTTTCAGAATTGTACTTTCTCATTGAGAGGTTTTTGTCAACTGGACCATGTAAGAGTGCTGCTAAAGTGAGTATTATTCTTTTATTCGATTGTCGAATACTTCATTTACATCATGTAGTTACCATTTTGTGTCTGCTTTCAGGTATTACGCCGTGAATTGGATGAACATGGGGTGAGTACAACGTACACGTTTTTACACTGAAATAAACGGCTTTTTCGGCAATTTAGAGATGAAAAGACGGGAAAAGCGCATTTATTTTGAAAAAAAGAATGTGAGTTAACGCAGGATTGTCATGATTCAAAATTTTGCAGCAATTTACATAATGCATTTTTCTATTGTTTTATTCAGCTTTTACGTAAAAGGATTGATTGGCAAGGTGGAGAACACGATAGAAGTTTTGAAAGTTTGGTAAGATTTTTACTAGGAAGCCATGCTTGTAGGCAGAAATTTTATTTTATAAATAATGTGCATAATTGTAAGCATTTAATGAAAATGATCTAATTCAAAGGTATAACTGATCATATTTCAACAAATAAAGGTATTTTCGACATTTGAAACAAACTGTGTAATTATTTATTGCATTGGAAAACAGCTTTGCAAATGCAGGGAGAGTAAATTAGATTGACCTTTTGACGTCATAGGATATGGAATAAGCTCTAACCAATCGCTGAATAGCTTGCTGTTGAAATAGAAATTTGATTGGTTTATATAAACAGCTATATTTAGTAGTTATAGTCTGTTTCTATTATTACTTCGAACGTCTTGTCTACGCTGTCAAGTATATAGCCTGTTTAAAAATAATGTAGATCCAAATAATGTTTGCCACTTTTATTCAGAGGGCTGTCGCCGGTGTTTAACATTTGGTTAGTTTTGCATGGAAGCTGCTGTCATGGACATATCACAGTAACCACTTGTTGGACTGACTTTAAACTTTACCAACGTCAGTGTTCAGGGGTATCAGACAAGCAAGTTAGGAAACTCTTTACTGAATTTAATTCAAATTATGGCCCTTGTTGGACTTGTCGAGCCATGTTGGTTAAAGTTTTAAATGCAAGCTTCTATCTTGCACAGATACATGTATCTCACTATCCAGTTATAGGATTGATTTAAAACTTCCATATAATTATCTTCTGGGGTATCAGACAGTCAAGTTAGATAACATATGACTGATTTTAAGTACAATCATGGCCCTTGTTGGACTTAGACTTTTTGATTAAAGTTTTGCATACCAGCTACTGTCAGCCTCAGATATCAGTAATGTAAGATAAGACTGATATAAAACTTCACTGAAGGCTTCAGGGCTGTCAAACATTAAGTAACATAGCACTTGGTTGAAATTAATGCAAATTATGACATTTTTAACTTAGAAAATTTTGTTTTTCATGTATGTATTTACCTAGTGGATTCATTTGATACTACAAGAAAGTATTGACGGGTATCAGCTTTTATAAATGATAAGAAATGACCAAAGAGATAGAAGTATATGAATTAACCAGTAGTTACCAAACAATTTTAAGCCTTTTTGATATAAATGTTTTAATTATACTATCAGTGTATCAAATAGTCAAGAATGCTGTCATTTGAGAGCTCTTGTACTTCAAGAGTTAACTGTCATTGGTGGTAATGCAGACCTAAAAAGTGTGGATACTTGTCAGTGATGAAAGGTCTAATTTATGGGCAAAATATGTCGCTATAGAAAACAGAGATTGTCTAACTTCAGTTGAAACAACCAGTTTCATTTATAATATAATCTTTGCTTGTCTGATTTCAAGTTTTAACAATAAAGCTAGTATCAAAAGGACAAGGTCTCATGCAGTGACTCCAACTTATAAGTGTTACGAAATTTATTGGTAACAATATTTGTAGGCAATGCGCTAAGGGTAATTTTAGAAGAAGTAGGTCAGAGGTCAAGCACATAGTAATGATAGTACAGATGTAGCCTTATTCATTTGGCACTCTAGTTTGACCCATTTTTTATCCCCTGCCACGAAGCAGGATGGGGATATAGGAATGGTCACTGTCCCTCTGAGCCCAAAAAGTGGGGGTTAAGTTGGCAATAATAGGCAACAGTAAATTCTCTTTTATTTTATTCATTTCGTGTTGGTTATGTGGCTATTTTCTGGCTTATCTAGCTAAAATAAACAATAGAGACAACAAAAGAAAAGCCAAACAACTGCCAATTTTTAGTATGTCCTTCCGTCAGTCCGTAACATTTCCAACTGTTCCATATCACCTGATGAAACTCAGGTCAAATGTTCACCACATCAAGATGATGTGCAGAACCCATGAGCCAGTCATTCTGGCTCGAGGTCACCATGGCACAAGGTCTGTTTGGTCTAACATTTCCTGTCTGCTCCTTATCCCCTTGAAGGATTTTGATGAAACTCAGTCAGATGTTCACCTTTTCAAGATGATGAGCAGAATCCATGAGCAGGTCACGCCGACTCAAGGTCAAGGTCACAACTTAAGGTCAAAGATTTGAAGTTTTCCGCTCACAAAACCTACTCATCCCTACTTTAAAGAGGCCTTCTCTTTGATCACTTGAACAGATCAGTAACTTTTTTGCCTTTTAGAAATTCACACTTTGCACCTCGAGAAAAGTACACTCAGTAACATTAAGTTTTTCAATGTTCCTGTTTACGGCGGAGGATATAGCTGTCTTTTAGACTGCCTTGTTTTATCTGATATTTTTATAGCTGTCAGACCTTTTGAAGAAAGTGGTCATCCAAAAACTGTTTCACTGGCTTCAACATTGCATTAACTAGACTACTCTATTTGGGAAAGTAGATATACAAATGTTTCATAATGCATATATTTACATCATGTTCCAGCATATCAAATGAGTATCTCACTTTTTTAGCTTGATTTGAATAGACACATCGGCTGTGACCATCTCCTTAAAATATGTCAGCGCTTGGGACCCTTAATGGACGAAAAGATCCGGCCCAATATCATGGGTGTCAAGTCACTATTAGGGGCTGGTACACAGTCATTGCTGAGGACCCAGCGAGGTATGGAAACTGGGATTTTTTCTTGACTCTAATAATTTACATGGTTTTGTGAGAAGACTTATTTTAACCTACACAGAATTACACTGTATAAGGCTCCAAGAATAACTTAGGTACCTGAGTGACACAATGTGAGATAAGTACCATATTATGATTTAAAAATTTGATTAAGATTTAAAAAAGTAAATTTTGAAAGATTTGGATCCTATAAAAAAGTATTGCAGATGAATAAACGTTCCTTTTCAAGGGGTCTATCTATACCTTGTATGGATGAAAGTTTTATCAATTGCTGTTTCAGATATGAAAAAGTTGTCATGGTCACCCCAAGCACACTTAGCTCTACAGCATGGCCGTGCAGTGTTACCACCAGTGAATCTTGTAACACCAAAATGGCGTAAGTATAAAGCTCTTATCTAGGTTCCAATCTGAATTTTTTTTTCAATTACACCAAACTTCAGCCATTTATGTCAGAAATATTTTATCAGACACATTTCTTATGGTACCAGTAAGTAGAAACCCTTGCCAAGCAATTAGGTAAACAGGTGAAATAGTATTTCATTCAGCTATGCAGTACATGTGTACATGAAGTTTGTTTTCAGTCTTTCTTTGTATATTTACTGATTTAAGTCTTGACTGTTTTCTTGTTAGAATATATACAGCGTGGATTGGAGATGACTGGTCAAGCATATCTGAGGCATGAGATCCCAACGTGTATGTACAGCCGTATTCAACAACATAGTCGCAAACTGGGTCATCTTTCAGCAGTGTACTGTGCTTTATTTGACAAGACAGGACGGTATATCTTTACTGTGAGTACCGTACTTGTCTCACTCTCAGATAAAGGTTCTTGATTCTAAGGTCCTAGAATTGATTTAGCCATTTGATTACTTTGCATTACTTGCGTTATGTATATTTCATAATACTGTATCTCAAGAATGTCAGGTCATGATGTCTGAATGTCAGCTTGTGCACTAATGTTAGCAACTGTTCATGTTTGTTGCTAGGAGAAAACTTTATAACTTAAGTAACAATCAGTGTAGACCATTGTCAGTCTGCATGGTGTTTCCAGCTGATCAGGGTTTTACACTCCTTATAAAGGCATGCATGTTTACCTCTATCAGTGTAAGGGCAAAAGAAATCATAATGTTACATCATAATTTTTTTATTAATTAAAGGGGGGGGGGGGGGGGGGGGGGGGGGGGCCCCCCCCCCCCCCCCCCCCCCCCCCACCCAAAAAAAAAAAAAAAAAAAAAAAAAAAAAAAAAAAGGAAGAAAAGGGGGGGGGGGGGGGGGGGGGGGGGGGGGGGGGGGGGGGGGGGGGGGGGGGGGGGGGGGTGGGTTTTTTTTTTTATGTTGGGTGGTCCCCCACCCCCCCCCCACGTGCAAAAGAAAAAAAAAAAAAAAAAAAAAAAAGGGGGGGGGGGGGGGGGGGGGGGGGGGGGGGGGGGGGGGGGGGGGGGGGGGGGGGGGGGGGGGGGGGGGGGGGGGGGGGGGGTTTTTGGGTGGCCCCCCCCCCCCCCCCCGGGAACCGGAACGGCAAAGAAAAAGGAAAGGGGGGGGGGGGGGGGGGGGGGGGGGGGGGGGGGGGGGGGGGGGGGGGGGGGGGGGGGGGGGGGGGGGGGGGGGGGGGGGGGGGGGGGGGGGGGGAGGGGGGGGGGGGGGGAGGGGGGGGGGGGGGGGGGGGAAGGGGGGGGAGGAGGAGAAGAAAAAAAAAAAAAAGAAAAAAAAAGAAGAGAAGAAAAGAAGAAAGAGAGGGGGGGGGGGGGGGGGGGGGGGGGGGGGGGGGGGGGGGGGGGGGGGGGGGGGGGGGGGGGGGAGGGGGGAGGAGGGGGGGGGGGGGGGGGGGGGGGGGGGGGGGGGGGGGGGGGGGGGGGGGGGGGGGGGGGGGGGGGGGGGGGGGGGGGGGGGGGGGGGAGGGGGGGGGGGGGGGGGGGGGGGGGGAAAGGGGGGGGGGGGGGGTGTTGGGGGGGGGGGGGGGGGGGGGGGGGGGGGGGGGGGGGGGGGGGGGGGGGGGGGGGGGGGGGGGGGGGGGGGGGGGGGGGGGGGGGGGGGGGGGGGGGGGGGGGGGGGGGGGGGGGGGGGGGGGGGGGGGGGGGGGGGGGGGGGGGGGGGGGGGGGGGGGGGGGGGGGGGGGGGGGGGGGGGGGGGGGGGGGGGGGGGGTTAGGTTTTTTGATGTCACTGTGGTTAATAGACTGAAGTACTTACGGTATTTGTAAATTTTAAAAATCTCAGGCTGCCGACGATACATTAGTGAAAGTCTGGCGGGTAGCTGACAGTCGGCTGAAAGCTACCATGAGAGGTCATGCAGGGGAGATAACTGACATGGCCATCAATTTTGAAAACACGCTGTTGGCTTCTGGTAGCTGTGATAAGACTATAAGAGTATGGTGCTTGAAGTCTTGTGCTCCGGCAGCTGTGCTGCAAGGTCATACAGGCATGATTACATCACTACAGGTAAACAGTTACAATCATCCATGCACATTTACAATCAAACCCACCCCCACAGGAATACCTCATTATTTACTTTCCAAAAATTGCTTTTTAGTAATTTTTGTATGAAATTTAATGTTTGCATATTTGAAGGTTTTAACATGTATACATGAAATTAGGGATTAAAGTCCTACTGATGGACCGCAGGAGAATTCAATTAAAATCCATGATTACAAAGTTACATGTATATTGGTGCTTAACTAGTTAAGGTAGTCACCACTAAGATAAATTGTTTCCTTCAAAAACATCATATGCCCACTCAACTGTCAAATTACAAAACAGTTTAAATCAACATTTTATTTCAAAATACTTCATTATACATTGTTGTATGTATATTTTTTGTGTTCCAGTTTTCCCCTATGGTTAAAGGTAATAGACGTTACCTAGCATCTACTGGTGGTGACGCTTGTGTTTGTTTCTGGGAGTGGAATGTAACCGATAATTCTTTCAAGTAAGATTTTGTTATATTATTAACTCTCTCTTTAAAGATATTTCACTTTAATTCAGTGTTTTTTTTTGCAGTATTTCTTTTCTTATGGTTTTACTGTATGCTTACAGCCAATGAACTATTCCTTTATGCATTCTGCATTTCCAGATGTAAAATATTAAGAACTCATATTTTAGTGAGGATAAAAAGTTCTAAGCTGAAAGTCACTGTTTTTTTTTCTTTCTGTTCTTTTTTTTGTCTTCTCACATGCCGAAATAGATAAAAATAATCGTTTTCTTTTCAAGCACTATTTTGCAAAAGGTGTACAAATAAAAGAATATAGGAAAAGTAAAAATAATCTTGACTCTGCCACCTTGCTGCATACAAGTGCATTCTGAATAGTGGCTTAGTGTAACATTCATTGTAAGGTATGTTTCAGTTATTCAATTACGCATATCTTATTGCAGTGCTAGACCAGTGAAGTATGTTGAGAAATCTCGTGCCGGTGCTCAGGTGCTGTGCTCGTCTTTCAGTCCAGGCGGGATGTTCTTTGCAGCGGGAAGTACTGATAATGTGATACGTATGTATCACTTTCAGACTGGGTATCCAGAGAAAATTGGAGAGCTTGAAAAACATACAGTAAGAATGAAAAAGACTTCTCATTTTTCAAATCAAAATATCTATGATACAGGCTTTCAGCTAGATATATCATTATCTTGACATATTGTATATGCACACTGCTTAAAACACAATTTACAGTATCATTCAATTTTGAAATGTACTTACTTATTTCTGGTAAGTAATTTAAATTTCTCTGTCAAAGAGATTATGTGCAAATGATTTTGGGCACATCCTGTTATCAGAATAAATGACTTGACAAGCCATGGGATCAAACCTACAGCTTTTTCAATTTTTGTAAGTCCTCTGGACTGCTACTGCTAACACCTGCTTGTTTAGGTCTTCATTGTCACTGCAGTGACTACACTAGAATATGGATGTGAGTACATGTACATCTAGATTTGTTAAGTGTTCTGTATCAAGCCATAGAGATCCTAAAACACAGACAAAGTAGTGCTTACTTAAAATGATTGTATCATGTTGTATTTAAGTATGTTCACCGCACCGCTTCAGCAGTTGTTGCAGGATTTTTACTTAAAAACATTTTTACTGCTTTAATTTGATTTCATACCAAGATATTTGAAAAACTGAAAGTAGAAAAAATACTGCTGTCAAACCTGTATAAGCGGTCCATTTCTTTTGATTGGCTGCTTAAAAAAGGTTAAAGTGTACATTATTTTCTCAGTTGTCCTTCTGTCTTGTAGGACCGTGTAGACAGTATATGCTATGCATACAATGACAACAGATTTATGAGTGGAAGTAAAGATGGTACAGCATGTATCTGGAAGTTTGAGAGGAATGAATGGAGAGGTATTGTCCTCGATATGACCATAGAGGCCCCAAAAAGGTACGGTTTATGTTTTTGTTTTAATTTAATATTTTTATTGTAGTAATCTGTATTACAAAATGTTACTTCAGGAAGTTGGGAGTTTTTTGTCAATGTCGGGACTTGTAATCCATGTCAGTTGTAGACAAAAGCTGTGAAAGCATACAGGGTATACCATGTGTACACCTTTTGCTAGTTAATAGTCACAATACTTTCTTATCAACAATATCTACATATCAAGAAAATAAAGAATGAAGTTTTTGCTTAAAAACAGTTCATTTCAGTTGAAGAAAAATCTCCCAGCAGTCTCCAGTGCTGCCTCAGATATCTTTGTAATACATTTATCTACTGTGTTGGTTTTCGAAGGGTACAGCTCTCTTTCAGAAAACAAAAAAAGTATTTTTTTTGTCAAATTAAAATTCAGAGAGAATGACAGTGACACTGAGGAAGAAGAGAAACCGAAAACAAGGTCAAGAAACAGAGGTAATGATGATGAGGAGGAAGAAGATGATAATAAATCCAAAAAGTTACGGGTCACCATGGTCGGCTGGAACAACGACGATACTCTAGTTATGACAGCTATCAGTGACTGCTCACTTAAAATCTGGAACTCCTTCAATGGCAAATTGTTGTTTCGATTAAAGGTGAGTGTTGTACAATGTGCAATTAACTTATTTCTGTTTGATTTTACTTTAATCTTGTGTACAGTACTACACAAAGCCACCACTTTTGTTGTCAAGTCCCCCCCTAAAAAAACTCAGTAACTGTAACGTTCCTCACTTGTCATGTTTTCATATCATGACGCATTATGTGAAAAAGGTTAATAGTAGCTTACTTTAATAAGCAATGGCATCTAAATTTAACAGTACTTTGGCCCATAATTTAAAAAAAGTTTGGTAACTAAACTGAAGAAAATTTACTATTTGGACTGAAAATTTCAAAGAACTGATGGATATAAAATACTGGTAGTTGTGAATTAGCAGAATTGCTTTAATGATTTCTAATGTTTGCCTCTTAAAAGCTGTGCAGGTGTGACTGTTTAACTCAACAGTTTGTAATCATTTATATTTTAAGGGGCATAATGAGGAAGTATTTGTATTAGAGGCCAGCCCTATCGATCCACGTATCATGATGAGTGCCGGGCATGATGGCATTATTTTCATCTGGGACATTGTCAGAGGTCGAAAAGTCAAAAGATTCTTCAACAGAGTAAGTTAAAGAATGTTATAGCACACTAAACCAAATTATTGATAATAAGAAATCACACTGTACTAATTGCATCAACAAAGTGTAGGAAAAAAGAACATGAAGGACTAGGACTTCACAAACAAGTTGCATGAAAACTGCGAGCCAAAAATTCAAAACCTAAAATTTCAAATGTCTTTAAATAATGTCAGCCAATTTGTGACATTGTTTTTCTTGTTACAGTCAAGGTTCATGATTACAGGATTCTTTCAAGTTTTGTCATATTTCAATGTTTTACTTAATGTGTTTTTTGGTGTTTTTTTTTTACTTGATCTGTGACTTTTGTATCATGAATTCAGGGAATAAAAACTAGAAAAAAATGTGTTCCGAACTGACCTATAAAGCAATAGTTAAACACCTGTGTTTAAATTGTTTTAATTTTCTTACCTATGTTAATTTTCAATCTGGTATATGTATAATGAATGTTGTGTTTTGGAGACATCTGCTATAGAATGATACATTGTATTGTATCACTACAGATTGAAGGTCAAGGTCATGGAGCAGTGTTTGATTGTAAATTCTCACCAGATGGAACTGTGTTCACAGCGACAGATTCTCATGGACAGCTGATGATATACGGGTATGGGGAAAATCAAAGATGCAGTCAGGTAAATAGTGCAACCTGGATCAAGGTCAAGGTCAAAAGACTAGCATACCTATCAATTTTGTATGCGAAAAATTAAAAAATTTATAAAGAATATTTGAATATATTTGATTTCAGTATTTGTTCCCACTATTACAAGAAATAATTACTTCAATATTTGCATTAGAGCCAGTGCAAAATCTAATAAAAAGCAGGTAAAATGCTTACAGGATGTAACTGAGAAACACAGGTGTAAACAAGAGATGATATTTAATTTGCCTTGCCAAAATGTCTGATGTAAATAAAGAATTTCGTAAAAACATATTTTAACAGATTTTTGTTGTTGTTTTCATTTACAATACAGAACCCCTTCAACTGGTCACTGATAAATCACTTGGTGTTTATGCAACGAAATTTTTGTTACATATGTTACTCCATGATCAATGTATTTTGTTACTTTCACAGCTGCCGGATCAGCTGTTTTTCCACACTGACTACCGTCCTCTCATGAGGGATTCAAACAACTATGTGTTAGATGAGCAGACGCAGCAGGCACCTCATCTGATGCCACCACCATTCCTTGTTGACATAGATGGCAATCCATACCCACCAACCCTTCAGAGACTGGTCCCCGGCCGAGAACATTGTAGAGATGACCAGCTTATACCAGAGGTGGCTGTCAATGAAGAAGGTAAGTACCTGTAACGGCACCCTCTGCCACTCCCCTATGTCACCAAATGAGATATAATGAAGATTTGGCTACAATTCTACTGTTTTGGTGAAAAATAATCTTTAAAATAATGCTCTTTTTCAAGAGTTTAAGCAGTTTTTGACCATTTTGCCCAACACTGGCACAAATTATGAATAAATAATGGGAAACATTTTGTCTGTGCATTGTTCATCAGAGTAGGTCATTACTAATAATTGAGCACAAAAAGAATTTGTAGTGAGCTACTTACCATGTCATATACTGAACTAGCTGTACTGTATGAATTATATTCATACTCATAATTAGTTATAGAAGCATACGTCAGGTGTCTGTATTAATGTTTCTTTTATCATTTTGGAATTATTTTTTTTACCCTTATAAAAGTTTGAACAGAATGCTAATACAATGTAAATCAAATGCTTTTCAGAATTAGTGGTTATGAGTTTTCCTTACTTGTTTGGAACAGGAAGTTTTGTTAACAGGAGTAGATGCAATGTTATCTTCTGTCCGAGTTAAAACAATTACTGCAATCATGTAAAAGGACAGACAAGAGAAATATCACATGTCAAATAAACTTGTTTCTTAATCTGGTATTTCTAGGTGAACAAGAGGTGATGGGTGATCGTGTTGTACCGGAACCGCCGGAGGAGATTGTCCCTCCAGTCCCTGATGCAAGATCAGAACCTCAGCCTGGTACCAGTGGTGAGGTCCAGCCAAGTATTCGAGCCAGTATAGACCAGATGATAGAACAGCTAGCTAGGGAGCAGGATAGGAGAAGGGCTGCGCTAGGAGAACAGCCATTGGGTTCACCACCCCCTCAGATGAGATCTCCAAGGGCAGGGCCTTCTAGAATGAATTCAGGTAAATTTGTATTCAAAATAACGTTTTAAGAAAGAGGCTGTTTTATTGAAACATTATGGTTGTAAAATTTAGGCAATTATATCCTAATTTTGTTTGAAAATAATTGTCTTTTGCATGATTTTGACCTAACAGTTCCAGGTACCAGTGGTTTACACATGGTTGGTATGAGACGAGTTGGTGAGACAGAGGGTGTACGTCAGTCACTCGGTAACATACTGCAGGTGTCCACGTCAAAGGATTTAGTAGCTTTGAGTAGAAGAATGGTTATAAGAGGGATGGATCCTGCTGTGCTCAAGTAAGTTATCTACATTTAGGCTAGATCATATGATTTTATGAACAGATACCATAGCTCATGATGAAAAAGTGAAGGAAGTTGTAATCAGTGTATTAAAAGAGTATGATGCCAATGTTTGGACTCTGACGTTGATCAGCTCTTGTGTCTGCTTGATATAGTAGATGACTGAGAAATTTGCTAGATCTGTAAGTACAAGACCTGCCTAGTAGTGTAGGAATTTCACTGACAGTTGTGACTTCACTGCATGTACAACCGCTAACGAAATTGATTAGAGTCGGGACGTTTACCGATAACATCAAAAGCAATGCACAAATGTTTGAAGACTGCCGACTCGCTTGTCAAAGTAGCTATGAAGCACCGCCCAATATTGGTTTCCTAAACTCCGCCTTTTATCAGTTTTTATGCCCCCACAAAGTGGGGTGCATATAGCGTTGCACTTGTCCGTCCGTCCGTCCGTCAGTCCGTCCGTACGTCCCGAAATCTTGTGAACGCAACTCCTCTTAAACCGGATGGCAGATTTTGCTTAAACTTCCAGGGATGAACAACCTTAATGTGTAGATGGTAGTAAAGGAAGGAATTTTCGCGGCGACCAAATTTAACAGAATTATGGCCCTTTGTTGATTTTTTCACTATATACCATATAGAAATTTTGTGAAAGCAACTCCTCTTAAACCGGATGGCAGATTTTGCTTAAACTTCCAGTGATGAACAACCTTAATGTGTAGATGGCAGTAAAGGAAGGAATTTTCGCGACCAAATTTAACAGAATTATGGCCCTTTGTTGATTTTTTCACTATATACCATATAGAAATTTTGTGAAAGCAACTCCTCTTAAACCGGATGGCAGATTTTGCTTAAACTTCCAGTGATGAACAACCTTAATGTGTAGATGGAAGTAAAGGAAGGAATTTTTTAGGCGACCAAATTTAACAGAATTATGGCCCTTTGTTGATTTTTTATGGAACAGCTGTTTGTTGAATTATCTTCAAAACCCGGTGTTGGCTCAATACAGGTACTCTATCGATCTCCATCAACAGCACCTGCCACATTTATTACAGATCTTACCAGCACAGTATACGATAGGCAACCTGACATAATCTTAGGTGATTTCAACATCAACGTTGATTCAGTTTGGTACAGAAGACTATCTGAACCTCTGCTTAATTATCGCCAGTGTGTGACATTACCAACACACTTAAGTGGATTATTATTGATCTTGTCTATGTAAAAGATGAGTTGCCACAGCCAAAAGTAACTGTATACCCAACATATTTCTCTGATCACAGCATTGTGTTCCTGCAGATTTAGGAGACCAGACATGTGTTTCAAAATTTTGTTTTATTCAGACACTAATATTGTATTCCATCTGTAAAGAGACCAAATATGATGCCTCAAGAGTTAGGTAACTTTTTTATCATTAATACATGAATTGAGGAAATTTCAACTGAAACGCTATGATAAGAACAGAATTTTGTAGACATTAAATGAAGCTGCTCTTGTTTACGAGCACATCTGCACAGTGGGGGCATCCGTGTCCTTTGGACACAGTTCTAGTTTGAAAATACCATACTAGTTACCTGTAATACTTTATGAGTGATGACTTTAGCCTGTATATGGTGCAGAAATCCTTCTATGTTTCTTGTTTAAATGAAAGCTGCCGAAACAGATGTCAAATTAACGGACATGTTACACACACACACACACTTGAGGGAACGTTTAACAACATGTAGAGGCAGATAATTACTAAAACTTTAACATGTAACTATCATTGTGTCGGGTATTGCTCACATTTTGGTGTAGAAACGTGTACGAACGATAAAGAAAACATTTTTAAAAATATCACATAACAATAAACGACGACGCTTTAAAAAAAGAAACGGAAAACGCCGGTGAAAAAATTGTGTGTGGTGAAAAACTGAATCGGCTTTCAACACATGAATTGTGTTTTTGCCTACCTTCATATATCTGTAATTTATTGTATTTCTATGACATACATGATAAACTCACTGCGGTCAAAAAACAAGAGGGCGTGGTGGTGTAACCTCTGGTGTCTGCCGCTCATTCCGGAGGCCGCTTGCGATTCGAGCCCAACTGGGTTTCACGACCGTATCTCCTCATTTGATACCAGTACTATTTCTCCAGGAAACAGACAGTGACTCGATAAGCTACAAGCTTTCTTCACAATCAGCTAAAATAATTAGTATAAACTAAATAACGTGTTCGCCGAGAGACTTTAATATAATTATATAGTTAAAATCAATGTAGTTAATTGTACACATACGATACTGATAAACATGGCATGTGTATCTTACTTATACTTCAAGTAAAAAAACAATACAAATTCTCATGCGTAGCTCTTTTCAAATTCCGTGGAGTTACATCAATAAACATTTCTGTACGGAATCACCTATTTGCATGAAGGGTATTTGTTCACGCCATGTTAAATAATCTTTATACAATATATGAAATGTACTCGGCCTCTAACACCTTTATGTTAACATCAATATTTGTTCATAAAGCTCAAATTGTATTCAGCGATTGATACCTGGCTATTGAGGTATTGTACACCCCTATTTCTAGCGGTGATTTAATAATAGAATCTTCTGCTGTATCTACAAAAACGGCTCTGATTATGAAAAATATAATCATTCGAAAACCTATCGTATGATAATTTGAACAGTAGAATAACCGTCGCGTGCATGTTAAGAAGTCTTGATGATCGTTTTTCCCGTGCACTAAAGATATAAATAAGGTAAAGTTATATTTTATGCATTGTGCTGTGACTGCACTTTTATACTTCTATATTCTATGAATAGGTCATAGCTCACAAGTCAAAACTCAACTATAATACTGCCGACAAAAATATAACTTTTAATGGCCATGGATTCATTTAACAATTCCCTATAACAAAACATGTTGAAACTCTGACCTAAGTTACTATAGCGGTTATTACACTTCGACATATTTTATCACGTTATCAGTAAATATTGATTGACACATACCTGGATAAAATTCGCCGCTCTCATTGGAGCGGCGTAATAAAGCATTGTGCTTTCTTTGAAGATGTGATCAGCTGTCGCCGAAATGAACTCTGACCGTTACATTTTGACTTGTGCTGAATTCACGCCCCTCTAATCAATTTCGTTAGCGGTTGTACCTGTTGTGACTTCACTACCTGTTGTGACTTCACTGCCTCTCTGTTGTGACTTTACTATTACTTAGCTTGAATCATGTACTATTAATGTAAACTATGATCACAGGCATAAACATACAAGTAAATCATGGTGTACACTGTGTAGTGTTCTTTTGATAAATCCTTTCAAAAAACACATGCATATTGTACTACTAAAATTGTAGGATTGAAATGCAGGTAAGATAAAGTACTGCCAAGGTCACCAGTTACAGCTTGAAGGTCGTTCTGTGTTTTTATTGTCCATCTTAAAACACACAACGAATACAAGTTTATTGTTGCTTGCCCTGTAAGCTGTAGATGATGAGATCAAATGTTTGTCAAGATTACAGTTTGTTAAGAAAAACCTGCGTGTGTTTCAGGAAGAGTGAAAACAATCGTATTGCTCACGCTGAGCTTGAGGTTCGACAGTACATACAGGAGAAAAGAAAGAAGAATTTGGTACTAAGACACGACAGCTCTGTAAGTACAGTATGTCCCAGTGACCTTATGCTCTTGTGCCCCATCTTTCAACTATCATTTTTCAAAGATCTACTGACAAGATTTCATTTATGTAATAAGTTAATAATCTTGAGTGATTTTCATGTGATATGAAAGCAGATTAAATGATTTCACAATTTTAATTAAGATTATTATATTAGTTATGCAGAAGCTGTGACCATTGAAAGGATGTTAAAAAATAATGCCTGTAGAAAACTAGAGTTGGTGAAGTTTTATTTTCGAAATGGGAAATTGGGAAGAACTTTAAGGTCCCTGCCCATAATACTTGTGAGAGGTGTGAGGCAGTATGACAAGATAGAAAGATAAGTGAAGTTACATCCTCAAAGTCTTTAGGAAACATAGCACACACCTGGTAAAGATGTATGTTGATATAAACATGCAAGACTGTTGCATTATGGGAGTATTTAGAAGTTATTTTCGAACTTGGATTCGTAGAAAGGCAGTACAAAATAGAACTTCACTACTCTACAGTTTTAATGTATAAACCAAGTGCTTGATGCCTTACATAATAAAGCACACCATTTTAAAATATACATAGTAGTATCATACCCAGCATTGCTTTTCATCATTTAAGTTCTGTATGTTTATAGATATACAGTCATTTCACATTTCACATGTTACGTCATTTGTATTGTTTCTATGTCATTGATCAGATCATGTTTTTTTCATGAGAGCATAGTTGCAGGGTCATCATACTGTATACACAGGCCTCACAGCATATGTGTAATCTATAGTTAGTCCTAATATTGTACACTTGCATGTATATGCTGGAGAAAAGGTGTAGCATTAGTAGTAGCTTTATGTAGTGTCTTATGATATTAACATCTGCATGGAAATCTGAATGAACCTCAATCTTTTAAATATAACAGTCATACCTGGGTTTATTGTTGAAGTGGCAGTGAAAGATTTATGAATGTTCCGTTTGTGGTCAAAATGTCAAATTAATGTGTATTTTTCATGTTTGGTTCAAAAACAAAATCTTAACAAATACTGTATATGTATTTAAATTAGCAGAGGTAAAAGTCAGTAAGGTTTAATCTGTGTGTGTAGAAAGAAAGACAAGAACCTTAAATTAGCAGCCCGTTGATCACCGATAATGGCTTGAAAATTAGAAGACTGTGTATTCTTCACATACAGTAGCCAGTCACATTGTAAAAAAGTCAATATTTCATATCCTGTCTGAGCATAAGACCAGGCTTTGGGGTAATCACATCCAGCTGTAATTGATTACAGTTGTCTCGGTAACCAGTGATCAGTAGTTATCTATGCCCTGTATAGTGATCACATTTAACCGAAGTGTAAGCATAACATGTGTCACACTCACGAATACTGTCTTGTAACACTTAACATGTGTCCTACCTTTTGTTATTTCTATACATAGACTGGTATAGTACATACTAACTTCAGCAAACACAAAGTCATCTCCTAATACATTGTCGAGTTAACATCTTCTGTATTATACTAGTAAACATTGTTTCGCTATTGTAGAAATTAGACATTTTTTTATGCTGAAACAGTTGTTCGTGTCCACGGGTAAATTCTTTTTTTTTATTATCATTATACAATTGCAAGGTTTGTTGGGTGGAGGGGTGTACATCGGGATCACCGTGCTAGTTAGTGGTTTGCCCCAATATTACATAATCATGTAATTGGTGGAGCAAATCTTCATTTATGAATTGCTATTTGCAAACTTAGTAACAATGAAGTATAGATGTTCAAGACATTTTAGTGCATATGTAGTACCAGTAGCACATTGCAGAGTTATGTTTCCTTGAATTTAGTCTATTCTGTTGATAAATGTAGTATGTGGCAGTTTGTGGCATGAACTTTAAGTTTTCAAGGGATTGCAATAAAACTTGGCAGACATAGTAACTATGAGGTGCTTAGTTTATGTACATATTAAATTCATGTAATGTTTTGGCACGAATTAGATTAGATTTTCTGTTCTTTATTGAACAATAAATGCTTATAATGCAATTTTTACACTCCTGACTTTTCATTCCATCACCATTTCTAAATGGTATTTTGGGCCAAATTTGATATGTATTTGTAGTGTAATGTGTGCCCTGTTTATCCAGTGTTACATACCATTGAATAAGCTAAAGTATGTCTCATTTTTTCCCTCTTTTATGCATTCTGTGTTTGTATCAGTGTTGAGTCTCATGGATATTTGTCACCTTCCGTGACTTGTAGTTTCCCTAGGTATAGATACAGACGCACATGTTTTCTATGTTGTACTCTTTCTTTTCATTCACATTGTCTCATTTTGTATACATGTATTTCAATTAATGACTGCAAATCAGAGATGTCTGTTGTAATTGCATGTATTCATTAATCAGTTTGATTTCTCCTTAAATGTCATTTAAATTAAAATCTTCCAATTAAGCTATTGACCTACATTTCCTTTGACATGTTTTGAAAACGTCTAAATTTTGTGATACAACGGTCAAATGAGTATCTGCTATAACAGATATTTCATCCTCTGAGTCAATGGCAGCTATCAAATGATGATTATCATGCCATTCATCAACAGTCTCAACGATATATAACATAATATGTCATCATTTTTCATCTGAAGAAATATTTATGTTATATTACTAGAATTGTTACAACTTTAACAATGATACTAGAACAAATTCTGTTGTATACTAGTAAATATGCACTGCATTTTCTATGAAGTTTACATGTTAAACTATCTGTACATCACTGTTTCTGTAGCAAACATTTTGCCTCTCTAAACTTGTTTTATAAAGCAGCCAGCATGCACAAGGTCTTGTATATTAGCAGTATGTTCATGAGGTTACCATACACATTACCATACTATAGAACTAAAAATTTTAAAATGTTCATTATAAGACTATTGCCACTTTGTCTCATGTTTCAGTAGCTTTCATAATTACATTAGTATGCATCTAAACTTTACACTGTGATATACTAACTGGTATATCACTCAAAAGTAAACTCTATTCCTAAGGATATTCCATTTATCATGATAGAAACACATACTTAAGTATAGAAATAGTATATTTTTGATTTTGTTTAGTTTATTTGACATAAATATACATAAATTTATAGAAGTGCAGTCAGAATTAATTCTATTCATAATGAGTCATTAGTAAAAACGATGTAATCAATATTTTATAAATGTTTTAAACAGGATGAGCCAAGTGATATGGGAATTCAGACCCGAAAGAAGAAAAAAAGATCTACAAAGCGTGGGTATTCCACACGTGGTGGTGTTGATAATGAAGATGCCGCAACTAACCGCTTGACAATGCGGGCTTTATATGACACAGATGAGGAGGTTTGTTAAACTATTATTAGAACCGGAATGTGGATTAATGGATTGCCCCTTGAGTACAGGTAGTAGGTAAATGTACAACGTGTTGAAATGGTAAATGACCAGACTTCGCCTGTTGCACTGTTACATAATTATTCCCTGTAATAAGCCACAAAGAGTTCATGCTGTTCTCTGACAGCTCTTGTTCTACAACTGATTACATATCTCAACTTACACCACTATAAAAATTGTGAAATGTACAAAAAGACACGTCTTATATCTCAAAGGTCGTTCTCAGTGCTGAATAAAGACTCTGACTGTAAATCTAAGATGAAATACTGTTTGGCAAAACATGTTTTGATTATAACTGCACACAAGATACATGCAGAGGTGTCTGCTCTTGGTAAGGCTTTAGATAATGTCAAAAGTTTGCTTTTACCGTGGGTTTCCTATTCCGAGGCTGTATGTTTTATTTCTTTCATATTTTCAGGAAGGGTTAGGTTCAGATATATGGGAGGAAGACGAGCCTTACTTTGATCCTGAGTAAGTGCCCACCTTTCATGTGCTATGTTTGATTTTGCAATCTCTGTGAATAAATCTAATAAAGGAAAATTCAGACACATATATTAGTCTGATACATTTCACTAGAGTTTTCTGTTTGCATGAGATTTATCTTCTCAGCATCCAGGGAAACTTTCTGATGTTGTTTGTACAATTCACAAATAGATTTTCAAAAAGTTGAGAATGTGTTTAGCGAAGGATGTAATTAAACCTTTGATTGCTTTCAACTTTGACAAATTAAAACTTCTATAGAAATATAAGTATTTATTGTTACAGATTTGGAAGACTTGTTTGTAAAATTTGTATTGCTGCTTTAAGGTCATGCTGACACTTTTCAAGCATAAAAAAAAAGAGTTACAGCAAAGTGCAAAGACTACTAGTGTATTAATCTTGTAATTTTGTCTTTCAGAGACTCAAGTGAATACTCAGACTGGTGTGTTGAAACAAGTATAAATCTGCAGCCACCAAAGAGGAAGTCAACACGTGTTCGAAAGCGTAAACGGTACACATCAACAGAAAGTTCGGATGAGGATGAAGAGTCAACACCAAAGGGAAGTCAGGAAGAAACACCAGGCAGTCGAGAGGGAAGTCAGACCAGAGGAAAGGCACCAAAGAAACAAGAAAAACAACCAGCAAAGAAAGCAAAGAGGAAAAGGGTGAGAAAGGTAAGTAGAGGGTTTAATGTATACTAATTTATTTATTCTCTGTTTCGAAACAAGTTCTTACAACTTAGATCAAACACTATCGAGACCCATTGGGTACTAGGGTACCCATAGTACTAGGGTGACAAGTAGTGCAACTGGAAGAAGGCTTTGATATCATTATATTCTGTAGTGGACTGATCTGTTTTTGCCGTGTGGGCCAGTACCAGTTCTAAGGGGTGCTGAATGAAAATTTACCAAAAGACTGGCAGAAAGTGTAGACCATGGATTAATTTGCATGATCTACTGGCTGCAACAGCAGAAAAAATTGCATCCAGCATGGTATGTTAATCTTTGTTTTTACCATAGTTTCTTAAGAGTTTGATGTTTGCCAGTTGTGCTTATAATTTCTGCGTTTACAAATTTCATCTCGTCAATATGTTACGTATATTGATAGTACACGGTCTCACAAATTAATTTATTTTGATCTTGATGAGGTTTAGAGTTTAAACTAAAACATTAATTGGTCCTACCTGATTTAGTCTTCTTTAATATTCTACAGCAAAAACAAATGGCCCATGAGGCAGCAACCTTACCAGGAAAATCACCAGAAGAGATTCAAGAACTGCTGAGAATATTCCGTCCTTCTGATTGGCTGACAGATGTTGTGCCACGTAAACAGCCGTACTTCCCACAGATGGGAGATGAAGTCATATATTTCCGTCGGGGTCATGAGTTTTATGTAAAAGAGGTTGTCCGTCGAAAAGTCTACCCGTTAGATGCAAACAAAAACCAGGCATGGCATAAATATCCTAGTCTCAGGGTATGTCCAGTCATAAGTTTAATTATTTCTTCCTTGCTTTATTAAGATTCTCAAAATGACTTTATATTAATGATGCTAACGTTGAGCTATAATTCACTGGTTCTTACTAAGGAAGGTTGTGCTCCTCCTCAGACAGGTACATGTACTGCTGTTGCCCTGGTTACAGACACCAAAGGGACAATATAGTGTAAAAGCTTTGAAAACATTAGCGCCAAAAGAACTTTGAATGAACTAAATGGAGATGGTTAAAATCCTACTTCCAATGTAGAATCATGAGAGGAGTTTGTAGTATGATTTGCTGTTAAGAAATGCTGGTTCCGTTTTCTAGGAGCAGGAATTAGTTCGGATAGTGGGGATACGTTACGAGTTGCTCAAGGGTGGAGTGAGACTGTGTTGTCTCAAGCTCAACTATATTGATCCAGTTACCCTGAAGAATACAGGAGGATCGTTCAGTATTAAGTGAGTATGACTTTAAAGTGCAATTCATTGTGTTTATAACCAGCTTCAGCACTGACTAAAATAACTTCATTATATGTTTTCTATTAAGTCAGATATTCCTACCATGAAGCCCTAATATCTCGGCACCAAATTACAAGATTAGCCTTATGAATGACCCAACATTTTGTCTCTAGCATTTTCAAATCATAATATCAGAAAATATTTTGCATGTGTATTCAAGTTATTCCCTTTGTTATAATAATTCATTGAATGTAGACATGTGGGTTGAAGAATTCCCCCTGTACGTCAGGTTGTCAAAAACTGCTTCCTGACTGTGTAAGATTTTTGTCACATACATGTCACTAGATCTCAGTCTATGAGGTTAATGTATAGCACTTAATATTGCAGATACCATGACATGCCAGATGTTGTGGATTTTCTTGTGCTCAAGCAGAACTTTGACATTGCCATGTCCAGAAACTGGAAACCAGGTATGACACTTACAGATAAGGTTAGGTGACTTTCAGTCTGACATCTCTGGCATCAGACTGGCTCAGAATCGGCTCATTTTCAACACTGGCCAGTCAGAAGCGAGACATTTCAGACTGGTTCAAGAGAAAGGTTTTATAATTTTAGGGAAAAATTACTTTTTTTTGTATATTTGCAGGAGATATATTATAGGAATAACTGTTTTGTAATTTTGATATTTGCGACTGTATATACGGTTTTTAATGGTCGCAAATATTTTTAACGGCAACGGCTTTAGCCGGAGCTGTTAAAACTGTTTGCGACCATTAAAACCGTATATACGGTCGCAAATATCAAAATCACTAAATAGTTATCCCTTTTCTAACGCACAGTGTGTCTAAATGCGATAATTAAAACGCCGTTCGAATTTTGCGACTATATATACGCTATTTAAAAGTCGCAAATTTAAACGACGTCACCAATCAGAAATGACGTTACATCGGTACTGCGTTAGAAAATATAATTAAGGTTATGTTGTAAATCAGCATTTCTGACATTTTTAACTATATTAATTTTGTGGATTTTTTTAATACATGTATTTATGGTTTAATTATGTCTCCCCCACCTCGGGGGGAGACATATTGTTTTTGCCCTGTCCGTCGCCGTCCGTCCGTCCGTCAGTCCGTCAGTCCGTCCGTCCATTCTTCGTTTCGGACGATAACTAGAGTTCCTTTTGACCTACAGCTCTCAAACTTCATAGGATGAATGGTCTTATTGAGCAGATGATCCCTATTGTTTTTGGGGTCAGTAGTTCAAAGGTCAAGGTCACAGTGACCGTTGGTCATTCTCGTTCCGGATGATAACTAGAGTTCCTTTTGACCTACAGCCCTCAAACTTCATAGGATGATTGGTCTTATAGAGCTGATGATCCCTATTGTTTTTGGGGTCAGTAGGTCAAAGGTCAAGGTCACACTGACCGTTGGTCAATTTCTCGTTTCCGGATGATAACTAGAGTTCCTTTAGACCTACGACCTCAAACTTCATAGGATGATTGGTCTTAGAGCAGATGATCCCTATTGTTTTTGGGGTCAGTAGGTCAAAGGTCAAGGTCACAGTGACCGTTGGTCATTTCTCATTTCCGGATGATAACTAGAGTTCCTTTTGACCTACAACCTCAAACTGGGGAGTCCGTCAGTCCGTCCGTCCATTCTTCGTTTCCGGACGATAACTAGAGTTCCTTTTGACCTACAGCTCTCAAACTTCATAGGATGAATGGTCTTATTGAGCAGATGATCCCTATTGTTTTTGGGGTCAGTAGTTCAGGTCAAGGTCACAGTGACCGTTGGTCAATTTTCGTTCCGGATGATAACTAGAGTTCCTTTTGACCTACAGCCCTCAAATTCATAGGATGATTGGTCTTATAGAGCTGATGATCCCTATTGTTTTTGGGGTCAGTAGGTCAAAGGTCAAGGTCATACTGACCGTTTGTCATTCTCGTTTCCGGATGTACTAGAGTTCCTTTAGACCTACAGACCTCAAACTTCATAGGATGATTGGTCTTATTGGCAGATGATCCCTATTGTTTTTGGGGTCAGTAGTTCAAAGGTCAAGGTCACAGTGACCGTTGGTCATTTCTCGTTTAATTTGGGGTCACTAACTCAAGGTCAAGGTAAGGGGGACAGTTTTTTGAAAAACAATCTCTAGTTTTGTGTTTCTGACCAAATTCAAAGTTTTAAGAATTAAAGAAATAGTAAAGATTTCTTTTTTCTAGGTTTAATTAGTTTGAATAGATGTGAAACGAGTGTTATTTTTACAAACATATTAGAATTTCAGTGAATATTTAAAAAAAACCTATTAAGCCATTCCATTTGAGTAGTTGAAATACGGAGATTCTTCGATTAATTTAACAAACTTTTACAGGTGATAGGTTTCGGTCAGTGATAGATGATTCATGGTGGATAGGGGTTATTGAGGCTAAGATTCCATACCAGAAAGAACATCCTGAGTGTTTGTTCCAGTGCTTCAAAGTCAGGTTAGCATCTGCTCAATGTAGCATCAAACACTTAACACTTTGAGGACGGGCACATTTTGACATTTGCATTAATTTATGTATAGTGTTTTCTGTATACGTTTTAAACAATTTACATGTATTAGAATAAAAAATCTACTAGTATGTAGATAAATTTAGACGGTACTGGTAGTTTCACGTTACTTTATTGACATTTTCAGTAGATTATGTTAAAGACAAAATGTTTGAAAACTTCAGATGGGACAATTCAGAAAAGGAGAACCTGAGTCCGTGGGATATGGAACCTTTCTCTGATGCTTGGCTAAGTAAGTACACCTGCACTCAATCTTGTAGCATCATATTCCCTGTCCTGAGCATCATTTCATCTTTTCAAATTGGTCATTATTAGCTCATCGAATTTTTTAGGGGAAAAAGAGTCAGTGAGCTGTTGTCATCACCTGGGTGATGTCAGTGTTGCAGCCTGGTTAGGTGTTTGGTTTTGGTTCACTTTTAATTGTAACCATCAAAGCAATAGATTCAGGCTTTAAACCCATATTCAGCATCATAAGTTGACTATATAACGCAAATTACATAAATCTAGCAGTATACTGCAGATTTCATAATAGCGCGCCGTTTCAGTGTTTGTTGCATATCGATGAATACAGGTAATGAATGACTAAAGCGTTCGTAGGCGGAGCTACATTTTACACATACGGGGAGCAATGAGATAAAGTGTGTCTGTGTTTTCATAGTGAGAAAAAATATAAATCGGTCAAATTGTTTATGGCATGCGTGTTTAGTCGGTCGTTACGTACATGTTGCTTGTGTGCTAGAGTCCCATCAAAGAAGGGGATATACACATAAAACATGTACGTGTAAATCCGGTACAAGTGTCATTTCACTTGCATAAATTTAGTGTAAATATATGTCACAGTAAAAAGAATAAAAATACTGTAAATATACATTCTATTTCGCTCTTCTATAAATGATCCGATCGCAATAGTTGCATATTATGCATTATAAAATACAACTATGATACTGATATCTTGTTACAACTGTGCATGCTTTGCACGTGCTGTATTTGACTTACAAGAATGCTAAAATGTTTCTGTCAATGCTCTGAAATCTGTAAAATGATAATCTGTGTAGCAAGAAATGTAACAATTAATTTATCTGAAGACAGGATTTATATCTATCATGTACACTTTTGACTATTAGATTATTTCTACAATTCCTGCTGAAGATATCTAGCGCACATGTCATCGTTAAGTAAGGCTTTCACAAAAAATGTAGAGGGTTTACTGCTACCGGTAGTCCAACTATTTAGTCATAATGCTTGTTTCTACATGATTTCTATTTTTTAAATTTTTGTTGTTTATTTTTTAGCTCGACTTTTCTATGAAAAGGGGAGCTTTCCTACTCGCCCCGGCGTCGGCGTCGGTGTCGGCGTCGGCGTCGGCGTTGGCGTCACACCTTGGTTAAGTTTTTCGTACCACCCCACCTTATTTCAAAAGTATTGAGGTATGGCTTTGAAACTTACCATACTTGTTTACCATCATAACCTCCATCTACAGACAAGAGTACATAACTCTGTCAAGGTTTTTGACAGAATTATGGCCCTTTTTGGACTTAGAAAGTGTATTGAGCTTGGTTAAGTTTTTCGTACCACCTCACTTTTATTTCAAAACCACTGGAGGTATTGCTTTGAAACTAACCCTACTTGTTGACCATCACGACCTTCATCAACAGACAAGAGGACAAACTCGTCAAGGTTTTTGACAGAATTATGCCCCTTTTTGACTTAGAAAATACATTGAATATGGGTAAAATCCACTTATTACCTTAACCCTTTGAGATATTGCTTTGAAACTTTTAATGCTATTTCCATCATTACCCCCATCTGTACGCAAGAGAGGGTAACTCTGTCAGGTTTGTTTTAAAAATTAAGGCCTTTTATCAACTTAGAATCTTGGTTAGTTTTTCGTACCAGTCCACTTTTTGACTGAACTGTTTGAGATATTATTTGAAAGTTGGAATACTTGTTTACCATCATGATTCCCAAACATGGGGGGAGAAGGTATTCTGTCAAGGATTTTATTTGAATTATGGCCCTTTTTGACTTAGAAACTCAGTTAAAATTTCCACTTGTTAACTTAACCATTTGAGATATTACTTTGAAAGTTGGGTCTTACGTACCATCGTAAGACCTATCTGTAAGCAAAAGAAGATAACTCTTCTTGATTTGTACTTACAAATTCCTAGTTAAAGTCTTGTGTGCCCTTAATGTCAAAGTTTTGTTTTATTGGCAAGCATAAAAAAGTGAGCCCTGTCCGTTTTTTACATCTTTGTTAGCATGACTTTCCTCAATGAATATAAAAAGTAAAATATCATAAAAGTGAAAACTAAAGATAATAAATGCGAGGTCTTTTTTCTAGGACTACCAGTACATCACATTGCCAACAAGTTGACCTATCGCCAGTACAAATGAAATTTACTTTGTTTTATAAGTAGTTTCGTTCCCTTCATTGGTGACGATTACATGTACAATGAGCCAAGTTTTGATGTTTTCAGTTTGTGTTTATTTCATCCACATGCAATTGACCTTTCACAAGTTTGTATTGCGATACATTTACTTGAATCTGAGATGGTACACGGAAGTTTGCTGTGCACAAATATTTACATGCAGAGCGCATGTATAATGTATATCATTTACCATAACTTTAAGAGTGGTCAATCAATGATCTAGACATTCTTTTATAAATTTTACGAAGGTGAATTTCTGTTTTCTCGTAAAATACAATCGACAATGATGTAACAAAACAACAATTATATATTATAGTATACATTTCTAACCACGCTTTAGAAAGGATTTTCGGTATGAAAAAATATACAGGAAAGATGATTAAGGGTGCTATATTCTCTGCAGGTTCAACAGTGACTCACGAATCTAAAATGTCTTAAAACAGTTCATTCTAAACATCCTGCAAGAAATGTTCTTGGAATCATGTTTGTAAAACGTTCCGGTCGTATAAGTCAGACTCTTTACAACCGTGTCTTCTTAGCTCAGCAAACGTTTCAGATACTTTGCCGAGGACACATTTTCTTCCATCAACATTTTATTATATGGACTATGTTACAGAAAAGTATAAAATCTTTGTTTCGTGTTGATTATAGAACACGCAGTACAGTTCGGTTTCGTTTGTAAAAATTGAATATAAGTTGTTTTATGAAATAAACTTTAGAGGTTTAAAATAAACCAATTTTATCCAAAAAGAATACATAAGCACTAGATTCATAAAAAATCAAATATACATGTCGCAATTTGTAAACTTATACTGTCAGTATCGTAGTCAGTGTGAACGATAGATTAAGGTATCGATTTGGGCGGAGCTAACTACAGAATGTGACATCGACGTCATTTACTACCTGTGTGCAAAGCAAACACTGAAACAGCACGGTATTATGAAATCTGCAGTATTTTATGGCCCTTTTCCAACTTAGAGAACATTCAACTTAGTTCAGTTTTGTGTTTAGGTCCACTTTTCTCATGAAAAACCAAAAGGATAACATCCAAAGCTTGCACACTTAATCACCAAAATACAACAAATGTGTCATGCAAATTACATAACTCTCCTTTGGATTTTGCATGAATTAGAGCCCATTTTAGACTTCATGGTGTTTTTTTTCCGCAACATTTTTGCAATTTCATTACTGCTGTGATTCTGAAACTGTTGCACACTGCTAAAGTTATTTTTTGTAAAGACTGTATCTGTGCACATAGTTGCTTCTTGCCTGTTGTAGGGTTTATGATAAAATGTTTTTAAAGACTTAATATGAGTAGTGCCACCTGTCATATCACTAATCAGATCAGATTCACGTCTTATACAAGGCAGCACTCTTGTTTGTTTTGTATGTCTCATCATTTGTGTTATTCATTATGTGAGCATGTTAATATAGGAATAACTGTTTTGTAATTTTGATATTTGGGACTGTATAATTATACGGTTTTTAATGCGTGCAAATATTTTTAACGGCGATGGCATTAGCCGGAGCTGTTAAAACTGTTTGCGACCATTAAAACAGTATATACGGTCGCAAATGTCAAAATCACTAAATAGTTCCTTTTCTAATGCACAATATGTTTAAATGTGATAATTAAAATGCAGTTCGATTTTTGCGACTATATTATACGCTATTTAATAGTCGCAAATTTAAATGACGTCACCAATCTGAAACAACGTTACGTTGATAGTGCGTTAGAATCAGGTTTAATATCTCATTCGTATGTGTGCCTTTCCTTAAAGGGTACTTTTTTCTGACTTATTTGTGCCGTACATTACTTATACTCATTCATGCATTTGTTCTTTCTTTTTTTCTTCTTTTTTGCTTTTATCATTCGTTCATTTCTTCATCCTTATATGCATTCATTCATTCATTTATATTATCTACTGGTATCATCTTGTAAAGCTATCAACTTTATATTAAGTAAAACCTACATATTGTCATAGTGGAATTTGTTAATGTTAGCTTTATCTGGATGCACTTGAATAAACATGGAAATTTTCAGTAAATAATTTTGGAATGTATGTTTCTCTTTGCTATAGAAACTCTAGAGTTAAATCCAGACTCTATGCATGCCAAAATTAAGGACTTCGTTGCGGATTGTATCACACTTTTTAATCATCACCCAGAAAAGAAAACTGGTATTGTTGACCTTTATAAAGAGGTCAAGGTCAAAGCATGCAGTGACCTCAAGGTCAAAAAGATTATAAAAGTTGACCTTAAGAGACTACAAACTCCAGAAGCATGCACTCTGACAAATATCGGTTAGAATTATTGTTGCAATGTTCTGAATGTTTTAGCTGAAGGCAGCAGGGTAAACTTGGAGTGTTTTGCCACTTGCTCTGAGAAAAGCTTGCAAGTGTTTTTTCCTTAATGTTATACCTAAGTTTTTTTTTAATCTTGATGTCTTGGAGTGGAATGAAGGGTTTCAAAGAATCTGATTCTTATTTTAGTCTGTGATCAGTTCTGATTGACATATTTCAAATGTATGATGTTCAGTTCCATGAAAGAACAATGCATGTACATGTATATTTCAAATAGGTTAATGGACACATTAACTAAACCGTTCTGCAGCCAGTAATATTTGACATTCATTTCCTTTGGTAAAAATTATTTCGATGCAATATTACCCTGCTGCCAAATGCAAATTTCCTATTCATTATAAAAATATTAAGAAGTTTTAAAAGTTACAATAAAGTCAACATATTTCATATTTTTGTGTGTAAAACAAAGAGATAAACTCTTTCTGTTTTTATTTTCCTGTTGTTAGTTCTTATTGCTGTTATTAATAACTAGCTATTTTAGCCATTTAATTTGTATGTTTGCCACTTGCGATCACATTCAGATAGATTAAAGTCAAAATATTTTCTTCTTTCCTACGCATTCAAAGTTTGTGGAATGCCTATCTCCAAAAATATTCCAGGTAGGCATCTGCTTAATTAGACAGGGTTTTAAGCATGAGAATTTGTATACCTAGGGTTTTATTTTTGCTATCGCCAGCATGAATAGAGTTATGGTGCAGCCATAACTCTAGTCAAGGTCAAACTGCCAGGTTTTCCATTTATGGAAGAAGACCTTCAAAACAATATTGGAGAAAATTTCTTATCAGTTTGTTTCTGACTGTCACCAGTAAGGAACAAAGTTACTGCTTTTTTCTTGTCATTTTTGTTTATTTGTTGCTTATACCAGCTAAAGCCCCAAAAACGTTTCAGTCATACTCCTGATACAATGTACCAAAGTCTTGGTATAATTTTTCATATAATCAAACAAAGAATACATGTGCCTAAATCCTGAGATCAGATCTCTTTGTCTACAGTAAATATAGTTGACCGACATTTGTAAGATGTGATTATAGGAATAACTGTTTTGTAATTTTGATATTTGCGACTGTATATACGGTTTTAAATGGTCGCAAATATTTTAACGGCGACGGCGTTAGCTGGATGTTTGCGACCATTAAAACTGTATATACGGTCGCAAATGTCAAAATCACAAAATAGTTAACTTTTCTAACGCACAATGTGTCTAAATGCGATAATTAAAACGCCGTTCGAATTTTGCGACTATATATTTGTTATTTAATAGTCGCAAATTTAAACGACATTACAATCAGAAACGATGTTGCATCGGTACTGCGTTAGAAAACATTTTGACTGGATTTTAATTTACAACATGTATAACTATTTGCCATTTTAATAAGAAAATGAAACAAAAGTTTTCTTTCTACTGTTTATTTTACAAGATAATTCAAAGAAAGTTATTTCCTCTTGTATACTGAAATAAAAAAGCTAACTTTCGGCAGCATGTGATAATGTTTGCTGTAATAATGAGCGATTAATGCCTTTATTAAATGATACAATCATATAAGTTTTTCATACAATATATGTACATGTAACACTGGAGTTGTCTTTGTTTTATAAAACAAAAATTGTAACTTTTTAACAACCTTCTACACTAAATACAAACTGTTTTCTTGAAAACAATTTTTACGTACTTATATTAATCTTTAATGTTTTGCACACATTACAGCAACTGTTTATTTTATTTTGACACTTCCCTGTATTTTAGGAAAGCCGAAGGAGCTGAATGGCAGTATAAAGATTACCCCCGAGGAGCGCAAATCTTTCATGTACAAACCCAAGTCTGGAGAATGGCCAGGAGGAGATATTGAGGAAGAGTGTGATAGAATAGTCCATGGATGGGATCAGGTAAGTCAAGCTCTGTAAGGGTCCTAGGACTTGGATGAGGTTTGCACTTGTATAGAAACAGCAAGTCTTTAACTAGGATCATATAGTCATGGGCCTGGTAGAGCTAGTGACCACTTGCACAGATTGACATTATTGAAGATGGAAATAAAAAATGCTGCCAACTGTGAGTATTTCAATAAATTATGTATGATCAAGTCCTAGTCAGGGATCAGATAGAACAAGAAGTGGACGAAGTTTGAGAATGTTGCAGCAAATTTCATACTCTGTTTTGGTCTTACCTATTATTAGCTTAAGTGAGCCGGATCTGCCCCATTTCCCATAGCAATCTTAGCTGTGTCACAGTTTGGTATAACACATACCGGTAGGTAACTAAAAACACATGTGAAAGATTTTATTTTAAACAATAAATATGCGCAATTGTGCAGCAGAACTTATATGTCTATACTTTGGACCAATTCCTGTAGTTCCATGTCTTTCGCTTTATTTGAGAGAACCTTGTATTTTCTTTCACTAAAGTAATAATAATTTTATGTCTTGGCAATCTAAATTTATCTTGTGTTGTAATTCCTTTCAAACTTAAAAAAAGAAGTAGAAATGGAAATTTCAAATTGTTACAACCTTGTTGTGATATGAAGTACAAATACTAACTTACCAATATAATTGCATTACTACTGAAATAAAGCAAAATGATTTAGAAAGCACGTGGATACCTTCAAACGTCATAAACAAATTTCTTTTACCACTATTCTATCTGTAGGTGATGGAACATTCCATAGCAGAACCTTTCCTCACCCCTGTGGACATCAATGTATTCCCTAGTTATGCCATGTCTATAGAGTACCCAATGGATCTGAACACAATAAAAAGACGTCTGGAAAACAGATTCTACAGGTAATACGCCAAAACACTAATGAATTGTTGAATAAATAGAGGTATTCTAGCTCTGCTATATAAATTCATACATTTTCATGTGTAACCATTGTCATAACAGTGGCAATATTATTTAACAGCTTGTTTTGAACTCTTGCGTTATTTACAGGAGAGTGACAGCATTACAGTTTGACCTGAGGTATATAGAATCTAATGCAAAGACATTTAATGAACCAAAGTCCCAGATTGTGAAGAGTGCTCAGATACTTTGTGATGCTCTACTTAACTTCATAAGGTAAGTTTTGATTATGAAATAAGGTGCATTTCAGTGGTGCTCATCATCTAATAAACATCGATTTTGAATTCTGATGTGAAGTAATGAACCACAAAGGCAGCATGCCTGAGTGGTTATAACTGTGCATTAGAATGGCAAAGATTTGTTAATTAGACAATAACAACGCTGACAAGGATGTTATTTTGATCCTAACTTGACCAGATGTTACAAAAGGTGAATATATATGAAGCGTTATTATCTACATGGATATTTATTTAACATCATACGGCACAATATGACATCATTTGACAGCATATCAGTAATCGCATTGTTTATGGCATAATAAAACCAAATAAGACAAATTTGTGATTATTTGTATTATAGTCCATATCTTTCTTTATAGAATTGTTTCACACTCAGCATAGACTCCAGTCAGTTATTAACTCACAAGTGTGTAATTCTGCAAAGAATATAATAAATTATGTAGAGATGATGTTTTGGCTGCCATACTTCCTTGAAAAGCCTGATTTATGCAAAATATAAAGCAAATGAAAGGCATTTCTCCATATTCTAGCATAAAATGTGCTGTTTTTGCCCATTTTGCCGGTGTTTTAACAGGAGGAAAAATGTGTGTTAACGGGGAGATTCACGCGCCATTATAACCCGTTTTCATTTATGCGCAGTACAGGGCCATTGTAAACAATGGACCTGTTTTCCAAGTCTTACATCATGTACGGCGTCAACAGTTCCGGGCTTAAAAACCGCTGGTGACGTCATAAATATGACGTAAACAACATGGACATTGTCCAGCGCATTATTGAACGTCGTACCAGTATGAGCGTTTCATTTTTATTAGCTCGACTATTCGGAGAATATGGAGAGCTATTACAGTCACTTGTGCGTCGGCGTCGGCGTCGGCGTTGCTTCTTTGGTTAAAGTTTTGCCTGCTAAGTACTATCATGCACATATCTCAGTAACCACTTATGATATTGACTTGAAACTTTGTTCATGTCTTTAGGGGTGTCATACAATCAAGGCAGATAACTCTTGAAAAAATTTAGTACAAATTATGGCCCTTGTTTGACTTTTGAAAATTTGGTTAAAGTTTTGCCTGCTAAGTACTATCATGCACATATCTCAGTAACCACTTATGATATTGACTTGAAACTTTGTTCATGTCTTTAGGGGTGTCATACAATCAAGGCAGATAACTCTTGAAAAAATTTAGTACAAATTATGGCCCTTGTTTGACTTTGAAAATTTGGTTAAAGTTTTGCCTGCTAGGTACTATCATGCACATATCTCAGTAACCACTTATGATATTGACTTGAAACTTTGTTCATGTCTTTAGGGGTGTTATACAATCAAGGCAGATCACTCTTGAAAAAATTTAGTACAAATTATGGCCCTTGTTTGACTTTGAAAATTTGGTTAAAGTTTTGCCTGCTAGGTACTATCATGCACATATCTCAGTAACCACTTATGATATTGACTTGAAACTTTGTTCATGTCTTTAGGGGTGTCATACAATCAAGGCAGATAACTCTTGAAAAAATTTAGTTCAAATTATGGCCCTTGTTTGACTTTGAATATTTGGTTAAAGTTTTGCCTGCTAGGTACTATCATGCACATATCTCAGTAACCACTTATGATATTGACTTGAAACTTCGTTAATGTCTCTAGGGGTGTCACACAGTCAAGTCAGATAACTCTTGTATAAATTTAGTACAAATTATGGCCCTTGTTTGACTTTGAAAATTTGGTTAAAGTTTTGCCTGCTTGGTACTATCATGCACATATCTCAGTAACCACTTATGATATTGACTTGAAACTTTTTTAATGTCTTAAGAGGTGTCACACAGTCAAGACAGATAACTCTTGTTTAAATTTAGTACAAATTATGGCCCTTGTTTGACTTTGAAAATTTGGTTAAAGTGTTGCATGCAAGGTACTATCATGCACATATCTCAGTAACCACTTATGGTAGTTATATCAAACCTTGCAATAGTGTTCAGGGTAAATTTTGTATCAAACAATTAATTTATCAAAAATTAAATCTATAGTTATAGATTTTGACTTTTTTTATGATTCAACTTTCCTAGTTTATACTTAATAGTTAGCAGAATTTTGTTTTGCTATTATACTGATAAAAGTTTTGTTTTATTAGCAAACACCCACAATAGTCGAGCGTGCTGTCTTATGGACAGCTCTTGTTTTTATGTAGGGTTAACGCATGTTTTTTGTGTTATAACATCTGCAGAATCCCAAGGGATGGTTAGTGCCCGAGCCCGTTAGGGCAAGGGCACCAACATATCCCGAGGGTTTCTGCAGGCGTTATAACACGAAAAAAACGTTTGTTAACGCTTTGCTAGCATAAATAGCATAAAAATCATAAAAATAAAAATGAAACGCTGTTATTGGTACAACGTTCAATGATGCGCGGGACAACGTCCGTGTTGTTTACATCATATTAATGACGTCACCAGCGGTTTTTAAGCCGGGCACTGTTGGCGCTGTACATGATGTAAGACTTGGGAGACAGGTCCATTGTTGACAAGGGCCCGGTACTGCGCATAAATGAAACCGGGTTATAACGGCACGTGAATCTCCCCATTAACACACGTTTTTTCTCCTGTTGAAACACCGGCAAAATGGGCAAAAATAGCACATTTTATGCTAGAATTATTTTTTATGCTTTTTATGCTAGAATAGCACTAACAAACGCTTTTTCGTGGTATAACACCTGCAGAAACCCTCAGGATATGTTGGTGCCCTCGGGATTCTGCAGATGTTATAACACGAAAAAACGTGCGTTAACCCTACATAAAAACAAGAATATATAGGTTACAAATTAAACATTTTTTCGATAGTTTTTGCCTCATTTAATTAATCATACATTATAAGCAGGCAAAGTCAATTGAGAAGCTTGCTAAGAGCTGTGCAAATCAAGTACTGTATATATATATAAAAATATGCACTATTAAATATTTCAGTGACCAAGGCAATACTGATCCATGCCAGATGATAAACAAGATGGTTCATGGCCGCAAGGTACAGTTGAGTTCTGACTCCGAGGACAGTGGGGAGGAGACTGAAGATTATGATACCCCTGGTACTTCTGCTGGCAAGAAAGAGGTATGTACATGCAATATCCTTTGCACAGCCGGCATATTTTGTTACACACTCGACAGACATGCATGTGTTTTTGTAAACACTGTACATCACGTTATGCTACTTTCGGTTTACTGCGCGTGTTGTATACGTCAGCAAATAGATTGAGCTGTAACATGACAGTAAAATATCCATTGGCCCACCTACAGAGGTCAGGCGCAGGGGTCACCCTGTCTGCTAACCTGCGCATAGACAGGGGCCTGTACGCGAACGTTGGTAAAATGAAAATTTTCAAACCTGGTAAAATTGTGTCCAAGGTCATTTTCAAGGTTGTCTTAAAGTGTCAGCATTTGCCTCGGACGTCTGAGTTTTCAACATTCAGGAGCTGTCGGCATAGCCTTTATATTCATACAGAGAAAACGTGTTCCATACGATAACTGTCGTTTCTATGGAAGGCCAAACCTGTCTTAACCAGCATATACGGTTTAGTACGTTATGGACGTTCAAAGGATATATAGTAAAAAGTCATCTTGCAGTAGATATTCTTGAGGCCAGTGGTTGTCAGAGTAAGACTCAAACCGCCATCAGAACAGTTAGATGGTCCAGCAATCAAATCTTACCACTCAGTGACTCTGCAAATTGGTTTTTGCCAGATGCCTTCCTGATTCGAAGCAAGCTTTTCTGCTTAGTGTCGTTCTTATGTTTAATCATTTGTAAATTTATGGTTTAGCTATAGAAGAGTAATGTTTTCTGATTTTACAGGACTTGTTACTTCACTCATTGTTACAGTTTAATCTGAGGTGAATGTTATTTTACCTGGCATTTATTGGTTTAAATGATATGGCGTATGACTAAAAGTAGAGTACCATTATATCAAAGACTACATTTAATATGCACTTAACCCCTTATTGAACAAATATACGGTAGTCAGTTCACAATAGGTAACTAAGTCATATCAGTGTGACACCTGATTGTAAAAGAAATTGTCAGACCTATTGAACTGTTACGTGTCTCTTCAACTAGCATAATTCCACATATTTTACGTTTTGTGTATTTGTGTAGGATAGGCCGACTGCCTCTTCCTCACGCCAAACTAGAAAGCGTCGCCTGTCTGTTCTGGGTTTGAATCCAGATGGTTGGAAGATGGAGTGTAGACAGTTGCTTGATACCATTGTCCAGTGTGAAGACTCTGAACCGTTCCGAAATGCAGTTGACATCAACGCTTATCCAGTAAGTTCTGTTAAATATGAGTGCTTAACCATTGAGACAAATTAGAAGGTATCACTTCTTGTCCAGTAAGTTCATTTAGATATATCAGTGTCTATCCTGATATTCTATCAGTAAGTCCAACTTTCATTATTTTCTGTTATTATCCAAAAGGGCTGACAATATTGTTTTAAGTTTTGCATAAAGCTTGAATTCAAGTCTTATTTGATATGACATCATTGTTTACTTTGATACATTTTTTTTTTTTGAGAATGCTTATTTATGTTTCTTGTACTGTGACATTATATGAAGGCTTAATGTAAGGTAAAGCAGTCTTTGGTCCATCTTTATCTTGCATCATTTATACTTGTATTACACTGAACCCATGATGTACTTACTAGTTATTTTGGTTAGATAGAGTTATTTGGACTTTCTCCTTCAATTTTTTTTATACATTTTGAAAAATTAATTCCTAACAGTGGGGAAAGAAACCAACGGTTTGTATGAAATTTTGTGTTATTTTTTATGTTAACTATGTGTTTAGTTCTCTCTTTGTTGAAATTATATTAAATTTTAAGACAGTTAAATTTGGTTTTTGACCATCGAATATGGACATGTGTGAAGAGTTGTAAAGGTTTAATTATTTAGATTTTATTTTTGGACAAAGAATATGACCACCAGGATCAATGCCATTTTTTGTTTTCACCTTGAAATAGGTAATTGGGAATGACATTTGTAGTGGCAAATGCTAGATGTTTCGCTATTAGCTGTCATTTATTATCTTATGAATTACAACACAAAACGTAACCTTGACTTTTCCCTTAATTACAAATGCTTCCACTTCTTAACTTTTGAACACAGACTTATATAAATTGTGTTTTATTGATTTTAACTATTGTAACTTCAAATGTATAGGTGAACATACCTTCATTCCAGGACTATTACAGTGTGATAGAGTTTCCGATGGATTTGAGCATAGTTTCTGAATATCTTGAGAATGGCACATACAAAATGCCACAACAGTTTGGGAAAGATATGTCTCTCATTTTCTCCAACTCCAAGTTCTACAATACAAACAAAAGAGCTAAGGTAAGCTGTGTAAGAACAGTATCATGTGTCTGGTTCTGCTTGATTGGAGTTACAAAAGCAACATTTACTGTTGAGTCCTTCTCTATAAAAACAGACTGCAGATAATGTGCGCCTGCACATTCTGTTCTAGATCCGTTTTGTTGGCTTATCCATAGCAAGTAACATAACTGACATTCACTAAGACAGTCAATGGTAAGATGTTGGTTGTCAAGTTGTAGACCTCGTTTAGTATTTTATTAAAATCAGTTGTATTGACTGAAATAATTCTGATAATAAGGCATGACAATGCTGTCAAGTATTTCTTTAAGGTTTTATGAAGTAAAACTATTTACTAGTAAGATTTATTATTTTATACTGTAGATTTATTTAATGACCTTACGTCTGTCAGCCATGTTTGAATCTTGCATGAAGGAAGTTATGACCACATGGAGAAAGGCAGTCAGAAAACAAGGCAAACAAATACCAAATCAGTAAGTACAGAAAAATTGTTTATATTTTCATGTTAGGCGTGAGGAACAAGTAGTCGTATATGGTACACATTAATTTACTCAGATTTTCAGATCCTTCGAACTACATGTACTATATAATAATGGCTTTATACAAATAAATAGACACTAGCTTAAAAGTTAGGAGTTTAATTATATAGAGGATAATTGTTGGATCAGAGAAATATCACATTATAATTTTACCGAGTTGGCACCAAAATTGATTTTTACAGGAATGGCTGAAGATAACTTTAGATGTTCAGGAGTGAAGTTAACATGATATTACATTGAAACCATCAATTTTTCAGTTTATGTTTAAGACTATACTTTTGTTATAAGGGCATAAAGTATTAACCCCTTCTGTCGGTCCGTGCAAAATTTTAATTTCACAGCAATTACTTTTGAAAGGTTGCATGGATTTTATTCAGATTTTGCATGTACGTTGATGAACATAAAATACTGGTCACGTTCCATTTTGCTTAAAATTTACAATTTTTTAAAGAGTTGTAGCCCCTTTTCGACTTTTTCAGCAAAATGGGGGTTTCCAATCAATAACTTTATAAAGATTGCATGGATTTGGTTCGGAATACACATGCAGGTTTATGGAACATAATTTAAAGATCGGTTCAATCTAAGTTACAATCCAGTAATTCTTACAGAAACAATGGCCCCTTTTCAACTTAAATCTCTGTGAATTTGTATTATCCATCGTTATCCCATGAAAGGTTAAATGGATTTCAATCATGTTTGCCACAAATGTACATATATTAATAAAATACAGGATAAGTTCAATTTTTTGTTACAGTTCACTAATTTTTTGAAGAGGTATAGGGGACTTGTAGCCGCTTTGCAGCTTAAATTTTGCTATGATAATGGTTTTCCTGTTGCATATCTGCTTCATGTTGCATGTCCATACTGTGCAGGATCATTTTGAGTTGATAGGGATTTATTTTAAGAACAAATTATATACACACAGGAGAGATAACAGTATGCACGTATGCTAAAGATAAATATGTTTGAATGACAAAATCCTGTTATAGACAAACAACACACTTTTATGTCTAAAAGCACATAGCGGGGGCGTTTGTGTCCTGTGGACACATTTATAGGAAGCATAGCACATACGACACCATTTTAATGACGTCATCATCATTTGGGTTCCAGCATTCATTACACTTTGTATACTTTTGACTTTAGTCCGGGTAAAAGATTTTGATAATTTCAAACATAGAGCTTATCAGGTAATGATACATAGAGGATAATTGTTGGTTTCGGTGTAAGATCACGTTATAATTTCACCGAGTGGGCACCAAAAGTGATATTTTCACGAGTGGCGCAGCCACGAGTGAAAATAACAACTTTTGGTGTTCACGAGTGAAATTAACGTGATATGACACCGATACCAACAATTTTTCTGTTTATTTTATGGCTAAAACTCTACTTTTATTGAGTTTATTTCTACAAAATATCGAAAATCGCAAGAAACGTCATCAGAAACATAGCGCAAATGACGTCATTTAAACGACGTCATCGTCGCATGGTTTCCAGCATTAAGTACGCTCGGTATACTTTTTGACGTAAATGCAAAACAGTGAAAAATAAAAATGGTAATCCACTGTTTCAAAACTGTGGATTATCACTTTTATTTCACTGAGAAAACTCTATAATTCACTGGAAAACATAAAATAAACCGTAATATTTAGATGAACAACAGACAAGTATAAATTTAAATTTGAGTCGTAAACATAGTCTGGTTTTAATATCAACAAAGAAGATTCCAAAAATACAATTCTCAATTTATTGCTGAAATTGAGTTTTCTGCATGATATCTAAATTTCTAGCACAAGACCGAGATATGAAGAGGCCGCCAGCTCTGCCAGTGTTGGCATTAGAAACCAGACAAACTTCCGTATATCGAGGTTAAATCATCCAGGAGCATCAGGTGTCACGAACGGGAGACATCAAAGTACAGCTGATGAAGATACTGATGTTGATGTTACTTGCTCGCCGAGATCAAGAACTAACTATGCAAGGACACGACCCATGAGAGGTACCCTGTTGCTAGCATATACTGCCTTGAACAGGAAGCTAAAATAGCTATTTTTCAAGTTTTAATGCTAAAAATTCATTTTTTAAATAGGCTTTTCCTGTGGGTGTTCGTTATTTTAAGAAGTCTTTTGAATACAAATGTACTTGTTTTTTACCATTACTCAAACATTTTGAGTAATTACAGAAATATTAATTTGTCCTGTGTGTTTTAAATCAATGAAACATACAAATGCGCAAAATGTACAACTGAAATAGATTGTTTAGATATACTGTCTTTAAATTATTGTCTCAGTTTCAAAATTTGTTGCATTTACATTGTAAGTTGTAGAACCGTTCAAAAACGTTGCATTACAAATTGGTTATGAAAGATGCTTAATAAACAAGAAATGCATTGAAGTGTATAAGAAATAGGTTATACTTAAAGAAATGAAAATACATTGTATACCTAACAATATGGGCGGATTTCTAATTTTTGAACAGGAATAAAACGCGTGTACAGATTTGTATTATCAAGTCGGTTGTAACTTTTGTAAAATTTCTTTAAAGAATTTAAAATTCATTTGATAAATGTCTTTCTTAAAACTTCTGTGGTCATTTGATCAACAGTATGACATTGGATAAGCAGAAAAGGAAAGCTTTTGCCAAAATGTAACCTTACCTGTGATTTAAACTTCTCTTTCTCACAGAACGGCGCACGGTTCAAAGAACAACTGGATATAATGACAGTGATCTAGAAAACCAGGAGTTCCCGGAACCAAAGCCTGATTACTCTGACGATGACTTTGAACTGCAGCCACGCAAATCTCCCAAGAAGAAAGGTGCTTATATTAAAAATGTTTTATTTGCAATAAAGTTTCATAAAAGTTACGTTTAATTCTGGCCCCGATTTCACAAAAATACGTAAGTATTTACTCAGTAACATGCTCAACTCATTTCAACACGTATCAGCCTCTTGCCTTAGGCAAGGTTTGTCAGAATAGTGTTTACCCAATTATTAAATTTGTATACACCTGTCAGTATTTGTGACGGAAATGTTGTTTTTATAGCAAGTAATTTAAATAAGTAAATTTTTAAAATTCTTGAGTTGTACTCTAATGAAATTTTCACTTTATCTGAATAAAGTCATGTATTTAGTATTATACAACATTTTTTCCTTTCAACATGTTAATTTCATTAGAATATAGACTATCGTTAAAATGACAAGAAATATCCTTAATCTTAGTGACAATTTGACTTTAAAATAACATACTCAGCTGAGCAATTACTTAAGTATTTTCGGCTAGCAAAAGTCAGTATGTCAAGACATGGTAGGCATATAAGAAATCTGGGAAAACCCACTGAAATATAATGAGGATAGTGGAAATACGGACATTGACGATTCAGCTCCGATCACAAATGAATGTTTTGTTAAACCTGTTTATTGACACTTAGATAAAGAACCCACGTGTTTTTAGCAGCTGTTAATGTATTATCTGTACTATAGTATAAAGAGCCAGTTTTGAAGTAGATATACGTATAATAGGCAGCCATCTGCTATCAAGGGCCTCATAAGTTTGGCTGTTAACTACTTGTATACGAATTTCCACTTTTTGAACAGAAACAGATTACTCTTGAAGTCTGTGAACATTACTTTAATGGATTTAATTAAATGATTTGTTATTCTACCTGCCAGGTATAGGGAAGAGAACAGTTTCAAATGATTCAGCACAGGAGGACACAAATTCGAGGTACTCTACTCGTGCGAGAACGGGGACCATTAAAATGCGGAAGTATACAAATGAAGGATTCTTTACGGATGAGGATGACATTGAAACTGTAATACACAATACTTACAGAAATAGTGCTAGTGGATCTCAGAATGGAGGTTTAAGGTCAGCTGGTCACGGGCACGACAATCACGTGCAGAAAGCTGAAAGTGAAGCTAGTGATAGTGACACTGAGGTGGAATCACCTAAATCTCCTGTTAGACAATCTAGAAGAGGCAAGGGTCGTGTAAAACATGAATTTGTTGGTGAAGTGGAAAATGATAGCGAAAGTGGAGCCGAGTCAGATAGACCAAAACGTTCAAGAAAACACACAACAGGTAGAAAATACTCAAAGAGAACAAAAGTAGCAAAAAGTGGTAGCAAACAAAGAAAAAGACAGAGAACGCAAAAAAGTGCTGAATCAGAGTCGAAGAGTGAAAGTGAAAGCAAATCTGATGAAAGTGACACAAGTTCGGAGGATTCTGCGACAGAAGATTTAGAGTCGGATTTAGAGCATCGTAGTCCTGTTACAAGGCCAAGGTCATCTCAGGGATCTCAAAATTCTAGGGGACATGATAGTGAGAATGACTATGGTCTACCAAGTAGACTGTCTCGACAAGAGAATTCCAGCTATGCATCTCAGCATTCTTATTCAGGGTCAAGACAGGGTAGGCGTACAAGAAATCAGGGAAAACCCACTGTGAAATATAATGAGGATAGTGGAAATACAGACAGTGACGATTCAGCTGCGATCACAGTGAGCATGCGGGGCCGTGTCCGTCGACCCACTGCAAGAGTTCGTGCCATGTGGGACTAGAGTGCAGTTTTCAAATAGAAAAATGCAATAACAAAGAAATACCAATGATTATGAAATACCTCGAGTTATAAAATATGATAATATTTGTCTCTTTTTTTCTCAAAATTTTATATTCATATTGTGATACATATACTACACTTGGAGTAAAACTCATTTATTACAATTTTCAGCTGGAGCAAATGAATGGAAAAGTGCGAATTCTTAGTAAAAATGACTTGGGATGTGAAGCAAAAAGTGCTAAAAGTTCAAAAGATTTTATTTGCCATTACATGATGTGTTCAGTTTTTTTACACGTGGAGGAATATTGATTTTCATGTGCCCTTTATATTTGTAGATCTTTGCTTTGATTTAATTTCTGAGTGCTTTGTGTGGTCTGCCTTTGGTGATGCAGGGCAGTACTTGGAATCACTTCTGTGTCGTCTGTCTAGCTCTGTATGTCCAACTTAATTATCATTATATAGAAATATCAGGGGATCGACTTTGGACTTTCAACAGAAATGGATAGCAGTAAGTGAAAGTGTAGCATAGGAGAAACAACTCCTGCAGTAGATTTTATGTAGTTATTCCTCCTTTCTATATTTTCATAACCAGCCAGTACCTCGGGTAATATTGAAGATACTCTTTGAAAGAAAGCAGATTACATTAAACCATGGCCCTATCTAAAGAAATTTATTAATTGCTGCCTTTGTGAATTTAATTTGTGCGTGCTTTTACTTGATGCTTATTGGTTATTTTTCAGGAAAAGTTGCTTTATAATTAGTGGAAGTGCATTGTGCAAGAACCGTAGCTCTAGTGATTGTCTACCAGTTGAATCTGCAATTTATTTTGAATTTCCGTTAATGACAATTTTACTGTGACATTTTCTCCTGTGAACCATGTCTTCCAGCAGGCGAGCCATGCAAAACTCATAGAACTGTCTTGTGTTATTTTATTTTAGTAAATATGAAAAGCATACAACATAATAAAGAAAACATCTGATATTCAATTTTACGTCTAGTCATGATACCCAAATTTTGTTCCATTTTTTTCTGAATTTGTAGAAGCATTATAAGTACTGAATACTGAGTTGAAACGTTTTTCTTTTCTATGAAGTTATTTTTAATCTATACAGTGGTTAATGGCTACCTTAGTGTAGCGTGAAATATTTTGGTATGAATATATGTGTACTATATTTCATTTTGTAGACATATTCTTGGTTTATTTCTTGCTTTTTTATATAAAATGATAAGTAAAAGTGTGACCAAACTCTCTGAAATTTATATGTGCTTACATAATTATAGAAACTGTTTATTTTTCTTTAGTTAGTTCATTTTGACACAGCTTTGGAAATAAATACTTAAAAATGCATAATTATTTTGCCTGAACTCGTTTTGTTAAAGATATTTACAAAATGTTGAAAATAATTTTTTATTGATAAATATGTTTTGTTATCATTTTATTTCATCCATCTCCATTAATTAAAGGAAACAAATGAAAAGCTGTCACTATATTTATTATATTCTTTGAAGAGTGTAATGAATTGCCTTTTCTGCTTCGGAGATCCTTAACTTGTAGTTTATGGCAAAATTTAATTAGCCTTTAAATGAGTTTACCAATTTCTCTGAACTGTTCATAAGTCAATGATATAATTCTGTTGACATCGCGCTTGCTAACCCAGTACAGCGTTAAATACTCTACCTGTCGGAAACTATAAGCTTAGATAGTGTTATGTTAAAAACATAAATGCGTAAAGTTATAAATGAATTTGTTCATAATAAACGCCTGCTTCCTGTGGTATAACTTTTGTGTTTAAATTATATACAATATGCGACATTTGATACAAAAACCAAGGAAATACCTGAAAATTACGGTTATATGAAAATCCACTTTTTTTATATTTGGAAGATTGTAACGTACCTATCTGCCTTCTTTTGTGTCAGTTTCAAATGGTCTCCTCTGAAAGTGCTTGGCCAATGTTGATAAACAAGCATGCAGCAATAACATAGCTTGAAACTCTACCAAAATGTATTCACCAATCGAATTCAATTCCATGCAGACATTATGTTCATATGTCATCAAATGGAAAAACCTAAAAAAACTGTGAAATCACAAGGCCTAAAGCCTAGATTATTTTGGCACTGTAGCAATGTAGTTGATTGGTAGACCTTTCAAATTTTAGCGTTCAAATTATTTAAAGATATGAATATGTTTATGTACTTACATCATGTATGATACGGCTAATTACATTTCAACGGACAAACCTGCATCCGTAGTAAATGTTGTATGTTTTTCCCAAATCTAATATGGCCTACGGCAACTAATATTTCTATACCGTACAATTGACGTCAACATTACTCCTATTAAATGATGTCACGTAAAAAATGTTTTGTCTTTCTGACGACATGCAATAACATCCTTCCCTTTTCTTTATAATTTACTTGGCTAAAATATAGTACTAGAAACTTTAATAACCAGAATAGTAATCCGTCCCGCAAAAAACGAATTTTTTTAAGAACCTAAACTTTTGTACGTCTCTTGAAATGATTAAAGTTGCTCTTTTATTTTCAGTACCCTACCTTATTTAATTGTAAAAAATGCCAAGAACTTCGGCATTAACTCACATAATATTTTGTTCCGGCAGACAAAACTATAAATAAACCGTTTACAGTTGATCACACGGACGTCATTACTCCACGTTAATACGTTCGTACATTCAAATTAACGTGCAGTACCGGAATATTAAACGAACTGGCTAAGGCAATGTTAGGGTCTGAATATGAACGTCTTATAATAATGGGCCTTAGTCTTGACCTTCTTGTTTTATATTTTATGTATTAGTTTAAAGTAATAACACGCTTCTTTATATACTTATGTTTGATATGGCTTGACTAGTCTTCCGTGCATAAACAAGCAACAGCAATACTATTATATGCAAAATGTTTTAAATGACCTATCTGGTTATTTTATACTAAAAGAGTCTTCAAATGTGACCTAAAAAGTAATGTGATGACAATAAAACCAAACTTCTTTTACTGCACTGCAGCTATGTGGATCTGGTTTAGGAATATTATATGAATATGCATGTGTGTACAACTTACGCAATGAATAGCTAAGATACGGCTAATTTAATCCGGAAAATTTAATACAGGATGTATTTTACTGCCAAAATACTACAGAAAATTCAGATTAACATTAAACAAAAAAATCCTACAGACCAAGGTCTTTCAAATAGTACTATTTGAAAGACCTTGTACAGACGAGGGGGTGATGTCCTAGTGGCGCAATTTTCGGCTATAATGTAACACATTATGTATACTTATGGGCAAAAGTTCTGTCTGGTATAATTAAAGTAACACAAAAACTGAAATTGGATATTTTATTCATAATTAGAAAAGCATAAGAATATCATCATTTTAGAATCAATTTACACATTTTCAATGTTCGTGACGTCGAATAGAATGTTCGTGGGCGTTTAACGCGCGTGCAACATGTGTTGTAGGCTCACTGACCTCCAGCCGACATAAAACACGCAAATGTTGCTACATGTATCGTGAAATCTTCGTAATAACAACATATGTTGAGTGTCTAAATTTTTTACGTCTTTAGAAAGGACAATTACTTTAGTAACATAAATTATCTGGAAAATTTTTGTGATTTTAAGCTTATTGTACATTAAATTTAGATAAATGTGAAATTCATGGTTTATGCCGTCACGGTTGATTGAATGTTTTTGTATAGAATCTTGTGATGTAGCACGTAGTCTCAAAATATAAATTTGCAAATAAAAAATTAAAAGAAACATACAATTAAAATTTAAACACTTTTGAAGCGGACAGAACTTTTGTCCTTAAGTATATATGAAACAGGGCGTTTTGTGGGTGTGACTTAGGTGGTTCTACATACCGGGATGTCATGGACCGTTCCGGTTTTTTTACAAAACTTTTAAAGCCTCCTAACCTATTGTTAAGGGATTATTTTTTTATGACTAGGTCAACTGCTCACAAACAGTATCACAAACAAACCCACCTGTTCTTTTGTGCAAACCAGGCCAACCATTGGACACGTGATGTCCCAGTGTGGTCATTGGATAACCCAGCGAGTTAATTTTGATATAATTGTAATCACCGGAACCGTCCATTAATCAACGAATGTTTTGGTATGCGGACCGTACAGTAAGTCTATGAAAAAAGATTTAGTGTAGTCTTACCTAAAACCTGTCAATTGATCTAAAAATAAAATAAAATGGGATTTCCTAAGCTACATGATTGTAAAAATAGATTTGTTCTACAACACAGATAATATGACTGAACTGAGTACACAAAGTACATCAGACATACATATTTATTGCAGATTGTTTTAGGGTTTATCTAAATAGAATACAGTTCATTTTTTCAATATATCTAAATCCTATAAATCTCTTTCCATGCAGATTCGATTAACGATATGCTCATCGCCGTTTTTCATTGCGATTTGAAATGGATTTTTTTTTAAATTACTACAATATGGCTATTTGAACACATCAAATCAAGTGTTAAGAAAATATTTAAAGAGGAAAAAGGTGACGGTTCCTTTGACTGACAGTAGATTGAAACGGATACAAAGGAGGTAAATTATAAAATGATCACTTAAATTTAGTTGTAAATTGAAACTACTTGGCGCTCTAGCTTATATTACTGAGAAATGCCAAATTTCATATCTGCGAAAAAAGTTATTTGTACCACCAAAAAAAAAGGACGTTGCTTTTTAAATCATCAGTATATAATATACTTTTAATAGTGACTATACATGTTGCACAACATTTTTTTCAAGAATATTTGCAAAAAACAAACACCCTTTTAGGGAAAAAGCGACGAAACTATGAAAGAAAGCCCAAAGCCATAATAATTATTATTATAATTATTATGTTGTAAATAGAACACATGAAGTTCTTTCATTATTCTACCTCTGAGTCCTGATTTAAAGTGATAATAGGGAAAAAGTACCATACTGAGTGAGATCTTCGGGAGTACTTGGTTATATGCTCCGAGCTCGAGCTCATACGAAATCTGCTTAAAACAAGAACATAATGATTGTTTTGTTAAAAGGCAATCAGTCTCAGCATAATTCTATTTAGTATATAACAGAGTTTAAATTGTACGAATCGTAGTCCCGGACATGATAAATCGGTATGAAATCGTGGGATCTTAAAAAGTTCGTAATCCCAAACGTTACGTATAATACTCGGATAACATGGAATCCCAATTACAACGGTACAAAAGTGATATCAGCACAGTCATACACGAAATGGTGGTAAACAGAAACAGCTGTGTGGCGTACTGTGCCGAATTAAATACAAGTGACATGGAAAAAGTTATTAGGCTGTTGATGAAGCCAAGACGTCAAAGTAGTCAGACATCAACGTTACTCAGCCTCACTCAGAATCGTTTTATGATGTGTCCATCACCGTTTCCATCACGAATTGAAAAGGATATTCTCCAAAAAAGTATTGGGTTACAGTGTGGTAGCATAGCAGATATCTCGAAAACGTTTACAGAGCAAAGGAAGGTGACAGTTCTTCAGACGGAAAGTAAATCTCTTTTGGTGAAAGAAAGAGAATTGACGACTTTGGCTGAATCAAAGGTGAAGAGGAGTATCCTCTCTAAGAAAATTGTCCTAAGACGGATAGACAGTGAATCGGTTATGAAAATGTTAGTGAAAGAAGAGCCAGAAAGGAATCCAGACTGTATACCTCATAGGATAAACAAGAATCAAATGAGAAGCGGTAAGTAATTATATAAAATTAAAACTCGTGTAAGTACGTACACTGTTTCGTAACAAGTTTTCATACATACATAAACTATACTTTGTTATATGTCAGATAATAAAACGATAAGATAGTTGTTTTTATTGGTAACATGTATGATGAAATTATATGAGCACACACCTACAACGTGTATTCATTCGTATAATTGTAAGCTTCCAAAACTTTAAATAATCTGTTTTATGAGATATTTAGCTATATGGAAGACAATCACTGCCACAATTGCATCTTGCTTTCTGTCATATAAATACATAATTATATTTTATAATAGATTCTATATGAGATTTTGCGATTTCTAAACCCATATATAATATTTGATACTAGATCTATATGAGATTTGCGATTTCTTTAAATAGAAATAGCCTTTTTTTGTAATTTACTTATTCCGGCATATGACATTTTACATATAATATTATTTTATAATATATGATATAAAAGAATCGCGAGAAGTTCAGTATTCTGTATGTGTTTCAATTTTCTTCCCGTGATTTACTGGTGACTGTTTAATCACGGGGATTACCCCCAACATTTTTAAAAAAGATAACATGTCTCAATATTGGCAAACCGCTGAAAAGTAAACTTCCTATATGATTCAAACTTTGTAACTGTATGAAAGTATAATGTATTGATGTGTCACCATATCGTATCTATGGACAGGTTAAAAATTGTCAGGAACGAAATCATTGTAGGTCGCAGCCGCGTGAAGAGTAAAGTGCCAAGGATAGTGCATAGACAGGAGCCAGACGAAAGTCTTCAACTTACAGCAGTACCGTATCATAATGAGAAGCTCAACAACCCGTCTTACCCGGTTCAAAGAGAAAACAGTGAGAACAAATACCCCGTCCAGGCATCAACAGACGTCGAAATAGACGGTCCCAGCAGCCGACTAGCTATCAATGCTCCATCATTTTTATCAAACCATAACACAAGTGTACCTTCTCGTTATTCCTTCAATTCTTTTCCCGGATACTCTCGTTCATCGGTGTACACGGCAAATAGACAGAGTCACAGTTTGCCGGCTAATGTAGCTACCGATTCCTCTTTTCTCAACTCTACTCCCCCAAGATACCAAGATTTCATGACGTCCGGTAAACGATTGTCATCGTTCCAGACACCACATTGGCAGGTAAATGAAAAACCAGACGTATCTACATTGGTTGATCAAGGATTCTTCTACACAGGTACACGTACAGTATTTATTGAATCTGTTTAAGCTTTGATATAGAATGTTTTATAATATGTGTCTTTACCCGTTGCGTTTATCAAAACAACAGCTCGACAGTATAAATGGCTATTTATGCCACAAAATTACATCTCATTTAATTTAATTTTATCAGAAAATAATGTTTTTGATGTAAGTCGTGAATCATTAGGCCCAGCCTCAAAATGAAGCCTAAATTGAACACGGAGTTCAGACAGTATACTAGAAGCCTAAATTGAACACGGAGTTCAGTAAACAGAAAAAATTGTATACTAGAAAAACTTGCAACTGTAAACATTTTTGGCGTAACACCTGTAAATGAGAATGAACAGTCAGTGTTTTAATATCTATAACTTTAGGTAATTACACCAAACGACATGGCAGAAATCCTGTTGAGTCAAGTCCTCTGCATTTTTATTTAAAACGACTTCACTTCTTATATGCTAGTCTGTCCTGAAGGAAGAAACTGTCTATCTGCTAAAGAAACTAAGTCTCTACTAAAAGTAACCTTGTTTCTTTCGTATAACTTACTCAGATCGTGACGATTTAGTAAGATGTTTTCAATGCGGTATTGGGTTAAAAGACTGGGTGAAGGAAGACGATGTTATAAAGGAACATGTCAAACATTCGTCCTCCTGTACATTCTTACTACACAAAGTGAGCAGACTTCAGTTAGAACAGATTAAGGTATGTATAAACCTCTTACTGAGTATAATGCACTAGATACACCGCTGCACCCACTTACGTAAGCGCGGTTTAGGTATACCAAACGTTTTGCAGATAAGATACATATTGTACCTGTTAATGACAATTAAAGTTCTTATTTGTGTGAATTGGTTAACCTCATGCTTTTCTGCGTCATAGATAAACAAATACGTACTTGATTTACTTCTACTACTTTTTGAACTTCAAACATTAAAGATTCCATGTAAAAGTTTCATTATAAGAAAAATGGATAAACTTGAGAACGTACAGTTCGGATAATTACATAACGTCTTTAAGATTTCGTGATTTCCGCTAAAACATTTAAGACTTAATACATATGAATGATAATACACACGTATTTAAATTCAAATTAATATGAATAAATAATCCTTATAATGCCTGATCGATCGCAATAATTAATGAATTTGAACGTTGAATGTATTGAATTACTTCTTCAATAAAAGAGACAATTAAGCACTCTTAATTTCGTGGATTTTACTTTTCATATAGATAATGGTAATTTCAGACGTCTTTTAATTTGTGGATCAATTCATCCACCAAATCCACAACGAAAAGAATGGTTTCCCTATAATACAGCTTTATTCTTATGCTGCAAAGTTTTTTTTCCTGCTAATATGCAAATAGCGGAGCTGCCTTTGTGCAGTGGTAGCGCCTTCGCCCTCATGATTGGACGGTCACGGGTTCGATTCCCGCTAGTATCCAAGTAGTGGCAGTGTCCTTAGGCAAGACAGGATAGACACTTCCAGATAGCCTTCTCGAATTTGATTCTCTCTTGAGTGAGTCTTGAGAGAAATTAATATAAGTTGCATGAACTTAAATTGTTATTCTTTTTGATTGCAGTGTTACACTTATAGAAAAGAAATACATATTTATTTTCATTATATTTTTGCAATTCTTACATTATTTATCATTTCAGTTTGAAATATCATCAGGTAAGTCAAAGACTTAACAGTTTTTAACATTTAGTCAGCATCTAGTTTAGCATCATCACAAACAGTGTTCAACGATGAGTCATAATATTATGAGTAAATAGCAAAGCGTCATGCTAAATTTAGAATTAGAATCTTTATTCAATGTGGGAAAACCCAATATTTATGAAACAGAATAATGTATTTAATAGTACAATGTATCTATTTATAGAAATCTAATTAAATAGATTATATATTTGCATAAGCTTCTATAGGAGAGATCATGGTTAGCGCAGTATTATGCAATATCTTCTGCTGATAAGAAAAATCGGGTGGGCATAAACAATTACATGTAGTTCATATTTTGGCATCGCTAGTGGTGTTTTGTTTACGGTCATAACTTTCTAAAAACTAAACGTTTTATATCAATGGAAATATAATCAAATGCACAATTTATTTAGTTAAAAATCAAAATGAAAAACTTTTCACTGTTTTGGTAAATGGTTATAGCGGAAACATACATGTATGTCGTTAAAAAATTAAGTGTCATTTAAAACGATAATTCATTTTAAAAATATATCAAATTTGAAATAATGAGTATGAAGAGCATTTCAGATCTTTTTGAACTTTGAAAATCCATCTGGTAATAAAATGTTACAAAAATTTGAAAAATGTCTTTCTGATTATTGCCCACCAGATTTCTTATCAACATTGGCGGGTGACTTACTAGCAACCTTCGGAAAAATCTTTAACCCGTTAACCGCTGGATGTTGACTGGGACGTTTAATTTTTTTTTAAATTACAAATTCGAAGTGTTGGGGTTATTGGTGTAATATTTGCTTTCAAGGAACCACCATATGTACTTTCATTATAGCTTGTACAATGTAGTATGTGTATGTACATAATTATGTCATGGTTGTTATTGAAAATAATACAACTTTTCATCGGTTTGATGCGATGTCAGTCACGTAAATCAAGCGACTTTTAGGACTATGACGATGACAGCGGTGAGGTTATGTGGCTGATTCAAGACGGCGGTGCAAGCAGCGGTGCAAGCAATATAGCACAAGTGGTGCTCTGGTCGTGTTTTTTATTGTTAGGCGATGCCCCCATGTCGGTTGGTTGGAATTCGAGTCAACCCGTGGGTCTCGTTTTTTGTTTCCCTGGCCTTGATCTATGTTATTCTATACCAACAAGATTCTTTGCAAATGCTTGAGAATGAAGTCATTGACGAATTCATTACAGAGTCTGTGTCATCAAGCTCACAGTCCTCTGCAGCATCTGGTTCACAACAACCATACAAGATAAAATCTCCCAGATACCAAAACATGGGGACAAGGCTTGCATCATTCAGCTCATATCCTGACATTGGGATCCGGCCTCAGGTACTAGCCGTTGCTGGGCTCTACTACACAGGTATTTAGATATTTTTTTAAATGGAATAAATGCCGTTGAGCAATCCAAAGATTTAATTTCATTTTTGCGATTTTTGTCTGAGTTTCGAAAAATGAATGTATTATTATGTGTGTTGCTAAGTGGCAAAAACTGTAATAGTAACAGTAGTGTTTCTCCTATTTCCATAAACTTGAGCCAGGAACAAACGGAGACCAAAATCTTTGATCCAATAGAATCGAAATAAACAGTGCATCTAAGGGAAAACAAATGTCAAAACTTCAAACAGTAACGAGAATGACCTATCCACTCAAAAATAGGAACCAATCATAGGTGCATAGCAAGCTATAGAACAGACGCAACCCGAAACGATGTTTGTTTGTATACATGATTATTAGGTCCACCGCCCTCGGTTGAGGTATATATGCTACACCCGCCGAAACGATGGCAAACATGTTTAGTGTAAGACCTTACACCAGAGGAATTAAAATCGAATTCATTATTTATGGTAGGTCAAGGAGATTTATGCCGATGTTTCGCATGTGATGGTGGCCTTAAAGACTGGAGTGCTGGTGATGATCCGTGTAAAGAACATGCCACATATTTTCCGCAGTGTGGCTACATAAACCAGCTGAAAGGAAGTGACTATGTTAGAGCGAGACAGCAAGAAAGACAAAATAATGCACCAGAGGTTAGTTATCAGACTAAAGAAATTGAAAAGTCAGGACATTTACTTCATTCTGTTCTTACTTCACTGGAGCTTACTAGTACGTTGCAGAATTCTGATTTTGTTTATAAAGGAAGAATGATGCAATTGTACATCGAAACATTTCCCAGATATTTTGGATTTAATAATTAAAACTAAATTAAAAACAACGTGTTTTTAAGAAAGACCAATTTATCGACAGTTATGTCTGTAGAAAAATTATTTAGTTGAACAAAATTAGTTACAACTCTGCCAAAATTAGTTGGCGGCATTTATTTTTCCTACGATCTCGTCTGCTCCACCTTAGTAAAGGTATACATTGTACCGAGAACTTGGGTTCCCATTCAGTGAGAATAAGCTTGAATTATTTTTATCTATTATATCTGGTGTCAGCATAAATATTTAAATGATGCTTCGTCATCAATGAACGTCTTCAATTTATATAACTAACTTTGTAAAATATAAGTTAGCTAAATCGTTACAGCGACTTGTAATCTGGGGTTGCGGGTCCGATTCCCGGGCTCCAAATTGTAAAAAAACTAATGCTTTCGATGAGACTTAGAAACCAGCTTCCTATGTATGGGTGCTAAATACCTGACATGTACAAGAACCAGGGGTTCTCTGGAATGGGGACGCTTTCTATATCTGAACTATCCTTTCCTGAGGCGATGGTTCTATGGAAACCGGTACCAAAAAAGCTCTAATGATAAACTCTAAATACATTTAAATTCAAAAGTCTACAGTCATATAATTCTAAATGATGATACGTTTGAATCGATTTTATTTCAAACGACAATAACTGCATGTGTATTTGTATATAAAAAAGTTATGAATATTGCTTATATCACCCAGTCTGTGTTTTTTTAAAGATCTACGTACAAAGACATCACATGTCGATATATTGAATTCTGTTTAAAAATAACGCTTATAAGTAACTTCCATTTTTAGAGAGGTTTTTAAAGCAAGCTAAAGTAGTTAAATAAAATGAACGTGTCCTTGATAAAAGCTTAGCAGATCAATTTATTCCTAAAATAAATTGATTATCACATTTTAAAGCCTTTAATAGTGTGCATTTGCACTTTTGTGGTTTTAGATATACAAAAAAATCAATATCTCCATAGAAAAAGAGTGTATACATACATTTTGACTTGTAAATGTTATTATATAAATAATTTGAACCAGTATTTATCAAGTTGTTCAAGTCCAATTTATTTTAATTACAGGGTTTTGCAGAGGGATATTCTCAGCCAACACAAGATACGTACACACCAACTTTACAGTCAATGGGCAAACTTACTATGTCTAATACAAGCAATGATCGTACGTGAATCATTCTGTATATAAGTATATACATATGTTACCAAGGCTTCAACATGTAGCAAAAGCTTAAAATAAAACGCGCACATAAGTGCCTCTTCAAAGTTGGTATTTTTGATAATTGAAAGACACATCCGTTTAGGTAACATTACTTCAAGTGTCTTTAAGCCTGTTCTATAGGTACAAATTGTCATGTACAACGTTAAAAAACTTTTGAACTTACCTGATATTTTAGCAGAAAAAAAAACAACATGAAACCAGGATATATTTGAAATGTACTTAAAATACTTGGCTACATGTAATCGAATACGATTACGTATGACACGTCCCTATTTATAACAAGATTCTATTCTTTAAATATACATATTAGGATTTAATCTTCTATTGGTTGTTACGAAAATAACACATTTGATATATACAGTAATCGTAAGAACAGAATGTCAAAAACAGACAGAATAAACAGGCACAGTTCTCGACACCCGTGCAATGCTGGTTGCGAAATTATACTATAAGTAGACTTACAAATTGATCTAATTGGCTCGTACTAAATTATATAACTAAACTTAGATTTTAGTGGTTGATTGTCACATATTGGTTAAGATTATTTGTTTAAGAATATTGTCTTCAATACTTTTTAGAGTCCGAACGAACGGTGACAGAAGTTGTTCAAACCATGGGATACTCTGAGCTAGATGTCGTGACTGCTAAAGCAGAATTGGAAACAAAGGGTAATTTACGAGATATCCATGTAGATTCATTTTCCAGTTTTCTCAAACTACATGTAGTTTTTTAATGTTTCTCTAACTGAAGATGAGAATATTCATGATGTGCATTTGCATGTTCACATCCCTGTACTGTGATTTTCTTTTGATCCCTATATCGGCCGTTAATAATTCGACAGGATATGGGCTTATTGGTGTCATAACATTGCACAAGACATGATACTTCAATTCAAAATTGTAGATACATAATGTAGTTAGATATAAACTATAAGCATAATAAAAGGGTTTGATTTTCATTGTACATTTATTGTTCTCATGCACAAACATAAGACCATTTGGTTAGGCAGTTTTTAAAATGAGTTATCAGCGCATGCAAACGCAATAGAAACTGTTTTCAAATGTTTTCTTCAAATTTGGTTAGCTAAAACCAAAATAAAACATTAATCATTTTCGTTTCAGGAGATCTAAATCCAACCGCTGACAAAATTATCAATGCTATTCTTGATATGAATGAACGGTCTTCAAATGGTGCTCAAGTGACACAAAATACACAAGACGATGGTACGTGCATTCATTGAAAAGAACTACCTTCGCCCAACAATCATAAAGAGGCTTTGTTTTTAATGATTTTAAGTCAGTAAAACGATACTGTAACATCTAATGAGACAAATGCAAATTTTGATTTTTAGGACATCTTTTTCTATCAATGTCATTTTTTAGGTAAATATTCCTCATTTTGTTCCGTGATGGCGACATTCATTAATTAAAATCGGTCCATGTAAAACGCTGTACTTGTTAGTAAAAATTACCTTGAAAGTGTAACTAAAATATTTTCGTCTATCAGTATTTGCATCTAATATCTTAATAAGATGTAAAAGAATGAACATGTGCAATATACCGGTACAACCATTTGTATTTTTCAGACTTACAAGCTATTGCTGAAGAAAATGAAGAACTTACCAAAATCATGCAGTGCATGCTGTGTGTCAGGGAAGAACCAGATATTCTCTTTTTGCCTTGTGCTCATCATAGAATTTGCCACAAATGTGCCGATTCTATTACTCGTTGTCCCAAATGTAACAAACACATTAAAGAGAAAATTAGAACGTACAGGGGATAACAAAGGCTTTGTAACATACAAATGATATTTTGCACAACTTACTGTTTGTAATGCGCTTAATACCAGACGCATGTAGCTTTAGCTTTAAAAATAAATCTTTTATATCATGTTTTGCTCAGAACATCATACATCGACAAAGCGAAAAAGCCAATCAGAACCATTGTGTGTATTCATACATCTAAGTTTGATACGTAAAGAACTAATATCAGATTAAATATCGAAAGAAACATTGCTGTAGAACGAACAAATACAAAACTTATTATCTAGATTTCCATATAGGCAAACATATTGGGTAAAATGTCAGTTGTTTGTTACAAGAGTGATACAGAAGCTGTACCTGGCTGTAGCTCGCCAGGTCATGTCATACACAGAGATAAGTTTAAAGAGAGGAGAGACAAAAAAGCAAAGAGATCGAAACGGTTAGAGCAAAATTGATGATGATGAGGATAATTAGTTGAGAAGAATTTGCACCGTTTACTATGATTGACTATCAATACATTTTGTGTGATAATTGTTTACATAAACAAACCTAGAACTGATTACACAAGAAAGTGATTTATATCAAATGAAATTGCAACTTGTTAACTGAGGAAATTACGACGATGTAATGCAAGTATAGCTATATAACTAGTACATTCTATGTTACATATATACGTATACTATAGTTTAAGGCATCTATTGTAAAGTTTTGTATGAATAGATGGAAAGCATGTTCAATGATTTTGTTTATATTATGTACTATAAATAGATAAGTTTTTGTAAATAAAACGTGATAAATCTTGTGATATTTTGTCAGAGTTTACACTTGTAAAACAAACCTACCTTTTCCTACTTTATACATGCTGAGAATATTAAAATTCATTTTTTTCTCCGCATTCGATCCATGTCGTTGAAATCGCAAATAAAGTATATCATTCGTGTGTTTTGTTTGTACAGATATGATTTCAAAACGATATTTGACTAATTAAAATTAAATGAAAGTGTAAAGTCGTTGATGAACGTCAAGCGTTGAAATGTTCTTTGTTCCCTTGTGTGTCATAACAAAAATAGCTGCTTTTTATTTCGATTGATTTATTCAATCGGATCCAGAATTAAAGAAATAGGCAAAACTGCTTATGGACGAACTCTGGAATACAACAGTAGTTCCATATATTCGTTGTTAATCGAATTTTGCATTGCCTTGTATTGAAATAATTATTTGGTGGATTCTGAAGTAGATATCAGGACATTTCTGAATAGCATAGTATTATATTTTGTGTCTTCTTTAAAACTGTACTTAAACAAGCTTGAGTTTTCGGTTGACTGACTAGAAATATTTTTCCAACGAGTTTCCATCGTTAGACAGTTTATCAACATGAGAAATATACGACCGACCAGCTGCAATACGTATGTTGTCTACAGGTACACTAAATTATTTTTGTCAGACCGCGTTTGCTGTCCTGACGCATATTTCGTACATATGATGTCCACAGAAATTGCAAAGACATCTTCATGACGGAAATTAAGTGAATATGCATACAAATTATTAAGCAAAAACAATATTTCAAAAATTCAAAGCGCTTGGTAATTGCAAGCTAAGTTGTTCGATAAAGTACGTTTCCAGGCAAATATGGGATATTTCTAATTTTGACCCATATTAACCGTCATCTTGATTCGGAATCTACCCGAATATTGGTGTTGATTCCATTATTTCTGCAACTGTTCTTCAACTGCTCCTGTCAATCATAGGTAACGCTACAACACGGATGAGTCGCGAATTAATAGGGAGACAAAAAGTTTCTGAATAGTTTATTGATCATTTCTCTGGAACATATCGATCGAGTACTGTCTCTATTAAGGGGTTAAGTGTGCCAAATATGAAGAATATTCAGTTTGTCTTTGGTTCAATGCACTAATGAAGAATTCGCTTTGTGGACAAATTTAGTCTTTTGGTTTCAGTGCCAAAATGGAAAGCATCCAAAGGGAAATTGTCTTGAGCCATGACTTTGATTACCCGGCATTTTGTGATGTATCACATGCATGTTTTTTCCCTAGTCAGTCTCAATTAAAACTTTTTTTAACATATAGTCATGCCCTCTTTTAAGCAATAAAGGGTATACCTTTGTAAAGCTCTTAAATCACCCCCAGTTGAATTTTCATACAGGGAGTTGCCATACAAGGGTCTTTCCTCCATGAAATCAAGAAGTTGCAAAATATACCTTAGCTATTGAGTGCGAGCGTTAAATCACATGTTAAAATAGTTGTACAATCAACCTTATTAATATTACCCATAGCAGGTTTTTTTTTGCCTACATTTACAAATGACTATAACATTTTCATAATCACCTTGGTGAATCCATCTTCAAGTTACGATTCAGAATAAAAACCATAAGGTAGCTACATTCACTGTATGACAAAACGGAAGTACATGTTCATATACTCAAGAATAAAGTTTATACAAATGGTGAACCGGTCAAAATTTGTAAACAGTTGATGTCTGGTTTATAGACTTTACAAGTAGTTCATTCTCATATATTAACAGTCTTAGAACAGTCTATTGTCCGGATATTTACACATTATGTGTGCAAAATGTATTGTTCTGATACAAACGATCATCCATATTTTAAGTCCTTTACATTGTCTATTTCATATCACAATTTTTACGATATTTCCTAGTAAAAGAATTTAGGTATATCACTGCATGAAAGTACGGAATGTATTATATGCAATAGCCCTGGTAACGGGAGCATTGCATTGTACATAAATAATTATTTGTAGAAAATTCTGACGATAAATGGTCTAATCTGTATAAGCTATAACCTTTGATTGAATGTAAAAAAATTTTACAGCTTTGATGATTTTCCGGTTGACTGACTAGAATATGGTCAAAAGTGTCCATGCGGATAGTTTAATCACGATATGCCGAAAGTATACGACTGACCAGCTGCAGTACATCGTAGTTGTACAAAGTGATATATTAAGCGTTATTGTCGAACGCATTGCGTCACAATCTATTTTCATACCTATAGTGTCCAGCTTTCAACAGCAACCTTCGAAGGCGGAAATTATGTGTCGCTCCTTGAATCTTAAGTAAAGATAGTTCCGTGCAGCCATGCAGTTAATTTTGGCTGTTCGGCGTGGCTAGGCCCCAAATAAATGCGCTAGTTGTTTCTATTTTTCTTTTATTATAAAGTGGCGCTACCTGAAATGGAAGAAAATTTTACATCAATATTGTTCGTGAATTCCATTTTCACAACAGTTTTTAACTGCTCTTGTCAATCAGGGTACCCAATTTTAGAGGGATGATTCCTTTATAAGACAAGTAACGTCGGTCGGGATTTCTCTGCAATCAAAGATAGTTCCGAGTACTGTTGTGTGATATACATGCAAAATATAACGCTCAAATCCATCTTTGCCTGTTTGGTTTAGAAATTATCGTATGTGTTTAGAATTCAGTTTATTTTTGGATCGTAAGGGATGGAGTAGGCGGAATTGTCAGACAGTCATAATATTCGTATAGAATAATACTATTATAACAATAACAATATTCTTTATTTAAAGATGGGAAACTCAATAAGTCCGATGACCTATCTTCCTCGAGGCCTTCCTATAAAAATTTCATTCAAAACAAATTACAGTGAAAAACATAACAAATCATGACCACTAAAACATAGACATGCAGTTATGAGCAATAACACTTGAGTAATTGAATAAATAGAACTTGGTTACCGATTGAAGGATACTGTCTGTACTTATACGAAATGAGGTGAGAGTAAAAGATAGTAGAATTACATATACCTGACACTATCATTATAAAATAAGTGTTGAACTTACTTAAAAGGTATAATCATATCTAAGATCACTGAGCTCTTTTAATGATGAATTTTATGTATTCATGCAGGACAACATATTTAAGTTCTAATGTGGTCCTTAGCAAAACAGCTATCTGGTTCAATTTGTGATATGAATATTCATAATATAAATCAACTACTATAATTGTATTACAAATAGTAAAGCAAATAGTTACATTTACCAAAATATACTTCTTGTACTTACAGCGATATTATAAAATATAATTAGTATATTTGGCTAAGGAATGGTCCCGAATGTCTTTTTAAAAGACCAATAGTTTTTTGTTAGCACTATTGTGATTCCGCCTTTTTGCCACCTTCTGAACATAGAAATTATTTTATTTGTTTCTTGTCCTGTTTTTATGAATATAGATTTTTGGATATATTTATGAAAAATGTTTTACTTTAAACATGCTTAAATTAAAACTCCCGTCTTACTAAGAGAAGTTCTACGACGATAATCATAGTTAAACCTAACTAATAATTATGTGTACTCTATATGTCAATTTGACTGGACCCCTATATATCAAGAAGAACTAGAGAAGTTAAAAAGACATTGCATCATATGAAAGTCTCAGACAATCGCAAAACTCTTGCAACCATCAAGAAGCTGTCTGTAAAATATAACAAATCACTTTGTGCCCTAACTTGAAGGTCAAGTAAAAAGTTTACATGTTACAAGTATTAAGTAACGTGTAAAGAAGAAACAAGTCACTATGTGAGAATGTTGTATGTGCATATTTGATCATTGGTATGTTCAGGTATGTAGTTTTATAATCTGTGTACATCTCCCCTATGGATTAAGGGTCTATGTCTGTATTATGAGGTCAGCAAGCATGTCCCGACTTCGTTATTGAAATGTCCCATCTACTCGCACTGCATTTTGTTAGGACAGCACTAAGCCAGGCATTGTGAGTGAAACGCGTCTGTCTCCAGATACTAAAATTAAAATTTCGTTTTTTAAATAAATTTCAAACCAACAGCCAGCTGTTAAACACCAGATCAACTCCGACGAAAATGTATATACTCAATTATCAGTGAACATAGTATACATAGTTCGCTGTTACATGTTTTGATATATTGCGTTATGTGTTGCTGTCTGTTACTTATCCCTTTGTACGTACATGTTTTACATATGCGCAGCAGAAACGAATCAACAAAGCAGATATTAACTTTTAAAATAAACAAAAATATATAAGAAACTCATAACCGATACTGTAATGTTTATGCATGCATCTTGTTTAATAATATTTTCCGACTGCAAAACACATAATGTAAGACTTTCATTGACAGAATTCGATTAAATGAATATTTACCTTTTTCTATGCACATAATATATTTTTCTAAACCCGGTAAGTCTTCACTTTTTCTTTTATCAACTGGTCACATACTGGACAGTATATAACTCCTTTAGAACAGTCCTGACATACCCTATGGTGAGTGCAAGGAAGAAACAAGGTGTTCGCCTCTTTCGTTACACATAACATGCAGTGGACCATTTTAAATAGTCTCTGATTTTCTTCCATTATTGTCTGCAAATCTATAAATAAACAGCATTATCACAATTGCTTTGTTCTTTACCCCGAAGACAAGGATATATGAACATATTTTATATTTTCTCAGTAAAAATGATTTCAAACCAATTTTAGTCGACGAGTTTTATTCAGCATGTGTATAAAACTTATAATTAGAAGATCTGTTACTTTCTACAATAATGACAAGAAAATAACAAATTTATCTAACAATGTTTAAATAATGAAAAGCTGTACTAAGTGACACCAAATCGAACTAATAAATGTTTAATATCCCCGATTAGATGACCAAAGGCTAGTCAAATATGTTTAAAATGTGAACTACATTGTTCCGTACTTTCTTCCGGCGGTTGTCTGGATGTATCAGGCTCAGCATTTTGTGTTCTCTCTTGAATATCAAGTATCGCATTTATGATTTCTTCTGCGGTTGGATTCGGCTTCCCTGAAATAGAAGTATGAGATTGCACTTTGTTTAATTGTTTGCGTGGGGTATTTCTGATAAACAGTTTCTGTAAATATTGTGTCCTCCCTTTCCCGGAAAAATACTTACATTTTCTAAATATTTCTGTATGATAATAATTCTAATATATAGCCAAATATACTGATCATACAGACCGCCAACAGACCCAAAATATAATAAAGAGTACTCACAGACTAGTGATCCCCTGACTCACGAATAAGAACATAGACAGGAAAACGTAGTAGTAATTGAATTGCTTTGCAGATTCTATGCGTTTTCCACAGATGTCATTATTTGTTCTTAAATTATTCTATTATACAGGGTGTCTAAACTGAGACAAAATGAATTTTTAACGCGCTTTGAGCAAGATATAAGGTAAAATGCAGGCGTAAGGTATCAACTTACATCCTTGACTTGCTTAAAGCTTTTCTTTCTGGCAGAAATATATTTGGTGACAGTAAAATGAAATGTTTAAATAGTGAGGGACAAAACTTGAACTCAATAAACATTTCATTTACCCTTAATGTCTAATTCAGGCCTGGCAGTTATCACATCTATCTCAGCATAGCCAAGTTTTTGAACAATTTCAGATACTGTAAAACTAGAATCTGAAAGTATAAGAGAATATAAAAAGTTAAAAATCTGTTTATTTTAGCAGTCCTTTTTAACAAACATGGTTAATGGCTAGATTCCTTTGTAATGCTTGGTTAGTGTTTATTCTGATATTTTAAACATGATACATGTACCAGGATAAACCAGTATCCATATTTGCTCCTAAAGTATTAATCCTTAACGCCAAAAGTATGCTTGTAGTTTTTTTCAACTCTATCACCACTTTGTATCTTCCATTTCCTTGCTGTCATTTGCAAATGGAATTTGTCTTGTCCTTTGCTCTTATATTTGCCTTGTTGTATTTACTTGTTTGCACGCAAACAAGCGGTTGTTTTCTTTCTATAGTTCTGATTTTGATGAACAAATTTATTTCAACTAGAGGCTGATTAATGTACAAATTCAGTGAGAAAAGGAATTTATTTCAGGCTGAAAAGTATCTGAGATACAATGTATACGAGACTTTGAGATTTGCGGTGCAGCCGGAATCCTTTTGACAATATTATGAAAAACAATTGAAAATAAACTTCAAAGCATTCAATTGTTATCTTGCAATGTAACTTCCTGCATTGATCTGCCAACAGTCTCTGTCTCCTGGAAACTTGAGCCCGCAGCCGCACCCTAAAAGGAAAGAAATATATTAAATCAATTTAAATACAAAATCAAACTCAAATTTTGCAGATTGATGTTATCAGAAATTGATCAAATCAATTTAATTTAATTCTGCATAGTTGAAAATAACAAGAAGTCAAAATTAGGATTAATTTTAAAATTTTAATTTCTAGTTTATTGGAAGCTCTGTTTCGTCACTTATTTTCTATGATTGGCAATGTTACCCTAGATTGGTCATTGTGAAGAGAGCGCTGCTGTTCCGCTACATATCCGGAACCTTTGAGTTGATTAATGTAGGTACAGTTGGGAAAGTAGGTGGCATGTTCTTTTATTGGGTCGTCTCCAGTACTCCAGTCTTTTAGTCCGCCATCACACGTGAAGCAGCGACATAAATCACCATTACCTGGATATATCCGTTTCTTGTTTTGTATCGTAGATGATATTTGTAAAATTAAATGTTCTCATACGACTTTTTAAAAGGTTTCCTTATTCATTATATTGAACGGCATGCATCATTGCACCATTTGCTATTGAATTTACAATTTTCATACATATATAGTTTTTCAAAATGCATATTCATTGTAGTTTGTTTTTATAAAAAAATTTACATGATAATGAAAGAAGCGTTCGATGCTTAAGTGAAAACGGCTAAGAAATGATTCAATAATCGTTCCCTATGAGCATTCAGTGTTTTGAAAAAGTTTAGATATCTTGAATGTAGTACATTTACAAAGGAGTATTCTTTACAATATATATTTACACACCTGTATAAAACATCCCTGCCACAGCAAGCTGACTATGGGAGATATGAATATTTCCGGGAAAATTTCGGAAAGAAGCTAGTCTTGCTCCCATCGTCTGGTATCTGGGTGAACGTATCTTGCATGGCAACTGAGCAGACACTGATGCACTCGCTTCTTCGGCTGATTTAGTTATTAAATATATGAAATAAGTAGTACAACACTATAGTTTTCTTTGCTGATATTTTCATACTTCAGAAAAAAGTCATCGCAAGAATTCCGATTAAAAAAAAAACATTAAAAAAAAACTCGTTGCACATTTGTAAAGGCTTTTGATTATTGTATTGAACTTGACGTAACGTAATTTATTAATAAATTATCAGAAATGTTTCAATGTAATTGTAACTTTTAACCATTACATTAAATTGTATACACAGCAATTGAAGCATTTACCTGAGCTATCCAGTATATTCTGAAAGGTGAAACGAATATAACTGTTTCAACTTTGTACAAATATTATGAAAAATATTTGTCAGGATTTTCATGAACTGATTGTATATTAATAAATTAAGAACAAAATATGATGCTCACATACTATAATGTATTAACCAGACACAGTAGCTGTCTTCAGTTTTTAGCTATTGCTTTCAATATAATCTCGTTTCAAAGTTTAAAAACATGTTTAAGTTTTACATGCATCTGTCAGTTTACCACAGTGACCACATTGAAATGTGCTTTTAAAAAGTAAAAACATTGCTAAATTCACCCATAAATATTACATTTATATATTTTTACCATGCAATGTTAATGCTATTAATCATGTTAAGTGGTTTACCCAAATGGTAAATATAAGAGACTGGTTTTGTATTTTGTCTTTGTTTTGTCCCTCAACACAATCTATGAATATTCCATAAATGTGTTCCACGTGTCTAAGCAATGATTTTGTTCTTAGGAAAGGAACCGAATAAACTTTCTACTGAACGAAAATAAACAGATGTTAGTAAACAGTCAATAGTATACATAAAATTTAAATGACGTTAAGATACTTACCTTTAGTTGATCTATTCTTTCTTTACCGAGTTTTTGTACAAGAAAACTGCATGCTGAAGAATGTTTAACGTGCTCCATGAGAACATCATCCTCCTTTACCCAGTCTTTCAAGCCTATTCCACACTGGAAACATCGGACTAAATCCTGATTACCTTTAGTAGTATAATGTTACTAATATATTGCAAGTTTCTTAAATTGGATTTTATTCTTACATGTATGGATGCAATTCCGTACTAAAATCAGAATCAATGAACTGATATTGTACTTAACATGTACAGTCATACATCATCGTCGAATACCCATTTTCCCCTTCATGTGAGTGGTAACGGAATATTGAACAGGGGTTCCGACGATGGTCATACCTGTGTTAAACACTACATACGAATAAAGGCTATTAGGGACTAAACCTTTTAAATACACTATCAAAATATTGTGTAGACACCTTGAATAAATACCGCGTATCTACAAAGACCGCTTTAGCTTCTTCCTGAAAGTGGTCTTTGTTCACAGATGCATTGTACAGGTATCTTACGAAAATCAGATGCTGAAGGAGTAGCATTTTTGTGTGCAGTTAAATACATCGCTTATATCGTTATACTAGATATATTATCATAATATACCAGTGACATTGCCATGGATTGATAGACCATATTTACAAAATATACGTATGATTCTGTATGCAAAGTTCTGGCTTAAAGGAATATGATTTATGCATGATACATATGCTTTTTTTACCGGAATAGTTGTTTTTAACTGGCAAATGTAATGCAATTTAAACGGAATAGTTGTTTTTTAACAGCCCAAGGTTATGAAATATTTAACTTGCCAAGGTAATGCAAGCAACATATAAAGCAAACTTAAATAATCGTTACAGCTGTGTTATACATGTATTGCTTCCACTATATCACTTGTAGTGCTTTTAAACGTAAATGAAATGAACTCATATGTGTTTCCCGGCTACTGAAGATGACATATGATTACAAAAACACATCACAACCACGAACGAAGATAGTAGAAGTAACTGACACAGATTTCAAAAATTGTTTCTAAAGTTTTTTTGAGTAAAAATTCCGATGAACCGATCTGAAAGAAATTATTTCGTTTTAAAACATACATTACTATATCACTTACATGAATTCTCTGTTAATTCGTATTGTGAAATTCTAAGATTTTTAAACGTGATATGAAATTAAGTTGGAATATAAACAATATTATTAAATATTGAAAGTAAAGACTTCAGTTTTTAAACAATCGCATTTAAAGCTGCTCGCTCTCATAATTTGGTGAAAAAGCAAGGCTTTTCGAACTGTCTGTAATTAACATATTTTAGAACGAATGACTGAATAAAAAGGTTCTAGTATAAACTCCTGTAACAAATACGCTTACCAAATTTTAAAATGTTACGAACGCTTTTGAAATTCCAATATAAACTTAAAGTGTAGCGGTGGAAATATATTTTGCGCAGGAAACATAGGTACACTACTTAAAGGATTGACCATAAAAGTATCATTTTTAAATAAACAGGGTAACAGAACGATTATCAACTTTAATAAAATTTAGTTAAGGAGTGATTTGAAATCCATGATACTACATACCTATAAAGAAGAAACCAAATTCAGCCAAGACTGCAGGTTGTGGTTTGTTAAGAGAGTCCCACGATCTTGTATTAAATGAAAACAATCGATCAGCCTGCAATACGTAGTTTGGATATCTTGCCCTTTGGAATTGGTTTTGTAAGCCTATTCCTGATGAAATATTTGCATAGCCCCTCCTTGTTCCTGTTATTACATGTTGATTACCCGGTCTTTGGTTTTCCGTAGAATACAAGCTACTTGAAGCTGTTGGGCTAATAGACAGCTTGCCAGCGTCCATTTCAGTTGCCTGGACAGGATATCGTTCATCATCGTCAGTTGGGTAGGATTCCGGTAAGTGGTGTTGATGTGAATCAAGTGGGCATACGAGCAGTAATCTTTGTTCTTGTTTAACTGTTGCCAGCAGGTCATCCTGGTTTTGGTCATCACTGTCAAAGTGCTGGTTGCATTTCAACGAATTTGTAGAATTGATTTTTCTCGGTTCCTCGAAAGTAACTACCTTTGATTCTGAATAAATAACATGTGATTAAAGTTTAAATGAGAGAAGAGACAGAATGGAGTGTATTGTTCAACTATGTGACTGTACACATTGTAAAAATGCAGGAACTTTTCGTATCAATAAAATAAGGAAATTGTTTAGAAATAATGTTTCATATTTGACATATTTGTAATCACCATTTACAAGTAAAATGTTCAGAGCAAGGACAATCATATACATTTGTAATTTGTCCGAAGAGAATGGGACTTAAACCAGTTGTTTCGACGTCAAAATGCAACATCAAGTTAATACGGATTTAGTTCACATCATGTTTAATTGGCCAAGGATATTACTCTGAAACCTAGCATCTTGACCAATATCTGTTCTGAAAGCGAATGCGGTTCTCGTCAAAAGGAAATCCAGCATTGTATTCACGAATATTATACATACTTGATTGGACACCTGGCATATTTTGAAACACACTCAGAAGATACGTGTGTGTTATTGAAAACAGTGCACAATACGTCAAGTTACTTTCTGTGTCACCGGGCTGAGATATTAAAATCGAAACTAGGATATTCATTGGTTACCCTACAGGGGTCAATATGTCTGACAACTTGCATTTGGACTAGTTTTTGTTTTGTTTTTGCGAGAGGAAGACTTCGGCATTCTATTAAAATGTCAATCCAAAATATTTCCACGCGGTCCAGACACGATTCCCACAGGGTTCTGTAATCGAACGAGGGTAAACTGAACATTTTTAAATCTTAAACTCGCGTCCAAATGACGTTTTTAATGTAGGGTTAACGCATGTTTTTTCGTGTTATAACATCTGCAGAAACCCGAGGGATGGTTGGTGCCCGAGCCCGTTAGGGCGAGGGCACCAACATATCCCGAGGGTTTCTGCAGGTGTTATAACACGAATAAACGTTCGTTAGCGCTATTCTAGCATAAATAACATAAAAAATCATAGAAATAAAAATGAAACGCTCTTACTGGTACGACGTTCAATAATGCGCGGGACAACGTCCGTGTTGTTTACGTCATATTTATGACGTCACCAGCGGTTTTAAGCCCGGCACTGTTGACGCCGTACATGATGTAAGACTTGGAAGACAGGTCCATTGTTTACAATGGCCCTGTACTGCGCATAAATGAAAACGGGTTATAACGGCGCGCGAATCTCCCCGTTAACACACGTTTTTTCTCCTGTTAAAACACCGGCAAAATGGGCAAAAACAGCACATTTTATGCTAGAATGTCTTACAACGACACGTGTGTCTCAGATGTATAATATTTCGGCGCAGCCGTTATAAGCTTGCTTTTGACCAAAATTTGGTAACCTTTCAATGGCCAATAAAATGACAAGTATCCCCATTTTTGATTGAACAATTTATTGCAAGGCACCTTATAATTGCATAATACCACATGAAAAGGGTCAATACAATACTCTTGCGTTTTGAATCTTTTATGAATTGTTTTCAATAGTTCATATGTATCAACATAATATGTTTTTACCTCCGAACTAATGTTAATTATGAGTTCAGATTAATTATACTTTCTCCACCAGTGAAAAACGGTCAATATTTCGAGTTACATCTTTGATAAGAAAAATGAAGATTAAATTTGGTTTTCTGATGCACGTGTCACGATACGGACTTAATCGCAACTGGGGTGAAAATGTGCAAGCGGCCGGTTAGCTCAGTCGGGAGAGTATTTGCCCTGTAAGTGAAATGTACCGGGTTCGCGTCCCGGTTAAAAAGCGCATTTTTCTCACTCTAAAGATAAAATTTGACTGGAATTTTTACTATGAAATCTAGTAGCTACCCATCTCTTTAATATTATAGTCAAACTTCGCGCCAACCATCTTTTTTCAAAATAGTTAATTGTTCAGTATTCAGGATATGTCGCCATAACCCTTCAATTCATATAGACAAACGAGTTCTATACGATAAGTGTTGATTCTATGTAAGGCCACATATATTAGCAAACACTTACGTTTTTTTTACGTTATATAGGTATCGGACGGATATCACGATCATTCAGTTTATAGAGAACAGCTGACATAATAGAACGGCTACTTAGCATGACTCTGGAACTTTGTTTTTCGAAATAAAACAATATTTCTGAAATTATTGCTTGTTCTAATGATGCCTGCACAGTTCTGGTGACACATTTTACTTGACTTTATGAGGATTACATAATGATTGATTATGTATTTCAAACGTAATGCCCACTAGGAATTTCAGAGTCTTCTAGGGAATTTTTTACTCCTATATGATATCTGTAAATATATGTCAGATCTTACATGTAAAATGTCTTTAAAGCATTGATACGTTTTTGCAGCATCATATCATGACTTGAATGAAATATGATGTCATTTGACTCAGTGTTACAAAATAAGTTTAATATTGTAACCGCCCTATACACAGAATTTAGAAATTATTATTGCAACTTGCCATCTAATCTGATAACAGGTAAGTTTAAAGTTATAATATCTAGCCATCATCGTTAAAGTGAATAAATGTATTTATTTTATGCTTTCCAGTGAAATACTGACATATATCAGTGAAATAAAATTGATATTTCACTGTTTCAAAGCAGTGAAAATATTCAATACCGGAAACCAAACGTCGTTAAAATGACGTCATTTGTGCTATGCTTTCTGATGACGTTTCCCGCGGTTTTCGACATTTCATTGAGACTAACTCAACAAGAAGTAGAGTTTTAAACATAAAATATACAGAATTGTTTTTGGTATTGATGTAATATCACGTTAATTTCACTCGTGAACACCAAAAGTAGTTATTTTCTATCAAACTATCAATTTTGGTGCCCACTCGGTGAAATATAACGTGATATTACACCGACACTAACAATTATCCTCTATATCTGGGCTACACATAGTTACTCGTACTAAAGATTACTCGTCCTATTATTCATTTACAATACCGAGGGATATATTCACTCATTTGGACCTCTGACATGCACTGACCTGCGTGAAAGCCAATCAAATGACTCTGTTCCTTAGAATCAATCTGAACAAATCTTCCGTCCGATGTCTTGCACTGGTGCTTAACATTGCCAATATCATCATCAAATTTGAACAATGTTTTAAGTACAGCTAAGTTAACATATCTTACAGCAGAAAATCCAGAAGATATGTTCTTCGACACTGTAGACGTAAGCATGGTGACGAAATCAGACTGTCCAATAATATATGTTTCAAAGTTAAGCTGCACTACCACAACTCTATTGTTCTCCCGAAGAAGTTTCAGCATCACATCTATATGGATTTTATCCAATTTATCAGCAACATTATTCAAAAATGTCATCATCCTCTCTGTAAGGGTTGGTAAATGTCCCCAAAGTACCGTGCTTCGATTCAAACAACAGAATATTTTTTCTTTGAATGATGTTGGTATCGCATACATGAACAAAATTGGTAGCAGAGCTTGTAAGCGTAGTCTACACACCAACAGTGTGTTGCTGTTGTGCCTCATACCTTTCCCGACTAACGGCATTCTTAAGAGTCGTTTTAATTTCTAAGTAACACTATAATTCTAAGATATTGTCCATTTCGGTATTTCGGATTCCGATATACATACGAAGTTGTTGTAAGTTAATAAATGTTTATTTCTGATAATTGTAAATATCAAATTATTATATTCGATTGTTGAAAATTATGATAACGTTACATATCTAGATAACGTTCTTGCTATTAGGTCAGCTAACGAGGAACGTTCACTTTCACTTTCTTGTATTGCATTTGTAATTAATTATAAATCAATATGTATCAATACACCTCGCATTCAACAAATTGCTTATATGATATATTTGTTACACAGTAATAAAAATAAACCCGCTTTGTAAGAAGTACAGCATAACAGTGTGTTGGATGTGTCACTGTTAACAATTTGAATCAAAAAGAATCAGAATATCCTGAAATTTGCAAGATTAATTCAAGACATTTTCACGGACGACGACGTCCTGTACTTATTTGATGTCATTAGGATGATGTTAGAAACGGAAATATGCAACAATGATATATAGAGGATTATTTGTTTGTTTTGAGTGGATATGGAATATATCTCATCGAGAAGTGATACAATTGTAATATTTTCACGTACCCGAAGCGCGAGTTAAAATGTGAAAATTTTATCACTTTGAGTTGAGATATATTCCATACCCACCCAAAACAAACAAATTTTCTTTTTATTTAATGATATCTATTAAAACAAAAGCTAAAATATGTATATGCACCACTGAAAAAAGTAGTTATGGCAGATTTATATCACCCACACTGTGACTGATATGATATCTATATCATCACTCTATAATTTACTGATATAACACAGTCACAATTTCATTAGTTAGCATTAAATAAAGAGAAGTAGCACACGTCATGTCGTCATCGGACCGGATGGTTATACGTGCTTCCATAAAATTATGCATGAATCTTAGTAATTCTCTGACCGAAAACATACAAGTTATTAAAAAAACCCAAAGGAAGACCTTTGAGTAAAGCATTGGGTTTTTAATACCATGTGTTCAGATCGGATGTGGTGACAGTATTCAGTGATAATCGCAAGTCAGTAAAATTATATACAGGTGTAGATAAAGAAACGTGAATTTATTTTTGCGTTCTAAAACAAAGGTCTTAATCATACTGTAGGCAAAATATTTAAAATAGCTTGTTATGTCTTTATCATGAAAAATTAATTTATCAAAAATCGCAAAAAATGAATTTTAATAATGTGGGTAGGGTAATCGTAAGGAGCGTTATATTTATTCAGATGATGTTAAAATTCCACTTTCCGCATTTTTCATGCTAAAGTATGACATATCACATTAGAAAAGATGGAAAATTGATACCTATTCTGAAAAATACAGAACATACACAAAAGAACACGATACCCGATTCTAGCTAACCTCACTTTGATGGTGTACCAATAAAGATTAATATTACGAAAAAGGTAAGTCATCGACCCATCATTAATTTTCCAGAATTAACTTGCAATATGATAGTCTCTATACAAATATGGTTAATAATATTCTTGTTATTTTGATTTTCAGCAGTGACCCCCCTTAAACAAAGAGTTTCCAATTGCACACAATATCTTTGTAATTCCTAAGACTACAAACAAAACAGAGCATAAAATGCCTATTCAACTCCTCTATTACAGGCATTTCATTTAAAGAGTCACTCCCTAAAACTGGTGTCAAATTAAATAACTTTAAAAGCACAAATAATAGAAAAGTTGCGTGTATTATTACTCAACCTGAAAGTTTAAAGCTATACATTCCTGTGATCATCGGTAAGATCAGCCTTTTAAAATACGATGCAATACCGTATATAAAGTTGTTGTACAATTATTTGGTGGATAGCGATTTCTTACAGAACGTCTCTTTGATGATTACATTTTGTATTTGTGCTTTTATGAAGCATTTTTCGATAAATGTTGTTCTTTAAAAGTGTACTTTTTTATCAGTGTACGTTCATTGAACACACGTTTTATGTATCGAGACTTTAATCTGCTGTATGTTGGGAGTTCAATTCTAAGTGTACAATAATAAATATTTGATAAACATGCAATGCTCGTAAGAACATGTATCGTCGATATCCATCTCTAAAATATACATGTATCAATATTAGTTCTTACACTGCGAGAAAGAAACAATATAATATACTTGAGAAGGATTTCGTGGCCATAAATATATGTTTGCTGCTTATAAAGACAAAACAAACGGTCAATCTACGAGTATCCAAAAATCTTAAAAGCGCCCTACATTTAGAATTGATAAAGACGAGCTAAAAATAAACCTTTTGTGTATATCTTAACATGGTATAGTTTGCATACATATACAACACTATAACACTATCTACAAACATAACTACTGAGTAATTTTAATTTAAATTCAAAATTGTTTGCAGCATTAGAGCGCCTTAAAATGATCAATGCCTACTGTTTGAATCAGACGTTTAATTTTAAGCTAAAAGTATTACGATTTCTCAAAATTTACGGATTAAGATTTCCTGTATTCATTAGCAAAATATAGTCTATTTTTTCAACGTACTAATATTTCTCACCATCATCGAGTCAAACTATTGTGACAGTTAAAAGTATAATATTGAGCATTGACAGAGATTTAAAGTATTAAAATAAAAAAATGCAAGAAGACATTAAGAGGTAGTTCTATTTGATATTATTGGCTTTCAAGTGCGAATGCAATAATGAAGGCATAGATTAAATAAAGTAATTTATAACACAGGTATATTGAATTTCATGATTATATTACCTAAATACAATTATGTATCAGAACATGGAAGAATAAAGTTATAAAGATAGATACATTTTTGTTCGTTTTATCATTTTTTACCGACATAGATATTTGTGCTTACTGTTCGTTAGTGCCCTTCACGTATATAGAGATTAACAAAATAGTATTACGTGAGAAAGTGCACTTTGTCGTGAAAAGTATTCGATTTATATTTTACCTGTTGTTTTTTTTTTCTACAAATAGACTTACATAAGTTCCAATGGTATACAAATAGATCTACATACTGTAAATATATATGGAAAACCCAGGGTTTAAATAAACCGAACCATTAAGTACGTACATACCTTTAATACCTGTTAAAGTCTATTTATATACCACGTGTGTTCAATATTTGCACCAAATTCAAAATGTTATTGTACGTGATATGTGTTCGCTTATAAAATGACGCTTGCTCTCAGTTTGTGTCACATGTTTTATTTTAAGTGAAAAGATACACACGTACATTTAAATAAAGTGAAGTTTTTGTTTGTCTCGTTAATCCAACATGTCTCCATGGATGATTCTCTTATGAAGGATTATTCTATAGAAACAACGAACACTTTGAACATAGCGAAACAAACAGGGAATAGTTTTTTTCTGACTTACGTTAATCAAATTTGACTTACAAAACAACTAAATCCCGATAGAAAAAAGAAACTGACCAAGACCTTGCACCGCCTCCACAGATCGGAAGAAGCTGTTACAGAGTCCCAGACTGATTAAAAAAAGGAGCTTACACACGAAATTGTGGGATCTAATCGACTGGAACTTATCGATTAACTTTTGCATATTTCAACTGAAGATCTAGTAAGTCTATATAACTATACAACTTATAAAAGTCCTGTATTAACTTATCATATAGTTTTTCGTTGTTGGCTGCTTCAAAGGAGCCCATGTTAACTTAACGTTATAAAATGTAGTTTACTTAAACATTTGTTTGAAAAGAAAAAAGCTCTATTTGAATATCTTTCGAAATGATTCTTTTCATAGAATTTAATATTTTTTCCAAGGCTTATTTTATTATTGTCTATTCAGTACATGCATTCGCATGAAACAACCTTCTTTTATATGCATAAAAATATAAAGTATTAGGAAAGTTTTAAGCGGCTTAAATCCCTCTAAATTTGTACTGAAATATGACAGCATACTAGCTTTTTACAATGCCTAAAATTGTTTACTTTTTCATAGTTTAGATTCTGATAAACAACAACAACAACGCGGATCGCTATTTGCATGAGAACTAAATAAAATATAACATAATAAAAATAATTTCTGTGTCAAGTTTATATAACTATTGTGACACGATAGCATGAAATGGGAATCTTCTTGTAGATGATTCCGTTGTTGTCACAGAGAAGTAGGCTTATAATACAATTTACTGTACATCGCTTGCAAAATTTGCTGTTTGAGTATTTGAAGACAAGGAATAACATGGACATAAAATGATTGCCTTTACATTTATGTATCATCATGAAAGAGTACAAGTAACTGTTAAGTCTGATACATACGGAATATCATAACAGTCGGTTGATCTGCGGCGTCGTATATTTTGAGTTGGCTGTATAGTTCCGGATCACACGAGTGGCGGAAGATAAACCGACTGTTATAATATACGTTTTATAATATACCTTTTACTGAATATCATGTTAAATTTTATATAAACGTTAATATGTGTCATTAATGGCGTAAAATCAACCAAGGTCTTTCAAATAGTATGGTCTAGAAACGCCCTCTATAAACGTCTTATCGTACTGATAATCTTGTCACGTTTATCGATTTTTACCTGGAAGCGATTATCACACCGTGTATTTATCACGCCGAGCGAGTTAACTGGTATTTTGTCCGATAGTTGTATGCAAAACTGCCCGTCATTTTGTCATTTAAATACCAATTTTAATTTAAAAAATGGTATAATTGGAAAGCTAAGAAAATTTCCTGTAAAACTGTGAAATTAAAACCTTTATATATAATAAACTTTTGTTTTTAACGCGAGTTAAACACGGTCCATGCTGTTCCGTCTTGCGCGTTTTAGCGATGGATGGTAATTTGACTCGCGATATTGGTCTTACAAAACTGTACGTTATTATGTTATTAAATAAAAAAACGAAAATCTAATTCATAACAAACAAAATATAACCCTTAATTTACATTTTAATTAGCAATTTTCTATCATTTGACCCTAAATATACAGTGAAAAACTGTGCACAAAATATCACCGAATCGCGAAAAAATTCACCGGTGACGCCATTTTTTAGATTTTGATCGGATCTAACCGTCCCAGAAAATTAAAATACGGGTGAAATACGAAAATCTAAGACATAACAGACGTACATTAGACTTAAATCTATGAGAAAAAGATGTAACATCAATCCCATGAACACCATGCAAGTAGGAAAGAAGCGCTAAAATTAGGTCGGTTTTCGGCTTTCGGCCATTTGTGAAAAAAAAACGTTCATATCAAGTCAACTTTCCAATGCGTAAATCCATCTAAACCAAAACATCGGGAAAAATAATGTCATATTATGATAAGGGAATGCATATATTGTATTAAGGATCTCTTTGTTGGTCAAATTGATTGGTAAAATATCAAGATATACGTAGATATAAAGTTTCAATATTTTCTTTCTTTTTCCAAAATGGCAGGTACCCGGATGTTTGTCACGTGATCCGAGGCAAGTTATTTATCGTATTACTCTCGTTTCCGGACCATACTATTTGAAAGACCTTGAATCAACATAACGCGCTATTCCGTGTCACATTTTATATGACATAAATGACGTCACTTGTATCTTCCGTGCATAAACAAACAATAGTAATAAAAATTAAATGCAAAATGTAAATTATCTTTCTGGTTTATTTCATGCGCGAAAGACATTTTATTCATTTGTCTTCAAATGTGACATTAAAAAAATGTGACAACAATAAAACTAAGCTTATTTTACCGCAGCAATGCGGATCTATTTTCAACGTTTAGCGTATGAATATATGAATATGCATTTGTGTACAACTAACACGGTGGACAAATAAGATACGATACGGAAAATTTGATACGGGATATTGTATTTTACGTCACAAATACTAAAGAAAATTAAGACAAACGTTAGTAGGTATATAATAAATTACTTTTCTCTGTTTTGACAAAAATATATGTATGACCAGATATACATGTTTATTTGGTATTATATATGTAATAATGTAATATTGATTAGTAATACTTTAAAGGTATTGCAAAAAAGCTGACATATGATACTGTTAAAGTGTACCATGCGGGTATAATCGTAATAGACTATATAAAGTAACATATGACCTGGATATTATAACATTTATTTTACCTACACATTGGAGACGAACTTAACTCAGCACATAAGAGAATAACGTTACACAGGTACTTATCAATGTTATCGTTTTAGATATATTGAATGGCAAAGTTATTCGTTGAATTATACATAGAAATTTGATTTTCATTATTTGCCCTATTGTTGTGGACTTTAAAAAAATAAAAACACGTGTTTGATTAGTACTAAAGTAAGTTTATGAAAAAAAAGAGCAATCTACAGCGAGTATAATATTTGCTTTTATTATTCTATTTCGTATATGCCAGTTTAGACATTCAAACTTTTAGACAAAGTATGTGTTCACTTTAGTAGGTCAGCTTTGGCAAATACCATACCCTATAAATAACTAAGCTATAAATACTTGGAAAAACCCGGGTTTAAAATAGATATTTCAGTAACACATTTACTCAGGCTATCTTTCTCTTTGTTTGTTCTACTTTAAATTGAATACGTCAAAATGAAAGTGTTATTTATTCATCATTAAATTACGAATCAATCAAACAATAATGATAAAAAATATTGTTGTTAACACAAACTGAATATTTATTATCGTAAAAAATGTATTAAAAATAGTTCAGTTTCAGTTCAGAAATAATTTGCTGGAAAAGTCACTGATAAACAGGTAATAACAAACAAAGGTAATCAACACAATTATATTAACATAAAACAAATAGATAGTGTGATCAAATCTGAATAATGATTTTACTTTGGATATTACACTTCCTTGAATTAACAGAGATTTCTTCTCGGCAAAATACCAAAAACAATCCTCCCCTGCTTTTTAAATCGAATGTATATGTTAAAAACAAAATGATCAAACGTTTTTAAATAACTTTTTTTTTGTTTTCAATAGTGTGTCCAAATTTGTTTGTGTTGTTATAACACCGGCGCATATAGGTCAAACCCAAAAGCATTGCTAACTGTTGCTTCGTAGGCATAACTTCCCTTGAATGACAAAAAAAAAATCATTGGCACAACAAGGAAGAATTTTCCTTCATCTTCAACCAGCGCTTTTATTGCCAATTGGTATTATTCAATATGAGTATCAGGCCATTCTAGCTGTCATTTGGTCTTGAAACAAATATCAGATCACTGACAGACTACCTTATTTTAGTGTTCACGTTTCATAAATATGTATAAAATGACATCACCTGTCAGTATGATATAAACTAGACCTTGTTAGCTTCATATTGCGTCAATCTTTCAATGCACGACTAGTTTTACACAGCACTACTAAATCTGTTTATATGAATGTCACATTTTTGAAATTCATTAGCCAAAGTTCATGATACAGTTTTATCAGTTCAAAATTCAGTTGAGTAATTCATTGAAAACTGAATGAAGACCGTTGGAGGTTGCACTGTAAAAATATAAGCAACTTCACACCCAAATGGGAAGCAGCTGAGTTGCTATCCATTTTAGTGTAACATAATACTATTGTTTTCATGGAACAATCCACCCTAGATCGGATAAACGGGACACCCTTAATGGTGTAATCAAATGCGTGCTTCACGAGATATACGTAATGCGAGTACAAATGTATAATCATTATAGACTATATAAAGAAACATATGACCAGGATATCATTACGTTTATTTTACCTATACATAGGATACGAACGTAACTCAGCACATTATAGAATGACGTTAAAAAGGTAATTTTCAATGTAATCGTTTCAAATATATTGAATGATAAAGTTATTCGTTTAAGGGGTAATACATAGAAAGTTTTTTATTATTGGCATAAGTATTGTGAACTTTGAAAAGAGTTTAAATACACAACGTGTTTGATTAGTACTAAAATAACTTTATGAAAGAAAGTGCAATCTGCAGCGAGTATAATTTTTGTTTTTATTCTTCTATTTCATATATTCCAGTAGACATTGAATTTGTTAGACAAAGTATGTGTTCAGTTTTGAAGTTTGCTGTTACAATACCCTATAAATAACGAAGCTATAAATACTTTAAAAACCCCATTTTTAAAATAGATATTACATTAACACGCACCTTCTGTTAAAAGTTTACTCAGGTTATCTTTCCCGGTTGAGTTCGTACACTAAATTGAATACATCACATAGCTATGCGAAAATGGCATTTATTTTCATTAAATGACGAATCAATCAAACACTAATGATATAAAATATTGTTGTTAACACATATTTAATATTTTTTATCCTAAAAAAGGTATTAAAAAAGTTCAGTTTCAGATCAGAAATCATTTGTTGAAAAAGTCACTGATAAACAGGTAATAGCAAATAAAAGTAATCAACACAATTATATAAGCATAAAACAAATAAATAGGGCAATCATGTCTCAATTATAATTTTACTATGGATATAACACTTGCTTGAATTACATGTAACAGAGATTTCTTCTCGGCAAATACAAATGAAACTTACTCTGTCTTTTAAATCGGAAATATTATCTGGTAAAAACGAAATGATCATGCGTTTTTAAATATTGTTTTTTTTGTTGTTATCAATTGTGTGTCCAAATTTGTTTCTGTTGTGATAACACTGGAACATACAGGTCAAACCCAAAAGCATTGCTAACTGTTGCTTCGTAGGCAAAACTTCTGTTAAATGACAAAACAAATCATTGGCACAACAAGGAAGAATATTTCTTTATCTTCAACCAGCACATATATTGCGAATTATTGTTCAATATGAGTATCAGGCCATTTTAGCTGTCATTTGGTCTTGAAACAAATATTAGAACACTGACAGACTACCTTATTTTAGTGTTCACGTTTCATAAATATGTATGAAATGATCAATGCATAATACATCACCTGTCAGTATGATATAAACTAGACCTTGTTAGCTTCATATTGCGTCAATCTTTCAATGCACGGCCCGTTTTAGACAGCAATACTAGATCTATGTACATGAATGTCACATTTTTGAAATTCATTAGCCAAAGTTCATGAAACAGTTTTATCAGTTCAGATTTCAGTTGAGTAATTCATTGAAAACTGAATGAAGACCGTTGGAGGTTGCACTGTAAAAATATAAGCAACTTCACACCCAAATGGGAAGCAGCTGAGTTGCTATCCATTTTAGTGTAACATAATACTATTGTTTTCATGGAACAATCCACCCTAGACCGGATAAACGGGACAGACACCCTTAATGGTGTAATCGAATGCGTGCTTCACGAGATATACGTAATGCGAGTACAAATGTATAATCATAATAGACTATATAAAGAAACATATGACCAGGATATCATTACGTTTATTTTACGAACGTAACTCAGCACATTATAGAATGACGTTACACAGGTAATTTTCAATGTAATCGTTTTAAATATATTGAATGACAACGATATTCGTTGAAATAATACATAGATATTTGTATTTCATTATTGGCACTATTATAATTGTGGACTTTGAAAAAAAAATACAACGTGTTTGATTAGTACTTAAATATTTTTATGAAAGAAAGAGCAATCTACAGCGAGTATAATGTTTGTTTTCATTCTTCTATTTCATATATTCCAGTAGACATTGGAATTGTTAGACAAAGTGTGTGTTAAGTTTTGAAGTTTTTTGCCGGTATTAGCGGTTTACCATACCATATAAATAACTCAGCTATAAATACTTTAAAAACCCAGATTTAAAAATAGATATTTGATTGACATGCACCATCTATTTAAAGTTTACTTAGGTTATCTCGTAATTTGTTTGCTCTACATTTAATTGAATACATCACATAGCTATGCGAAAATGTCATTTATTTTCATTATATGACGAATCAATCAAGCAATAATGATGTAAAATATTGTTGTTTGCACATATTGAATATTTATTATCTTAAAAAATGTATCAAAAGTAGTTCAGTTTCAGTTTAGATATCATTTGCTAAAAAAGTAATTACTAAACCGGTAATAGCACACAGAAGTAATCAACACAATTATATAAGCATAAAACAAATAAATAGTGTGATCAAATCCGAATTATAATTTTACTTTGGATATTACAAATGATCATGCGTTTTTAAATATTGTTTTTTTTTGTTATCAATAGTGTGTCCAAATTTGTTTCTGTTGTGATAACACTGACACATATAGGTCAAACCCAAAAGCATTGTTGCTTCGTAGGCATTACTTCCCCTTGACTATAACCAAAACAAAAAAGGAAAAATCATTGGCAATATGTGTCAACAAGGAAGAATATGTCTTCATCTTCAACCAGCACATATATTGCCAATCATTATTATATATGAGTATCAGATCATTCCAGCTGTCATTGAGTCTTGAAACTAATATCAGATCAGACTACCTAATTTAAGTGATCATGTTTCATAAATATGTATGAAATGAACAATGTATAAAACATCACCTGTCAGTATGATCTACACTAAATCTTGTTTGCTTCATATTGCGCCAATCTTTAAATGCACGGTCAATTTTACACAACAATACTAGATCTATTTTTATGAATGTAACATTTTTTGATTCACTAGCCAAAGTTCATGAACACTTTAATCAGTTCAGATTTCAGTTGAGTAATTCATTGAAAAAATGATTGAACGCCGTTGGAGGTTTTACAATTAACTTGGCTTCAATGTATTGGGCACTGGTATCAGATGACTCTCGTTTATTTTGGTTTAAATAGGTTTCATTTCCAAGACTGCATTTTCCCTTCAAAGATAAATAACTACAGACATTTGCAGTAAATTAATTAGGCATCTTGCACGTAAGTGTGATCCAGTTCATTCTGCATATTGAGTTACACATGTATATAAATATCAATTCATTGCAGTTCGAAAGTTGTTTTCGTCTTCAGGTTTACATTTGTCATTTTCATTTTTGATTTGTCATTTCAGAATGTCTCAAACTGCTAAAGGGCCAACCTTCTTGTGCTTCGTTATCATCTGCATTAGTGTGAGATGCTATGCTGCAACACATGAGAGGTTCCCCTGTTCCTCTGACATCTGCAATGTGTAAGAGATGTACACGCACATTCAGATATTTTACATAAAAATTGTTGATTTTCAAAATTTATAAATGTTTAGAAAAATGGCCTATACTTTCAAATTTACTGAAAAACAGTGTGAACACTTTATCAGTTTTTAACAATTTATTAAGTTTAACTTTTTATGGTGTTATGTCTCTTTCGCTTTTACTTGCTGATGATTTTTTTCTGTATGCTGCTGTAGAATGGTATGGTAATGCAATAATTTGTTATGAAAGGTACGATGAGGACCAGTTCTGTAGTATTAGAGAAAAGAAATGTCGAGACTGTTCTACGATACGAGATGACTGCCACAAGTTACATCTACCTGTTAATTGTACAAGCTGGTGTATAAGTAAGTATGAATACTGTGGTTGCTAAATTTAGGGTTGACACAAGTCGCAGAATTCTGTCACCACTTTTTTGCTAGTCAAACTTGAAATAAATTAGCATTAGCACACTTAAGGTCGAAACATTACAATAGATCTAAGACATTTAAATCGAAGCAGTGCCGTATGTCTTGCATGCCATACTTTGTCATACATTTTAAATTTATATAGTCGGTATACATTGCCTTATTAAAAAGGAACTACATTTGTTTTTGTACTTTTTCATTATGTTAAAATAGACAAGGTAATTATTACTATCACTGAAAACAAATATGTCTAAGGGTTCATGATACAGCATTTTATAATTGAGCTGCAAAGCTTTTTGGTATTCGATGGGATGTGCTTGTTTATATGTATATCTGTTTCAGAGTACAATGAATACCAAGTTGTTCAAAAAGCAAAAGGTAAATCGTTGCTATAGTAAAAGTTTGTGGTCATCGTGATAGCGAAACTAATTACATAATCAAAGACTTAGTATAACTTTATATCCGTTTCTTAGTTTAGCCGATGAGATATGCAGTAGTTTGTTGACACAACCATATACAATAATGTGTGCGAAACAGCGATGAAATGCTCAACTATATTCATAACATAACATAATTTGTTTTGTCAATAATAACAGAAACAAGAGGTAAACATGGAGTAAATGGCAAAATGCTCAGGGTACCTCTCACTATGTCTAAGCAAATTCAGTGTAAAAAAGAATTATTGTAATGTTTACTCTTAATTCAAGAATGCAACACAAAGAAATATGATAAGGTCTTGCTTTTTAACAATCGATAGTATAATATTAATGTTGTTTATACTGTTGGGGTATGGTGTAGATGTCAGGTATCTTTGAAAACTTTCAGCTCAGTATTGCACCAAGCTGAAAGACATTGGCAATGGAAGTCACAATATGTCTGGTGATGAAGATGTAAGTCAGGGCCATATAGTCGTTTTCACTTGTAATGAAGGCTTCAAAATCAAGGGAAAGTCTGTACTAACTTGTAAAGATTACGGACAGTGGTCAAATGACGTTCCAACATGTGAAGGTAAAAATTATTTATCTATCCATCCATCCATCCATCCATCCATCGATCTATCGATCGAATGGTCCATCCATCCATCAATACATCCATCCATCCAAGAAACGATGCATCCTAAATAATAACGGATGTATGATAGAAATAAATAAAATGACCAAAGATAGACTTTGCCTCTTAAAAAACTATTTACAAGATGTAGGTGTCTGCTAAAACAGGAAGCAGAATATGGGTTTAATTAAATTTTGGATTTAAACCCAGATACTGTTCCTGAAGAAACAACATCAAAAGGTAGGCAGTTCCAAACTGGTATGATTCTTGGAAAAAGGATAATTTATATCTATCCGAGTACGCCAATGGTCTACTGGATGATTGGTCGTAGTCCGGGTGGACTTGGGATGCTGAAGCAAGTGGAGGTAATTAGGCTTATCAATCTCAAATTAGTCATTATGGATCTTATAGAAGAACACGCGGCTTGAGTGATCCCTACGTTTGGCTAAGGTTGGCCAGGAAAGTTCCTCTAACATATCTCCAACATGACTTTTGTTCCTCCACCTACGACATCACCACCTAGCAAGTGTTCTCTGCACTTTTTCTACTTTGCCAGCATCTGAATCTGTGTTATAATGGTTTATAAGCCATACCTCCGGTGTTTTAGGCGCAAGTGAGAGATTACGTGTCAGAAAACCAAGTGTCCTATTAGCCTATTTTGATTGTTACATTCCAGTTTTATATTATTTTTTCATCAATTTTGCACCAGACACATCGTTGCCTTTTATTGTTTTCTACAAGACCATGAAGGTAAAAGCCAAATTACAACGAACATTTGATTACACAAGACTTAGTACTTAGCCATTACTTAACACTTCAGCTGCTGTACGGTTTTGACGTAGACCTATTAATATGGAACACGCCACAGCTGTCTGATGTTGTCATATGTCTTTTTGTCTTGTCCAAACCGTGTCTTATTATGCCAAACTGTTGCGTGGTTGTGTCAGGAAGATGTGTCATCATGTCCACGAATCATGTGATCTTGTCTATTCATTGTGTGATTATGTCAAATGGCCGTGTTAATTTGTCAATGTGTGGTGTTGACTTGTCCACTATGCGTTTTATTATATCAAACAAACGTGTCATTATGTTAAAAGGGTATGTTATCATGTCCACTCATCATGTTATCTTGTCTATACAACGTGTAATTATGTCAAATGGCTGTGTTGATTTGTCAATCTGAAGTGTTGACTTTTCCACTAAGCGTCTTATTATGTCAAACAAACGTGTCATTATGTTAAAAGAGCGTGTCATCATGTCCACTCATCATGTGATCTTGTCTAAACAGTGTGTGATTCTGTCAAATAGACGTTTTGATTTGTCAATATATGGTGTTGACTTGTCCACTGGCCATTATGTTAAAAGGGTGTATTATCATGTTGACTTATCATGTTATCTTGTCTATTCAGCGTGTGATTTTGTCAACAAGCCGTGTTGATATGTCAATGTGTGGTGTTGACTTGTCCACTATGCGTCTTATTATGTCAAAAACGTCTCATTATGTTAAAAGGGTGTTTTATTATGTCCACTTATCATGTAATCTTGTCTACACAGCGTGTGATTCTGTCAAATGGCTGTGTTGATTTGTTAATATGTGGTGTTGACTTGTTTACTATGCGTCTTATTATGTCAAACAAACGTGTCATTATGTTAACAAGAGCCATGTTACACATGGTTAATCCCCCCGCCAGGAAAAAGTTACCTGAAGGTTGTACTTTCGTACATTTTACTCATCATTACTTGGTCATGCTGAGTACAGTTTTCAAGTAAGTGGAAAAAGAATAAGGCAATGAAGAGAAGGTTTGCAAAATTATATTAATGTTCATTATCAGTATAGGTATGATATTTTTCTATTTGACTAAAAGTAGACAAGGTAGAGTTATTGTTCTTGCACACTGCACTTCCTACCAATGTGCTATGTCAGTGTATTAAGTTTGAAGAAAATCCCTCAAGTACTTTTGGAGTTATGCTCCGGACAAAGTTTTTCAAGTAAATCTGATAAAGGGGAATAACTCTAAAAATAGGCAAGGTAGAGTTATTGTTCTTACACACTGCACTTCCTACCAATGTGCTATGTCAGTGTATTAAGTTTGAAGAAAATCCCTCAAGTACTTTTGGAGTTATGCTCTGGACAAAACTTTTAAAGTAAATCTGATAAAGGGGAATAACTCTAAAAGTAGGCAAGGTAGAGTTATTGTTCTTGCACACTGCACTTCCTACCAATGTGCTATGTCAGTGTATTAAGTTTGAAGAAAATCCCTCAGGTACTTTTGGAGTTATGCTTCGGACAAGTAAATCTGATAAAGGGGAATAACTCTAAAAGTAGGCAAGGTAGAGTTATTGTTCTTGCACACTGCACTTTCTACCAATGTGCTATGTCAGTGTATTAAGTTTGAAGAAAATCCCTCAAGTACTTTTGGAGTTATGCTTCGGACAAGTAAATCTGATAAAGGGGAATAACTCTAAAAGTAGGCAAGGTAGAGTTATTGTTCTTGCACACTGCACTTCCTACCAATGTGCTATGTCAGTGTATTAAGTTTGAAGAAAATCCCTCAAGTACTTTTGGAGTTAGCTTCGGACAAGTAAATCTGATAAAGGGGAATAACTCTAAAAGTAGGCAAGGTAGAGTTATTGTTCTTGCACACTGCACTTCCTACCAATGTGCTATGTCAGTGTATTAAGTTTGAAGTAAATCCCTCAAGTACTTTTGGAGTTATGCTCTGGACAAAACTTTTAAAGTAAATCTGATAAAGGGGAATAACTCTAAAAGTAGGCAAGGTAGAGTTATTGTTCTTGCACACTGCACTTCCTACCAATGTGCTGTGTCAGTCTATTAAGTTTGAAGAAAATCCCTCAAGTACTTTTGGAGTTATGCTTCGGACAAGTAAATCTGATAAAGGGGAATAACTCTAAAAGTAGGCAAGGTAGAGTTATTGTTCTTGCACACTGCACTTCCTACCAATGTGCTATGTCAGTGTATTAAGTTTGAAGAAAATCCCTCAGGTACTTTTGGAGTTATGCTTCGGACAAGTAAATCTGATAAAGGGGAATAACTCTAAAAGTAGGCAAGGTAGAGTTATTGTTCTTGCACACTGCACTTCCTACCAATGTGCTATGTCAGTGTATTAAGTTTGAAGAAAATCCCTCAAGTACTTTTGGAGTTAAGCTTCGGACAAGTAAATCTGATAAAGGGGAATAACTCTAAAAGTAGGCAAGGTAGAGTTATTGTTCTTGCACACTGCACTTCCTACCAATGTGCTATGTCAGTGTATTAAGTTTGAAGTAAATCCCTCAAGTACTTTTGGAGTTATGCTCTGGACAAAACTTTTAAAGTAAATCTGATAAAGGGGAATAACTCTAAAAGTAGGCAAGGTAGAGTTATTGTTCTTGCACACTGCACTTCCTACCAATGTGCTACGTCAGTGTATTAAGTTTGAAGAAAATCCCTCAAGTACTTTTGGAGTTATGCTTCGGACAAGTAAATCTGATAAAGGGGAATAACTCTAAAAGTAGGCAAGGTAGAGTTATTGTTCTTGCACACTGCACTTCCTACCAATGTGCTATGTCAGTGTATTAAGTTTGAAGAAAATCCCTCAAGTACTTTTGGAGTTATGCTCCGGACAAAGTTTTTCAAGTAAATCTGATAAAAGGGGAATAACTCTAAAAGTAGGCAAGGTAGAATTATTGTTCTTACACACTGCACTTCCTCCCAATGTGCTCTGTCAGTGTATGAAGTTTGAAGAAAATCACTCAAGTACTTTTGGAGTTATGCTCCGGACAAAATTGGGACGGACGCACGGACGGACGGACGGACGGACGGACGAAGGGCATTTCTAATATCCCCTTCGCCTTCGGCGGGGGGATAAAAAATGTGTGTGATCATATCGACTTCATGGGATCTTGTCTATACAACATTTGATCATGTCAAATGACCGTGTTGATTTGGCAATATGTAGTGTTGACCTGTCCACTATGCGTCTTATTATGTCAAACGAACGTGTCATTATGTTAAAAGGGTGTATTGATTTGTGCACCCGACGTCTTATCATGTTTACTATTGGCTGATCTTGTTAAATCGATATGTTGTCTTGTTCATTTGGCATGGTGTTGTCAAAAATTAAGTGGCGCGAAACCACAAAGATAGCGGATGAGTTGCTAGAGATTCTTAGCTAAATGACATATTAAAGCACGGTATAAACAAGTCAACACCACACAGTGACAAAATTAACACAGCCAATTGACATCACACTTTGTTTAGACAAGATCACATGATGAGTGGACATGATAACACGCCTTTTAACATAACGACACTTTATCAAACATCATAAGACGCATAGTGGACAAGTCAACTCCACATATTGACAAATCAACACGGCTTTTTGACATTATCACACGCTGTATAGACAAGATAACATTATGAGTGGACATGATAACACGCCATTTAAAATAACGACACTTTATCTAACATAATGAGACGCATAGTGGACAAGTCAACACCACACATTGACAAATCAACACGGCTTTTTGACATAATCACACGCTGTATAGACAAGATCACATGATGAGTGGACATGATGACACGCTCTTTTAACATAATGAGACGCTTGTTTGACGTAATAAGACGCATAGTGGACAAGTCAACACCACAGATTGACAAATCAACACGCCTTTTTGACATAATCACACGCTGTATAGACAAGATCACATGATTAGTGGACATGATAACACGCTCTTTTAACATAATGAGACGCTTGTTTGACATAATAAGACGCAAAGTGGACAAGTCAACACCACATATTGACAAATCAACACGGCTTTTTGACATAATCACACGCTGTATAGACAAGATCACATGATCTTCCTGTCACAATCACACAACAATTTGACATAATAAGACACCATGTGGACAAGATAAAAAGAAATATGACAACATCAGACAGCTGTGGCGTTCCATATATTAACAAGTAACATTTGTTGTTTCTAAAGGTTGATTTTTACCTTAAGATAACTGAATTGATAATTTCAATCGTCATTTTATATGAAAGGTTATTAGAACTAAAAGTAATTTTAAATGATACTACACTAGTTTTTTGATATATCATGAAAAATTAATCAGAAGTCGAAAAACGTTGTTATTATTTTTTTATAATTCATTTTTGTTCTCACCTTACATTCATCCATAATACATGTAGTCAAACATTAGCATAGAATACTACAATAACAGAAAGGTATTTTACAGTAATGGAACGTTTTTATCAAAAGACATACAGTTCATTTAGGATAATATGACAGTTAAGTAATACACACGTGCACACGTATGTAAGAAAAGATATACCACCTTTGTAACAAAACCATTTCACCCGAATGAACTGAACATTAGTACAGATATAAGATAGACAACTGCTCTAAACTAGATGTAATTATTTTGATTGAGTTACCTCTCTTATAACCTGTATACATCAAAATGCTGTAATGCTAATGGTTGTATATATATATATTACTTAGACTTGGAGTGATTTTTGATAGAAAAGAAAATGAATGGAATATCAAAAGATCAGAGCAATCTGGGTGGAAAAGCGCACCTATGGATATGCTGGGGGAACAAGTTGTTATAAATTTGAGACATTCAAGTGGATTTACCTAAAAATAAAAAATATGTTATTCCATTAATTTCATGTTGTCTTATTTGTTCGATGTACATATTTGTCAGGTATACCATACATTATGTATTTCAGCAGTTACATGTTTCATGCCACCTCCTCTTGAAAACGGAGCATGGACACCCAAACATTTAACCAGTGTCGTAAAGTCTGGAACAAATTTAACAGTTAAGTGCGACCCTGGTTATCGCGCGAAAGATACATATACTTGGATATGTTCTGGAACTGGGACTTGGATTCAGTTTGAAAATAAAAACATGCCTCTTTGCTTGGAAGAAAAAGACGGTGAGTATTGTTGATGTAATTGACGAGAACGTTTCAACGATTCCTACATAAAATTGTATCGGGAAAAGTTTAATCTGCTTTCATCAAACGTCAATTCGTATGATTTTGTACCAGGCCGCCACAAAGATTGTTCAAAATAGTGTCTGGTATCAAATTCGATCCAGCTATTGGCTTACCTTTTTATGTAGTGTTTCATACATGGTAGAAGGTATTGGGGCAAGGATTTATAATCTACATAATGTTTTTTAACTTGTCCACCTTTCTTCTTTCCTTTCATTTATCGGGCCTGGACATAAAGCAAAAAATACTGAAGGTAATTTGTCTAAAATAGATACAAGTAAAATAACATTAAAAGAGATGCAGGCTTTAGAGCAACGTTTGTAAAGTTTCTAGAGGGAAATTGTGGAGAGGGAAGGGGGGGGGGGTTATTCTATAAAACGTTTTTTTATTGGAAAATGACGTTCAAGGGCTAGTATTCTGTAAAAACATAAAAGGTCGGGCTGGGGCATTAAGTCTTATAAATATGTAGCCAAACTACTTTCTCTTGTGTATGAATACCAAATATTTAAAAAGTTGTAAGAACTAAAGCTGAACTCGGATATTCAATAACGGGTCATCATGACCCTTTTGAGAAAATGGATATTGACAGTCTATTTCTTTTAACTGATCAGTTGTTTCGTTACCATTTTGGACCAGTCAGGACATTCAGATGACAAACACTGCAAAAATGAATGTTAAGAGTTCGAAAGTTTACTTGAATATGGCATAATAAGCGCTGTTTACAACTGAAAGTAAGATATATATAGTAATAAAATTAAGGCGTGTAAAGATAAAATTGTTTTTTCCAGTTTGGATGATAACGGCAATAGTATTATTGGTACTTCTGCCAATCCTTGTCTGCTGTTATGTGATAAGGTACTGCTGTAAACGTCGCCGACGTAGGAAACAAAAAAGACAAAAAATAAAGTCCGATGTCTCAAAAGAAGTAGTCAACGACTGTAAGACACCTGTTAACATTGATGAGACGGAACAACTAACGAAGGTGGAAAATGAGCTCCAAAATGACATATCTCTACAGGATATCAAACAGCGACGTTCAAAAGCAGTTGTTTGTAACGCTGACGATTCTGAACAACACCTGTTGCCAAATCCTACAGTAGTGAACGGTGCGAATGGGTCATTTAATATCGACAACCCAGGTAAAGACTTTAAATGCATGACTAACGATTTCGTATACTTATATTACTATACCTGATTCTGGTCCATTAATAAGACTTATAAGGCAAGCATGTGTATTGCTAGAAATTTAATTTATATTTTTGTCCTAAACACGGGATTTGAATGTTGTATCATATTTCTTATCATTCTCGTAGTATATGTTTTTTCAGGAGTACATGTCCAAGTAAATATTAACAACTCGACTGGGAGCCACAGCACAATGAAGAACGTAAGCAATGGTTTAAGCGGTTCAGCAGTACATAGGCCAAGAGAGAATGATAGCGCCGACGAAGCGTACGCAACAGAACCAAAAATGAACAAAACAACCGACAAAATGCCAATTGAGGAGGTTGCAACTTCAGCGACGGCTCAACCTCAACAGAGTTATGATAGTAAAAATAAAATGGATGTTGCTGGACAAACTATTATATTAGACTAAAGTAAGTTAGGAGAGATAAGTTCAAGATTATGAATTATTTAGACAGTGTAGTATTTAAGTTAGAGTTTAGCTGGAATTCTGCTCATAAGAATCTTTAAAGTTTTATATCTTTCTTACCCTGTATAGATATCGCGTGAACCTATACATTTAAAAAAAATATTTTCAATCTCTTAACATATAAAACAAAATAATTATATGATGATTCTAATTACGGGAAAAATAAATAGGTCACAAAATGTAATAAAACTTGGCACCAATCTTCAACTTTTGAACAAGGCTTACAGCTAGGACAACATGTAACTGCATCCTTTACAGTATTCCCTGCTCGGCAGATCCATGTCATAGAATTTCATTTGTTTTGATTTTATGTTCATTTTTGTATGGCAAGGGGGTGCATCCTTTTATCATAGCACATATATAATTAATTCACAAACAGGTATTCAAAATAATGTTGTGAAACGGTTCTATCAAACAAACAACAGTGTATAATAAAACGAAAAATAACTTTTCAGTATAGGCGGTAAAACCCAGCTGTAAGCTTTGTTAAGAAATTGATAATGAGTATTTATGGAATTACAATACGTAGGTATGTTCCTTTTCGGAAATGAATTTACATTATTTCTGTAGGCTTTTAAGCATAGATATAGCCTCCATTTTCACAGAAAAGTAATCTGTCCGGGTGCTCCTTATATTGCGTTCGTTTAACGCAGTCCACAACATAATAATTGTTAAACTGCACGCTGTTTTCTTGGGCAACCAGCTCTCAACAAATACCTTTGTAGAAGGCCGTAGCGAACATATCAAGGACAAAAAATCTTTCCCTCTCTTCCCTTTTATTTTTTACCGTTCTACAAAGTTTCTGTCGCTTAGTTTATTATTTCAGGCTCATTCGGTTGTATCTTAACAAACAGATGTGCAACTCCATTCTTTGCCTCCGTTTTCAACTTCCTCGTCAAGATTCAGCAGAAAGAAGCATTCCGGTTTATAGTTTAATAACGACTTAGCCAATGGAACATTACAACTCGTGTCTTAATTTCATCAATTTTATGTTATTTTTAATATGCAATATACTATGAATGGTGGTTCAAATGAGCTTACAATAATATACTATGTACCTTAGTTTAAATAAGCTTTCTTTCAGACAAATATTTGCAAAAATGAATGAACACAGTTCAGCTATGCATGCAATTGAACGTCATATGAAAACGTGTTTAATCATACTGAAAAATTCAGATTTATGACATTTAAATTTCTTAAAAATAGTTAAGAAGTATATTGAGGCATCGGATGTGAATATCCCGTCATCCTATATCCTGAGGACAGCTTTGCACTTGCTACGGGTACAGGTTTCTTCCTATGTAAAACAGTGGAGTTTTTCCTGTGCGGCATTGGTGTCTCGGTGAAGGATATAACGGCCTTTTATTGTTAACATATATGAATAAAAATGCAATATTGTAAATAAATATAAAAAATAACCAAAAATAAAAACACATTGAGAAATTATTCAAAATTTAACGATTGTGCAGTTAAATTGAACTTTCAGTCGTAACAGATTAAACGCTGAATTTCTTCAGTACATTTCGGACAAATGTCTATTATTTTGCACTTTATTCCCATTGTTTCTGCAACAACCTTGTTGTGGTTGCTCAATAATTAAGATATATTGCTGTTTTGTATTTTGGTTAAGGAGATATTTGTAGTTTTCCTAGTAAACGTGGAAAGTTTGTATCATAGCCGTGACATTTCTTTTGTTCGTTTGTTGTTGTTTTTTAGATGAGAAAATAAATATTTAACACCTTATGTGGTATCAAATTACTATACGTAAAACGAAGTTGGCCAAATCACTTTGTATATTGTATTCTCGGAAGAAAATTTTATTGTTTAGAATATATTTTAGAATCATAAGATATTGGTTTAAACTACTTAACAGTGGTGATATGA